>CM038006.1:4327500-4927500 GCA_021234005.1 Nephelium lappaceum | reverse complement strand
TTCCCTTGTTTTCACGCTTCAGTTCTTATATATTGGAAAATGTTGTATTCATTTCTCCTTGGTTGCTTGGTTTCAATAATTAGGAAGCGGCAAATTCCTTGGATGTAAATATGCGGCAGAATTTATCAAGCTTCGTTGATGCTGTTGAAAAGATACTTGTAGAACAAAAGCACTTAGAGCTCCATTCTGATGATACCTCCCAGAAATGATTTCATGCATCCTACATACTGTTTGGTAAGATCAAATGCCACTTGTATATATTATTTTTGATACGATTTGTAACTGGTTTAAATTCTCATTGAAGTGTGTGTAAAAATGTCCGAAATTTGGTATTGTGAAGTTTAGACAAGTACTAGAACTTGGCACCATCATTGCCTAAAGTTCTTGTCAAAGTTCATTTGGACGGCCTTCATACTCAGTAAATAACATTACGCATTTTCATGGAGAGCTGATTGTATTACAATAATTATGTCGTGTGGCTAAATTTTGTAGCAACTGAGGTAACTTCTATTCTTTGGTGAAAAAGAGTGACTCGTATTCATGTTTATGCTTTGATGTTGGGTTGGTTAATCTAATTTGGGTTGACACTAGCACGACACTTGACTGTTAGTTGTTTCTATATACTACAGTGCAAATTGACAGATTGATACCCTTACTTGCTATCGAACAAGATACACATCTGTAGTATACATCTAGTATGGTTGATGTAAGACTCTAATTACATGGTAATTTAGGATCGAATTTAAAAACCAGAAGTAACTAGTCAACATTAGTCTAATTTGGTTGGTTTGTACAGCTGAGACTTGTCAAACTGGCTTACCAAGGTTGAATTGCAAATTATATCAAAGGTGACTACTCCAGGCGGAACAATGGTTTTTAACAGGATAGCTGAATAGTTTGAACATGCCTAGCAATCTAAACACAAGAAAGTTTGTATTTTTGAACTATTATTTTCATTGGTATGAGAGATGACATATTTTCTCTACTTTTTCATCTCTTTTTACAATTTCATTGAGCTGATTTGTCTTAGAGGTGTCCCCTCTTGATCACCATTTGACTTGATCGTCGGAGTGTGATCACCGGCACCTCGTTGGCGTCACCCTAACTAGTTCATCCTTTCGTAGGCCATTTAGAGCTCCTTGATCCTCCTGAACAACACCTTTGCGAGGAGATCACCTTACAGCCAACCATCTCACATCTTTCCACAAACCTCCTTCAAATGTTGTCAAACCATTCCTTAATCACCTATAAACCCTTAGCCTTGATTTTCTCACCCTAACTAGTTCTTCCTTTTGTAGGCCATTTAGAGCTCCTTGATCCTCCCGAACAACACCTTTGCGAGGAGATCACCTTACAGCCAACCATCTCACATCTTTCCGCAAACCTCCTTCAAATATTATCTAACCATGCCTTAATCACCTATAAACCCTTAGCCCCAATTTTCTCCTTTGCAAGCCCCTTGGACTCATACTTCCAGGACAAATAAGATCAGCACACTTACAAGGACAGTCCCAGGAGAGAAAATAACACGTACTTTCATTATGACCTCTCCAAATTTTCCATAATTTACCCAAAATAAGAGAGCACCACTTACTCTTTTCTATTGTTAACATCAGGTGAAAATTCGATGTTAATAATCAGTATATCATTTTATCGGGTCTTTCCAATTGCAGATTGTTTAGTTTGTGTAAAATTTTGTTTTTTCAGTTGTGTTTACAACATCAGTTGTCTTATCTCATCTAATAAAGAACCTTTTACTTTTGTAGAGATTCTTAAATGGGGTCAGTTGGGACATTATGTGAAAAATTGAATATTATGAATGAGTAAATCTATACTCTAACTTGTATTTTAAGCTGTGATGTGTTAATGATAAATGAATACATATTCATAATAATTTTATTCATTTGTCACATGTTATATGAATTATTAATTGAAGGATAGGCTAGAATAATTAATCAAAACAGTTCTTGCCTTGTCAATGCCCATGTTTTTTGATCTAGAACCGCAGTATCTGGTCTCAATAATAGGGCACCCGCTAGTTCTCTTCAGATATTAACTACGAAGTACTTCTTTAAAGATTATTCTGGAGACTGCCTTTAAAGGCACATCTTTTTATTTTCAACTAAACATTATAAACTAGACGTAAAAACACTTTTAAAGACGCACAAACAACGTACTACATTTTTCCACATTTCTGCTTCTCATTTTGAGTTCATATCTTCTGCATAAGGAGACTCATTCCAAATTCAGGTTCGAGGGCCAACTTGGATACTGGAGAATGGCGATAATTAGGTGAGACAGAGAATGAGAATTTAGATAATACAATAGACAGAACTATTTTCAGTTCTGTCACGGCAAGATGTTGTCCTGGGCACAATCGAGTTCCAGCGCCAAATGGCATATAAAGTTTTGGAATTTGCAAGCCCCCGCAACTCCATTTGCGAACCTCTCTGGCTTGAACTCATCAGCATCTGGCCCCCAAATTGAAGGGTCTCTATGCAAATTAAGCACTGGAATCCATATAGTAGTACCCTTTGGAACTTGTGTGTTTCCAAACTTGATATCCTGAAAAGCTTCTCTTAGCAGTTGTGTTATCACCGGGTACAGTCTCAGTACCTCATAGATTACCATGTTCAACTGCCACAAAATGAACACAACTGATATATTTACATGTACCCAAATGCATGAAATATAATTACTAGTACCATATTTTATGTAAGTTAGAGCTAAAACAAAATGAAATAATGTGTTGTGGATGACGAACCAGTGTCAACTTGCGAAGCACATGATCAGTATCATGAGCATGTCCCCCGAACACTTGAAAAACCTCATCACGAACACGCTTTTGCCAGTCAGGATTTGATGCAAGTAAAAGCAAGGTCCAGCAAGCTGTTATTGCAGTAGTTTCATGGCCAGCTAGGTACATAGTCTTGCAGTTGTCCACAATGAAATTTTCTGTTGACATCAAACTCAGTTCAGTAGCTTGAGCTCCACTTGATGATAATCTGCAACAAATCTATCTCATTTTTGCTTTGTTTGCGTTCCTCCACCACATTCAAGACCAGGGACCGGACTTCTTTTCCTAGTCTCCATATCTCTTATTGTTCTTGGTGGGAACATACCTGATGCGCATGCGTGCATGAATATATATTGTATGAACATGTTATTAATTTTGGAGTAGTGTATAAGTATGCGGTGGAGACACATACATGATGCCGGGAATCCAAATGGAATTGTATCTATCCATAAGTGCTTGTTGAAGAGCTCTAATTCTCTGAAATATCTGCTTTCCTTTGGAATAATTGCTCCCAAAACAGGCTCTGGAGATGACATCAGCTGAAAAGTTTTTAAGATCCTCATCTATTCTCACATCCACAATTTCACCACCATCTCTCTCCATCTTGCTCTCCCACAGATTTACTAGCTTATCTGTTGATTCCACAATTACATTGTACATGCCCTGCATATTTATCACTATATGTTAGCTTTATGATACATACGTATAACACACCACACCTTTGTGAGAGTGGTTAGCACTTTCGTTGACCGTAAGAAGTTAAGGGTTTACGTTTTATTTGTACCTATAAAAACATAAGGTGTGGATAAAAAGTCTCATTTTGGTAAAAGTTATATTCTCCTGGGAGTAGTCATCTAGGACTGCACTATTAATAATCGATCTCGATAAATGTTGACAGTCTTATGATATTTAAGGTGTCAGTATTTAAAAAAAAAAAAGATACGTGCATTTATGTAAATATGTATGTGAATGCTCTTGATTAACAAACCCCTTCTCACATAAGTTGTACATTTTTGAATACTTAATATGATCCATCAGTTATTTAAGTTTACTCCATAATAATTTTTTTTTTTTGGAAATTTTTGTAATTTTACCTAAACTTCTTCCCGAGATCATACGGAAGCTAATTGATCTGTCACTTCTACAACTTTTGTTACACCAATCATATAGTGATCTGCATGATAATTATAAATCATCTTTTACATCATCTAAGATGAAATTTAGACATATCAAACTTGTTCCAGTGTCAAAATGCTAGATTTTAAGCAAACAAATAAATATTATAATTGTTATGATCAAATTTGTAATTATCATATCATTTATCCCACATATCAATTATAATATCAACAATATAATGTACTTTTAGTTTTAGTGTATAATTTTGATATTGTGTGTGTAAAGGCGCACCTTGACTTTGGCCATGTAGAGTTCAGGAGCAATGATTTTCTTCTGGTAGGCCCATGTTAGCCCATTAGAGGTGGAAATTCCCTGTCCTAGCAATGGTCCAAAGTCGTCCTTGAGACTAGCGGGCTTTCCGAGGTCCAAGGAAGAATGAACACAAATCTCCTTCACCAAATTATGCTCACGTGCATACAACATTGGGATGTTTCCTATCCAAAACATAAACGCCCCACCTGTAGCGTTTATTAGATAATCAGATAATCACAACACCAATGATCCGAACTCATCCTAACCTCTAGTTTCGAAATGCTGATTCCTACGTCTAATTATTTAGTATATAGGGACTGAGAAAAGTTCAAAGACAGTACATGTTGTAAGTAATATGTTCTAATTATCTGCTTTTCGTACGTGTCCACTTGTTTATAATACCACTATCTACTACTTTGTTGAAACGTGGCACATTTTTTTTTTTAAAACTTTTTTATTTAATTGCACACGGTCTAGAAAAAAATTAAACGATACAATCTTGTGATTCTATATAGAACTCTATGATTTTTTTTTTTTTCTAACATCTTATCAGAGTCAGAAAATTATTGAAATCAACTTAGATGAGACTCTAGTAGCACAACTCGAATGACTGCTCTTAAATATTGGAAGAAGGCTACCAACATCTTTTAACATAAAAGATGGACTTACTGACACTCGAACCTATAACTTGAGAGAGACAAAAGTAGGTGAAGTTAGTTAACCACTACGCCTACCTTATTTGTGAGTTCTATAACTGTGCAATATTTTTCATCATAGTTCTATAATTAGTATGATTATTGGAATATTTTTCTTAGCACCATAGTGTTTGCAAACTATAGTTGTTTGTGAACAAAGAGGAAATAGTTCATGAACAAAGGATAAAAAAGACCATAACTAGTATTATTTACTTGAATTTTCTTTAGAACTCCTTTTTAGAGAATATGCTTACACTTGCTAACAATTTTCTTAAGAGCAGGTAAGTTTTGTGTCAACAAAATAATAGAACTCACTTTCTACCTTAATTCCATACCCACATGCATGCATGATTCCCTTCTATTTCCATCGACAGCAGATATAAATATGCTCTAACTGAGATATATGTTGTTGTATAAACTGATTAGTTACAAAAGAATAAAGAAACAAAGAACTAGCAAAGCAGAAGTGATTGACAGATATTTACCAAACCGATTAGTCCAGTGTTGAAAAGCTGGTTGAATAGAGTGATACCAATCATGGGAGACTTGACCATCTTGAATAAGAGGTTTGTGGACCTTGTTATCGAGGGTCATCATTTCAGGGACGTTACCCAACAAAAACCAAGGACTTGGACCCTCTATGCCTTGCCTCCTCAGCTCTAATCCCACCCTGCGCGGTTGTGCCCAGAGCACTTTATACATATGTATTAACACTCCCATTATTCCAACAATTGCTGCTGTTAACCACATTTTTGCAACCACTTCTTCCATGCTTGTTGCTTCTTCCCTCTCTCTCTCTAGCTCTCTTCCGGTACTTCTTCTCTATTATTGTTGTAGCCCACTAATTCTTAGTTCTCTTTTTAATATAAATTTCAAATAGAGGTCACTATTGATGTGACAATGAATTGATTCAAGTATAAGACAAACTATATGGTTATGTTTTAAATTTAAAACTATTCTTTCTTGTTTCGTCTTGTATGTATTTAGAATTGAATGTCAATACTGATCAGCCTTTTTATTATCTTAACATCGAGACTTTTGATTGGAGGGTTTAGTTCCCATTAAGAAGCCTAATTTAAGAAGCTTCAGTTTGATTTTAATCAAACATCAAGAGCGCTTTCATATTCTCTCTTTTTATCTTTTAAATTTAATAATTGAAAAAATTTTATTTTCATCCCTATGGTTTTGGGAAGTATCAGGATTTTAATTATTTGTTTAAAAAACAGTTCCCATTTTCCACAAAGTTTCCAAAATACATCTAATTCGTCCCTGTCCTCTAACCCAGTGTTAAGTGCTGGGTTTTGTGGGTTTCCATCATTGGAATTCTGTTGGTTTCTAATTATGGAAACCCATTTGGTTGCAAGTTTTCCAGCAACTGATGATGATAATATTGATTTCCAATTTTTTTTGGGTTCCTTTTTTTCTGATGATTTACAATTTTTTCTTTAATTTTTTTATTGTTTTTAATTTTTGATAATTTTAAAGTTTTATATTATTTAATATTAAGAGCAAATTTGACATTTTGATGCCATACAAACATTTTTGTTAGAAATTTGATGGTAGGAGAGATTTTGGATAAAAATAAAATTTGAGTGAAAACAAGAGATTTTTTCAAACTACAGATGATTTTTAGGAAATTTTCCTTTTTTTGATAATATTTGAGGTTTTTCTTTTTAATTTGTATTTATTTATTTATGTTTGATATTTGATCTTGCACACCTGTGTTTTATGTGCTTTTATTGGTTGTGTTTTAGTTAGTGTTTTTTGTTACTTGTTTAAGGGTTGCTTATGCTTGAGTATTTTTTGTGTGATCTAGATTTCAGATTGTCAAAACTATTTGAAGTTTTCCAAATCATTTGACGATCTGATTTCCAAATCATCAAACGATTGAAGTTCTAAATCGTTGAATGATCTAGATTCCAGATCACCAAACGATTTGAATTTGGAACTAGATTAGTCAAAGATCTGGTTCCAATTAGTTCAACCATCAGATTTGGAAACTAGAATGATGACCAATCTGGTTAATGCTTTTTTATTTTTTTAATTTTTGTTTAATAATTTAATAAATTATTAAATTGATTTGATATCTCACCTTCTATTTCAAAGACGAACGATGAAGATCTCTATCTGGTTAATATTTTCTCATTTTGAGTTTTTTTAAATGTTTGTTTAATGATATAATAAACTATTCTCCCACCATCCATTTCAAAGGTGGACGGTGGAGATCTTCATCTAGTTAATGTTTTTTTTTTTTTTCATCTTTTTTTAATTTTTGTTTAATAATTTAATAAATTATTAAATTAATTTTGATACTCCACCGTTCATTTCAGAGATGGACAGTAGAGATCTTCTTTTATTAATTTTGTTTTTTAATTTCGATTTTTCAATTATACTTTAATTAAGTTTAATTTTTATCGTTAATTTCTAATATGGAAAGTGGAGATCTTTCCTTTTATATTTGGTTTTTATATTTATCATTTAATAAAGAAATTCATCTAACAAGGGTAAAGATGTCTTTTCATACTCTGCACTTGCCAAAGTGAACTTTTCATCGGAATTGTTTACGGTTGAATGTAAAATGGCTAATTACAAAACTACGAGGTGCATTTTCATATTAGTGGCAAATGCTGGGGTTTGTAGAAATAGCCCTTATTTTTTAACTTATATCAATGAAGGCATATCACCGAATTATTATGCATATTGAGGTCCATGTTTGTGGTCACGTTCATGGGATATATAATAGGGAAAATCCTAGTTTCCCCCCTGTAGTTTAACGTAATCGCTAATTTCCCCCCTGTAGTTTTTGAAAATCCTATTTTACCCCTTCTGTTAACTCTGTTAGTGAGAATTGATTTCTGACCATAATAGTGAGCGAAAAGACCAAACTGCCCCTCAATACCAAACTGCCCTTCAACAGTAAGAAACCCAGATCCGATCTGGGTTTCCGCGTCGGAACCCAGATCGGATCTGGGTTTCCTCTGTTGGAAACCCCGATCTGGGCGGGGATCTGGGTTCCGCAGTGGGAACCCAGTCCGATCTGGGGTTCCGTTCTGCGGGAACCCAAATCGGACTAGGTTCCGCTGCACTGGGTTCCCGCAGCGGGAACCCAGATCGGACTGGGTTCCGCTGCACTGGGTTCCCGCAGCGGAACCCAGATTGGACTGGGTTCCCGCTGCGGGAACCCAGATCGATCTGGGTTTGGGAACCCAGGATCTGGGTTCTCGCAGCGGGAACCCAGATCGACTGGGTTCCCGCAGATCTGGGTTCCCGCTGCGAGAACCCAGATCCTGGGTTCCCAAACCCAGATCGATCTGGGTTCCCGCAGCGGGAACCCAGTCCGATCTGGGTTCCGCTGCGGGAACCCAGTGCAGCGGAACCCAATCCGATCTGGGTTCCCGCTGCGGGAACCTAGATCCTGGGTTCCCAAACCCAAATCGATCTGGATTCCCGCTGCGGGAACCCAGATCGATCTGGGTTCCGCTGCGGGAACCCAGTCCGATCTGGGTTCCGGCGTCGGGAACCCAGATCGGAAACCCAGATCCGAGCTGGGTTTCCGGACGCGGAAACCCAGCTTCGAGCTGGGTTTCGTATGAGTACGGCCGAGAGAGAAGAAGAAGAAGAAGAAGAAGAAGAAGAAGAGAGAGAGAAAGGAAGAAGAAGAAAGAGAGGAAGAGAGAGAGTGGAGTTTTTTTAAATTTTTTAAATTTTTTTAATAGTTTTGATCACCACCGTCCATTTTAAAGATGGACGGTAGTGATTGTTTTCAAATTTTTAAATATTAAATTATTATTTTATTAAATTTTTATATTTTTTATATTTTATTTCACTTGGACGGTTTTACCCTTCCATATTAACGGTCAACTGTTGATTTTTAACGTTCAAATTGACGGTAGAGGGGTTTTTTGGATATTTTAATAAACTACAGGGGGTTTTTTATCCATTTTGTAAATCAAGTAGGGGGATATTAGCGATTTTTTAAAGTAAAGGGGGATTTTGGCTATTTCATCAAACTACAGGGGGGAAATTGGGATTATCCCTATATAATATGGATATAATGGTCCATGGATTGTTTTTCTTTTTTCGGTTGTATTAATGGTCCATGGTTGTATAACTTGTATCTATATTATCTTCTCACTTGTGTTTGGATTTGCTGAGTTAATATTTAGCATTTTTTAATCCCATAACAAAACATCATGCATGCCACTTTTCATCTCATTAGCATTAAAAAAAAAAAAAAAAATACAGGTCATTTCTTATATGTTAATGTCATCCCATGCATATACCAATCAAGATTGTATTAATGTTGGCAAGAACTTTCAGCCAACAAATCATTTTGAGGGTATTCTCATATTTGGCATTTAGTAGAGCATGAGTATAATGTATGCTGTCATCTTGATAAATTGATGTCGCAGATATTTTAAAAACATTAGTTCCTACGACTTCAACTATACTTTCCCATTCTTCATTGTTTGGAGTCCACCATTGAAAATATTTACAAGCATCACATCGAAAAAATAATCTCTTCAAATTTTTACACGTCTCAGACACTTGTAAAACGTTTTTCTATCAATCGCACAACTGCATAACCTGTTTTTCACTTTTATCCAAATGGATTTTGCATTTGTATTGCATGATGATGCCATTAGACACTGAAGATGAAAGTAGCAGTCGATATTTGGACAGGAAAGGATGAGAAACAAATATGAAAAAATTGGAGAGGAAAGAATGAGCAACGAAGATGAAAATAGGAGAGAAAAAGAAGAGGTTAAAAATAGGAGAACAGGATTTGGATTAAAATATGAGAGATTAAATGAACACATTTATACCCATATTTGTTACTGTTGAGCAACGATAACAAACAAATATTTTCTAAGAAAAAAAAAATAACTTTTATAATAGGGCAATTAAGTAAATTCAAGTCTCTTCCCATATGCAATCTGCACCGTCAGACATGTTTGCACCAATAATGAATAAAATTGAGGGCATTTTTGTCAACAAACCATGTAAAAAAAATCGAGCTGGCTAATATTGTAATGTAAAGCAAAAACCTTAGGGGCATTTTACTCACATTATATTGTAATATGTTTGTTTCATTAGGGGCAAGACGGTAACTTAAAAATTATAAATTAAAAAAAAAAAAAACAAACAGTTTAGTCAATTACCAAACTATTCTTACATCACCAAAATTTTTTAAAAAATAACTAAATAAAAAATAAAAAAATTCAAAAACTTTAAAATTGAATAGGAGATAAATTTATATAAAGAATTTAAAAAATAATAATAATTAATAATAATAATAATAATTAATAAGCAACGAAAAAATAACAATGTATAGAAAACTATAAATATATATATAATATATAAACTAGCTTCAATATTCAAACAAAATCCGGATTTTCATCAACATAAATATGGTTTCGTTTCTTGTTTAAATTCAAACATGGTGAAATTAAAATAAGTAAAAAGAAAAAAATACTATCTGTAATTCTAAAATTTAGTCTCATATTAAAAGCAATCTACGTATTCTCATAATAAAAATATTAAACTCTCTTCATATATACTGATAAATACTCAAGTGACACTGGATACATTATCGTTCATTTGAGTTATAAATGAACATGTAATAAGAAATCATGTTGTGAATTAAATTTTTGAACATGTTGCTTGGCTTTTAGCTTAATCATTATCACTTATATTATAGATATCAATGTCACCTATTCAAAGTCTTATGTCACAAGAATTGACTTAATTTGATTAAATCGATCTGGATCTAATCCTGGCATCATCAGTTTGCTGAAGATTCCTCAGGCCTTTTTCAAATAATATAATCAACACATTAAAACAAAACTCTTAAAGAAATCTTAATGTGCAATTCCTCATTTCGAAAATTTGCTACTGCCCGTGATTTGTTGGGGATTTGTCAATCTCATGGATATTGTCAAGAAAGAAGAAAACTTACGATGTACCTAGGTGCAATGCGTTGGTTTAAACCATTCAAATTATGTCATACGATATAAATTTTTCATATGATTAGTTACTTATATCACATTATACGATTTAAGTAGTTTAAATATATAGGTCATACGCACTGTAAGAATTTTCCATTACGTTAACGAAACTTTTAATTACTTTTCCTCCCATTTCCACATCTTCTTGCAGGCCTTTTCTATCTTTAATTAACTCTCTCTTGTTGAACAAATGTCACTTAAATTATCTACTTAAAAAGACATTTTAAACGTTGATTAAGATAAAAAAAATGCTATAAAACACACATCTATAAAAGATTTTTATAGATGTAAGAAATATAAAGTAAATTAAACTTACTGATTCTGCAACAAAATTCGATGCGTTCTTGAAGTTTTCATCAAAATTTACACTCAGTTAAATAATTGTTATAACATTTTGACCAGCTTGATTTAGTTGTTACTCAGTAGCCCTTAAACAGTTAATTCAGTGCCCAGTACTACCAACTACCACTAGGATTCTGTATTTTAATGCTGTAGGTAAGGTTTTGAAAACTATACTATAACTGAAACAATACAATAGTCATTTCCCATGTAGAATCTACCAGCTGCCAAACTAATGTTTTACCTATCCCTTAACGTGACAACTGGTTATGCTTACACTTATAATAAATCAAATTGCATAAACATAAGTGTCACTTGTAATGCACAATTATAATTAAATCAAATTGCCAAGTCTGAATAAACATAAGTGTCATTGTATAATCAACAAAAACAAGGTGATTCAATCTGCATTCATCAAGTGGAAAATATAGATTTGATCTCCAATCTTCAATTTGCCAGGGTAACACAATGCCAAAACTTCCGGAAGAAATCGTTGCAGATATATTGTCCAGGTTGCCAGTGAAGTGTCTGATGAGATTCGAGTGTGCATGCAAGCAATGGCTTGCGTTGATCTCCAATCTACAATTTGCCAAAATGCAGCTCAAACGAGCAAGAGCAGCAGCAGCACCCCCCAACAACACCAACCTCAGGAGACTCTTTCTAGCCCCCTGTCCTCTTCAGTCCATTGATTATGAAGCATTTAGCAACGGTCATGATAATGTATCTCTTGAGCATGCTTATCCGGTGAGAAAGGCACCCGAATGTGATGTTGAAATCATAGGATCTTGTGAGGGGTTGATATGTTTGGTGTTTGACTACAGCAACATCATCTTGTGGAATCCATCTACAAGAGCTTCCAAGGAATTGTCCACTCCTGATCTTCCTGATCATGAGGGCACCCCCTTTAGTGGATTTGGTTCTGATATCTCCATAGATGATTACAAAGTAACAAAGGGTGTCTCTACTACTGCTAGTGATGGTCTTAAAGATGCTAACTTTCAGGTCCTGATGCTGAAAAACGGTTATTGAAATCAATTTCAATATGCTGATCTCTTTGGTGTCAGAATTTATGAAATGGGAACACTTTTAAATAAAGCTCTGCGTTGGCTTGGAAGCCAAGAAACCGAAAATGGTTTTACAAGAAGTACTGTATCATCTCATTTGATTTATCCGAAGAACGATTTGAAGAGGTTGATATACAGGATCATATGGACAAGGGCTATCGTGCAAACCTGGGAACTATGGGAGACTCCCTGATTATATTATGTAACCCAGGCGGATCTCATTACGAAGTGCTGGGAGATGAAATATTATGGAGTGAAGAGTTCAGGGACAAGGTTGTTCAGAGTGTCAAGTGACACATTCCCTGGATACAAGTACGGGCCAAATCTTATATGCATTACCAAAGAAGGCAAACCAGTGGTGGAAATTGATCAAAGGGAGTTGATTCTTTACACCCCAGAAGAAGAAGCATTCAAGGATTGCATGATCAACGATGATTGGCGTCAGTTTGAGTAGGTTATATATGAGGAGAGTTTAGTTTCTCCTAATGGTGGTGATCATCAACACAAACGCGTACGGTGAATAGGCCACTAGTTTCACCAAAATAGGCCCTAGATTATCAAACATTTTCACTGCTAAGTTTGTTTAGACTTAACTAGTTTTCAGTTGTGTTAATAACTCAGATTTTACCATTTTTGGTAAAATTTGTGTTGTAGCTAGGACAGTTGTTCTTTTGTCGATCTTCTAATCATGGTTGTGGTTATTAGAGGGTTGTCATGTGTTAATTTCGTTCATTGAATAAAATTTCATTCTTTTCCTTCAAGAACTTTGTTTCTTGAGTTATGATCTTTTGTTTTTTAGCTTCAAATGTTTTATATGTATTTCAGTATTATAAAATTAAATAACTGCAATTTAAGCATACCAATTCAGTCAATTGCCAGATTTAGTCACTCCGCTTAGTGGGAAAGGGTGAAAAGCAATAATTTCGATTAGAAATGAACAGTCTGCTATTAATCTAAACTTCTAGCTCAGTTTAAATACTTGAGAATACTAAAGACTCTGAACTACAATTTTATTATGAATTATGATGACTCGATCGATTATGAGTTTTAGTATTTAGATCAATAAAAAGCTTCATGCCCAAAGACAATTAAATTGTGACGTACAATGTGCATATCATGTGATTGAATACTTATACCATATGACGTATTAATGGCGCAGACATATAAGCCTGGTGCACTATAAACCGTCTCATTTACATTGTCCTGAAAGGTGAGATAGACTGAAGCCAGTTCAAACTAAAGAAGCTATGGTCAAATGCGCTCATGAACTGTTACTGATATTCTCTCCAGGCTACCAACCAGTTCATGCCAATTTAGTATTTATAAATCTGTAAGCCAGCTTTGGCATAATCAATCTGAGATTATCAACTTGTCAAAAGCACCTCAAATGAACAACAGCAGACATCAACCATCAACCATCAAAGAGCCCTTCTCTGAATCCATATACCATGATTCTATGAACCATGCAAGGACAACAACAAAACAAATAGAGACAGTATTCAAGTTTTTCAATGTCGATATCTATTGCTATCACTATTACATAGCAGTATTCTTGTTCAATTTGCCACTCTGCATATAGTTTAAGAGATCTGTTCTAGTTCTTTCAAAGGCAAACCAGTTTAACCAGTCATTACCATCCTCATGCTGCTGCTTTTCTCGTGCTGTTTCTTTGTTGCCCTTTATGCTGCCTCGCTCATTTTGATGTGCCACTTTGATCTAGTACAAAGCTGGCTTATCAGAATTCAGATGCTAAATGTGGATTCTTATTTATCAACTTCAGCTTCTGGATTGACTAGTAACTTCAAAATGATGTCATAACCAATTTGACTGAATTGTCTTTATATTAAACACACAGGCACACACATATTGCCATCAACAGGGTTGCCACTGAATTGTACAATCAAGGTTATCAACATAATGATAGTTTTAAGCTTTCCTTAATTCTGAACAGTAAGTTCCGAGATATTTTCAACTGGCAACAAAAAAATTACAGACTTTACAGTAACTTCATTAAATTCTACCTCTATGATCTGAAATCCAAGGAGCAAGACTCATTATACTGTCCCAACTTTTGAGTAACAATGCTCATGAATTATCACGCTATAAGAAAGTAACAGAGAAGGAAATTTATCATACACTTGAAATTAGCCATCTAAAATATTATGCCAGGAGTTAAACCTTGAATTAAAGATTAATTTGACTCTAGCATGCCAACGAGAACATACTTGTAAATCTAACAAAAATTTCCCTACAGAACATGTCAGCTACTCATTGAAAATTAATGCAAAATTCTTTCTTACTTCAAGTCACAAGCTCATCCAAATAAAGTCTTTTCTAAGTTCCTCAAGGAAACCTTCGTCTTTACATGGAGGTACAAGGCTGCATGGTGCATAGCATATTTGTCAATTCATTGGCAAGTCTCCCTCTTAAGACCCCCACAATTACTTTAAAACAATAGCACAAACTACAAGATCTCTTAGTCAATTTGCAAACCTTGAAAGCGGAAGGAATAAAATGATGAATAAAATTGCAGCAGAAGGTGAAAATGATATTCCCAGAGATTTTGCAGAAGATGCAGGTAAAGAGTTTGATTTAAATCAAGGGAGTTTTGAGGATCAGGAAGATTCAGACAGTGAGTCTGTGGAGAGCCGAGTAGAAGAGCAGAAATTGGCGTCTAAGCTCAAGGTTGATGAGGATGAAGTAATTAACCTGTCTTCGCTGTTCATAGACCAGAAAATGGATGTGGCTAATGTCAGCTCATTAAGGTGTGCAGAAAAGGGAGATACAAATGGTATTCTCTTTCATTACCAGAGGAAGAAGAAGTCAGCAATTAAGAATGGTAAGGAAGGAAATTTGGTTTCCCAGGTGTCAGCCAGTAAAGAAATAATGGACCCATCTTTTTCTGAGAAGGATATGAAGGCCTTATCGTTGTTAAAGAAGATGAATTTATCAATCTCTCATCCGGGTAATTCAGCTCCGCATTCTTCTCTTGTAGAATGGGACTCCAAGAAACAGACAAAAAGGGAGTTGATGAATCTTCAATGGGGTTTGAATTATGAGAAAGGAGGTTCGATTGGTAGCAAGGGCTCTCAAGTGAAATCATGAAGATTTTAAGCTGGAATGTGCGAGGGTTGGGGTGTTGGAAAAAGAGAAGGATGATTAAAGAGGTGATTAGAAAAGCCAATCCGGATGTAGTTATTTTAATTGAGTCTAAAAAACAGTTGGTGGATCATAGTATTATTAAAGGTGTTTGGGGAGCGCGATTCAAGAATTGGGTTTTTTTACCCTCGGAGGGTAGATCTGGTGGTATAGTTTTGATTTGGAATTCCAAGACTGTAAAGGTCTTAGGGTCAGTTATGGGAGAGTTTTCAGTGACTGTTAATGTACTTGGTGTTGATGGTAGAGATTGGTGGCTTTCAGGTGTTTATGGCCCGAACAAGAAAAGAGAGAGGGGGGCTTTTTGGGAGGAGTTGGCGGGTTTGTTTGGGTTATGTTTTCCGAGGTGGTGCATTGGTGGAGACTTTAATGTTGTTAGATTCCCTTCTGAGAAGTCTACAGGGGGAAGGGAGACTAGAAGTATGAAGGATTTTAATCGATTTATTCGTGAAACTAAATTGATTGATCCGATTTTGAATTATTCAGATTTCACTTGGTCTAATTTTAGACAAAGTGTTGTTTGCAGTAGGCTTGACAGATTTTTGTTTTCTAGTGAGTGGGAAGAGTTAGTAGGGGGGAAGATCACTTAAAAAGCTTTAGTGAGAACAATTTCAGATCATTGTCCCGTCCTGTTGGATTCTTCTCACAGGAATTGGGGTCCTTTCCCTTTTAAGTTTGAGAATGTATGGCTTCATCATCATTCCTTTTTAAGAAATGTGGCGGAGTGGTGGAATGAAGAGGATTTTCAGGGGTGGAAAGGGTTTAGGTTTATGAAAAAGCTTGAAAGGATCAAACGAAATTTGAGAACTTGGAATAAGGAAGTGTTTGGCAACATCCTTGAGGAAAAGAAGGACATCGAGTCAAGAATTTCTAAGTTGGATAAATTTGAAGCTACTGGGCATTTTAGCGACTCTTTGAGATTGGAAAGATCTCAATTGAAGATAAATCTTGAGAAATTGGTCGTTAAGGAGGAAATTTTATGGAGACAAAAGGCTAAAGTTAAATGGGTTAAAGAAGGTGATTGTAATTCGAAATTTTTCCACAAAGTTGTTAATGGGAGAATGTGTAGGAATTGTATTGATAAGATTGAGTTAGATGATGGTTCTATAATTGAAGAGGAGGGGGCCATTGAAAAAGAAATTATCCGTTTCTTTCAGAAGCTATACTCCAAAGAAGATGTGGTAAGACACACAATTCAAGGCCTAAATTGGGATCGTATCGGTAGAGATAAAGCTGTTTGGTTAGAAAGGCCTTTTGAGGAAGAAGAAATTAAGAAGGCAGTGGCGGAGTGTAGTAATGAAAAAGCTCCTGGTCCGGATGGTTTCAATTTTGCCTTCTTTCATGCTTGTTGGGAGATCGTCAAAAAGGATTTGATGGATGTGTTCCTTGAATTTTTTGAGAGTGGGATAGTTAATAAAATCACTAATGCAACTTATATTTGTCTCATTCCAAAAAAAACCAATTCTTTGAAGATAGCCGATTTTAGACCAATTAGTTTGGTCTCTTCATTGTACAAAATTATAGCTAAAGTGTTATCTCACAGATTAAAAGAGGTGTTGGACAACACTATTTCTAGTAGTCAGTCGGCTTTTGTTAAAGGAAGACAAATTCTTGATGCGGTCTTGGTCGCTAATGAGGTGGTGGAAGATTTCAGAATGGGGAAAAAAGAAGGAGTCGTTTTCAAAATTGATTTTGAAAAAGCCTATGATCATGTTGATTGGGACTTTGTGGATTTCATCTTAGAGGCAAAAGGTTTTGGGTTAAAATGGAGAAGATGGATTATGGGCTGCTTGAAAACTACAAACTTTTCGATCTTGATAAATGGGAGACCAAGGGGAAATTTTGCTGCTACTAGAGGTCTTAGACAAGGTGATCCCCTCTCTCCCTTTTTATTCATTCTTGTGGCGGATTGTTTGGGCAGGTTGATTGATAGAGCCAAGGAGTGCCTTTTGGTGGAGGGCTTTTGTGTTGGAAAAGAGGATATTATGGTTTCTCATTTACAATTTGTAGATGATACAGTTTTCTTTTCTTCCAGTAATGAAGAGAAGTTCGGCAATATGGTTGAGTTGATTCGGTTTTTTTTGTCGGATTTCGGGGCTTAAGGTCAATTTGGCCAAGAGTGTTGTGGCGGGGATTAATTGTAATGAAAGTAAGTTAGTTAGCCTGGCCAATGCTTTTGAGTGTGAGGTAGGTAAATGGCCGTTGAAATATTTAGGGATGCCTTTGGGAGGTAATCCGAGATCAACGGAGTTTTGGGCCCCTATGGTGGAGAAAGTTGAGAGGAGACTAGAGGGTTGGCAAAATGCTTTCCTATCTAGAGGTGGAAGATTGGTTTTGATTCAAGCCGTGTTGCACAATATTCCTACTTATTATCTTTCCTTATTTAGAATTCCTTTTGGGATAGCAAAAAGAGTTGAGAAGATCATGAGGAATTTTTTGTGGGGTGAAATGGGTGATAGAAGGAAAATTCACTTAGTAAGGTGGGATGTCATTTCTAGTTCTCGAGATAAAGGTGGGTTGGGGATTGGGAATATTGTGAAAAAGAATTTGGCTTTGTTAGGCAAATGGATGTGGAGATTTCCGTTGGAACCAAATTCTTTGTGGCATAAAGTGATAAGAAGTAAGTATGGTATTCAAGGAAACGGGTGGGATTCCAATGTAGTTCTTAGAGGTTTTACTCGTTGTCCTTGGAAAGTTATTATGCAAGGCTACCAAGATTTCGCGAGGAATTTGAGGCTTGTTGTTGGTAATGGTGCTCGAATCCGGTTTTGGGGGGATAGCTGGTTAGAACCTCAATCCCTTTGCTTAAAATTCCCAAGATTGTTTAAGCTTGCTTCTGATCAGGATGTTTCAGTAGCAGGTAGAAGGGATAGTTCTTCTAATCATGGAGGTTGGGTTTTTGATTTTAGAAGAAACTTGAATGATAGGGAGGCTCAGGAATTTTCTTCTCTTATTTCTCTTCTTGATAGTGTTTCTATCGTTCCTGGGTTGGAAGATCGCAGAGTGTGGAGATTAAGCTCTGATGGTTCCTTTTCGTGCAAGTCATTTTTTGAGGAGTTGATTCAAGATGACTCTCTTCCTAGGTTTGAGTTTGCGAATTTCATTTGGAAGTCAAAGGCGCCAAATAAGATTAAGTTTTTAGTTTGGATTATTGTGCACGGGAAACTAAGTACTTGTGATATTCTTCAGAAAAGATATTCTAGTACTTGTTTTTTTCCCTCTCGGTGTATTATGTGTAAGATTAGTGGGGAGACCATGGATCATCTCTTTCTTCACTGTCCGGTGGCCAGTATGTTATGGAATAAGATGTTTTCCTCTATGGATTTGAAGTGGGCTGCTCCAAGTTCTCTTTGTTCTCTCTTGCTGGAAAAGTTTAAAGTCCTAGGAGGAGGCAAAAAGGCTAGTATTCTTTGGAATTGTGCAGTGTTTGCTATGCTTTGGGTGATTTGGGAGGAAAGAAATAGGAGAATATTTGAAGAAAAAGAAGAGGGGGAGCTTTTTCTTAGAGATAAAGCATTTTATTTGGCTTCCCTTTGGGCATCTACTAGTGAAGATTTCAAAGATTTATCGTTATTTTTCATTATGCAAGATTGGAAGGCTGCCGTTAGTTAAGGGTCTTCCCATGTTTGTCTTTTGTTTTTCGTGTTTTTTTTTGTTTTTGTTTCTTTTCGTGGACTTCTGGTTCACTTTTGTATTTCTCTTTGTTTTCTCTTTTCTTAATAAAATTTATGTTTCCTATCAAAAAAAAAAAAAAAAAAAAATGATGAATAAATGAAAATAGTCTATTAAATTCCCAGACCTTACTTGCTCATCCCACTTTTTGAATTGGAAATTCTACATAACATTCTAAAAATGCACCCCAAGAAGTACAGTTCAATAGACCAAAATCATCCCCAAAGAAAATGTACAAGACTTACCAGTTCTTAATCAAGTTGATTTACTTAACAAATAGCTTTCATGCTAGTAACTTGGAACCTATAACACGTTAATTGTTTCCTAAGGTAGTCAAATCATTAAGTTCATATGTATGTTAACTTATTTCTGTGTTTTTATATTATACATCTTGCCAGTAAAGAGGTTATTCCGCAGCCACTGCCCAGTCCGAATCAATTTCAACTTCACACTGTGGAAGTATGTTATTTAAATGAAAGAATTGGAGGGAACATAAGTGAAAGAGTAATGTTTCTGTTTTTCGGATAGCGGAGAGGACAACTTAACATAAAAGGGAGAGAAATAGACACAATTTCCATCAAAACCTATCTTCCAAATGTCTCAGTGATTGAAAGATTTTTGAGATCTGAAATTCAATTTTCTTTCATTAATTTTATTCTGGTTTGCTTTTCCAATTATGTTCCGTCAATATATGAACAAAAATTAAAAACAAACTTTTGATGCCTAAGACCTTTAAAACCTAAAAACTAGCAAAAAGAGATTGCATTCACTTCCTATCGCTTCTCTTCATTTCTCTCTTTCTCATAACTGTAACAGTGCAAGACAACATAAATATTTATATGTAAAAAATAGGCTCATATACAGGCGCTACCACAACATAAATGCAGATGACTATAAAGAAAAAAAATAGCGTAAACTGAAGAAAAAATGAGTTGAAGTGGTGAATCTAAGGCCAATACACCAATGTTCCCCTATCAAAGTTGCAAAGAGACCTAAAAGAACGTAAATGGGTCTAGTATTACGGTTGTCAAAAAGCAATAGCTACTGTCTTTAGTCTAAAAAAATAACAGAAAAATCAAAAACAATTTAGCTAATCCAGAAAGGTAATTAAACTGTAATTCTCTACTAGAATATCTTTAATTTGTTTCTGAGTTTCATGCATTTTGGTTTCACATTTCCTTCACTTTATTATTAAAGGTGAAGTAGCACATAGAAGCAAATACAAAAATATGAAAGAGAGAGCAAGGGACACAAGAGAATATACAGAGAGATGGATAGGTCATGGCATGATATTTTGAAACTAATTTATATTCAACAAATATAGTTACAACAAAAATTGAAATTCGAAAAAATCTATATACCCCTTATTGACTAAACTCTGAACTAGACGGTATACAAACATATCTAACTCGAAATACAATAAAACGCAGTGAAAAATTCTCTAACCTTTACATTTCTTCATACCACTGCAAACACTCCTCAGCAACTGCTCAGTATTTCAGCTAGTCAAGCAGAGAAAAAGTTACAGAATCAATTCAGCCATCAACAATAAATTGATCATCTTGATTATCTCCCTCCACCCTAGTATCTTCATGAACCATTCCGTTCACATGGTGCAAATTCTGCATCATTTGTGAAAGATAATGATTACTAGCACCAGTATGGTCGGTAAGCCCAGTAGGATGACCACTCCACTGGGAAACAATCCCAAGCAACTGGCTAGTAAGATTTTGCTGCTCATGAAGAATACGCGCCTGCATTTGACCCATTTCTGCCCTGTGTTGACTCAACATTTCGTCAATCCTCTTCTTCCATTCTGACCTCCTTCTATCAATCCTCTCTTCCCACTCCCTCTCTTGAATCATCTCTTCCTCTCTTCGTCTTCTTTCCCTCTCATCACTCTCCTTCTCCATGGCTTCCCATTCTTCAATCCTCTGCCTCCTTAACTTCTCCCTAGCCTTCTCTCTTTCTTCCCTCTCTTTCTCCCTCTCTTCCAACTTCTGTTCCCACTCATGCTCAAGCTTTATCCAAACACTTTCCCTCCTCCGCCTCTCCCGCTCTCTTTCTGCCTCACGCTGTTCAAAACGAACCTCCATTTCTCTCAACTGCCCCAACTGGTTTGCAAGAAACCCCAAGGCCTTCTTCTCCAGTCCTTTCAAGATCTTCCTCTTCTTCTTCAAACTGGCTCCATTCGGCTCCACTTCTTCATATGCAAACCCATTGTCCCCATTCTCCCTCACCCTTTCACCATTCCCATTAAAATTCTCCTCCCCCTCATCAGCATCATACTCAAAACCCAAAACCATCACCCCATTCTCTCCCCCATCAATCCCCGTGAAATCTCCATCCCCCGAATGAACCATTTGCCCAAACTCAATCTCCATGCCATTACCTACCCCAACAAACCCTCCACCATTCTCCCTATCCTCATTCACCACTGCCATTAACTCACTACCGTTATTGATATTACTACCATTACCATACGAAGCAGGTACATCCCCAAAAACTTCCTTATACCTCAAAAAATTAGACCAATGAGTAAGCCCCTCAACCCAATCAAACTCATCCCCACTACACTCCCCACCAAGGGAATTATCGAGTGACACTTCTGGTCTCTTGATCTTCTGTTTAACCAACAAATACTGGTGCCTCATATTCTGCACCTTGGTGGAAACATCTTTCCAAGTCCATTGCCAAGGAAAAGCAATAGGATCACGAACATGATGCACAGAATTGACATACAAAGCAATCGGCTTATACTTCTTTTCACGAGTTTTCATTCTAGCAAGAGTCCCATCAGATACCATCTCACCATACTTATCTATTAGGGTTCTCTCCTCAGCCTCAGTCCATTTCTTTCTTCTAGGAGGCACCATCTTGTTTCTAAACCAATATTTCTACAAACAAAAACTACCCTTTTGAAGCGAAACTCAATACAATCACACACTAACTTACATGGCATGCCGAAATCAAACCAACCCAGATCAAGAAAGCATCAAATCAAGCAGCAAAATAGAGAGTAAAAGCAATTACCTTGGAGTTTGAGGTTGACAAAGTGTAGCAGAAGTTGAAGAAGAGGCCTGACCGATGAAAGGTTGATGAGAAAACCGGGGGGGGGGAGAATCGGAGAGAAAGTGATATGCTGGGGAGAGTTGAGCAGTTAGAAGTGTACAGCAAGTGAATTTGTAGAGAGAGACAAAAAATGATGGGGTTGTGTTGTGGTGATTATGTAAATCTGCCGTTTTGACTGCAAGTACGTGGCGGAGCGTGATTAAGAAGCGAGTGGTTCTGTTTCTAAACTCCTGTCCTACTTTTCAGTTGTCTTGTCCGAAAATGGGTTTTTTTTTGTAATTTAATTCCTTTCACTTTCAACTTTATTACTTCGATGACCATCGTCCCTTCAAAATTGCTTTTATTATTATTATTTGAAATTTTTTAAAAAAAAAAATAGTCATAAAAAAATTTAAAAAAATCCTAGAAGAATGTGAAATTCGCTATTGGTCTAATTTGTTAATATTTGTTTTAAATCTAAAATAAAATTTTAATAATTTTTATTAATTTCACATAAATACAGATTTTACGTTCGATGTCGTATGTGAAATATTTTAAAGTGAAAATATTTTAAAGTAAAATTATTTCATGTAAAACATTTAATGTAGATTTGAAAATGACTAAAAAGGATTAACATTGCAATAGATATTAAATATGAGCAAATAATTTTAGACCAAAAATGATTTTTTTTTTCTAATTGGACTAAAAGTGGATTTTTTTCATGTGTTGTTATTATTTATTTATCTATTTATTATTAAGGTTTGACAACCTTACCCAATCACTAACGTCATCCATTAATTAGAGTCATTGAATTAGTTACAAATATGATTAGTGAAGTCAACCCAAGAGTTTCTAACTCATGGATAAAATTAATGATTGACTAAAGTAACTAAACTCTTATTTATTTATTTATTCATTATTATCACTATTATTATTATACTTGGAAGAAAGACATTTGAACTTGAGATATTGAGGTACACTCAATCAAGAGTTTATTGAAGTTTCATGATTTTTTTTTTTAATGATAGATTTTAGTGGAATTCACATATTTTAAAAACTCCATATTGATTTTATTGGATTTTTTTTTTTTCAAAATCCATAAGAGAATTGTAAGATTTATTATAGACTTTTTCCTTCATTTGCATTACTATAAAATCTATCTAAATCTATTATCCAAGTAAAATCTATAAAGTCAATAATCTTTTTAATATAACTGGATTTCATTGAATTATATATAAATTTGAATTGAATATATATAAATTTCAATGGAGTTCATACAAATATAAATTGAATATATCAAATATGTTCAGAGCTATGGTTACAACCATAAAAATTGTTATTATTTGTTAAGATAACTTTTGTTTAACATAAATGTGTGTGCAAGTGGAGTGAGCAATGAAAAGACAAAAACCCTAAGATTTAGAGAGAAAAAAAAGCTTCTAAAATAGAGATAATATTTTATATTTTGTTATTCTCCTATCTAAACTAATCGATAACCTTCATAAATGTAGTCATATCGATGAACAACATAAATTTATGTAAGTATCATTTAACCAAAAGAAGAAGAAATTATTAACAGTTTATAAAAAATAATTAAAACTAGTACTTCATGCTTCGCTGATCTACATGCCCTTGTAGTAAAACCACTTTTCTCTTTTCGTCTTCATGCATATATTTTCATGCACAGCTTCTTTTCGGATCAAGCTTCTTATCAAAATTTATCTTTGACCTCCCCACTGAATTACTTTGTCTTTCAAACCAAGTACTGATCTGATTCATATCGGTTCCAACTCCCATTGTGATCAATTGTGAACTCTCGATATATATGATTTTGATACCACTAAAGCAAAATGTTGTTTTAAGATTAGCAACTTCGCAACATACCTTGAAGTCACCAAACTAACACTGCAGTTATATCTATTTTGCAAATTTTTCGTTTGATGCAAGAGAAGGTTCTATGAAAGTTTATGATTCATTTCAGCAACTCGACAACTTTCAGTGTAAGGTACAGGATTCTTGAATTTCTCCAACAAGCACTTCGAGATGAAGTTCTTGAACTGTTTAAACTGATGCATTTAAAAATGTTTAAACATAGAATTAATGTGATACTAATTGGATGTGATTTGGAATAATATATTAAGTTTTTTTTTTTTTTTCTTTTTCTAGATTGGGTGAAAATTATATATATAGGTGTAAAGAGTAAATTTGATCTATTTATATGTCATTTGAAGTAATTTAATTCAAGGATATTTCAGTAATAATTATTTTATTTAAAATATAGGTGTCAAGAGAACTTTTTTGGACGCCAATAGGGCCATGAATCAAAATGATAGATATCAATTCAATATCAAACCTCTCCTCGTAAAGGTTTTGGAAATTTAGTCTTTAGTTCAAATAACTCTAGATATCTCATAAATTTATCCAACAGAGTATAATATGTACATTGAGAATTATTGATTTTGTAAATAATGTATGTGTGGATGCCTAAATCTAGAATTGTGGGTTTTGCTAATTTACTGATTTGGATAAGGTTACAAAATCAGTTTCTTCAATAAGTATCATTGAATTGGTTGTAAATGTGGTTATTAAAAAATCTTATAATCAATTTAAAGATGGTTATTGAAAATTTTTATTGAATAACCTTACTCAAACCAATAAAGTAACCAACCCCTACAATTATTGATATAGACTGTTGGTCGTACTATCAACTTCTAGAGCCACTAACAACCTACAAAAAGACATAAAATTGAACGTAGAATGCTCTAACATTGGATAATATTGGCCAAAAGTACTTCTACACTCAAGTTAGCTTGCTTATACATTAAACAACAGATCGAGATTACGATAGTAAAGTTTGAAATACTTCCTATAGGGATACTAGGCATGAATGGTGTGAATCGATTGGTAGATCACACTTAAACTGTCTTTACCGTAACATGATATTCTTGACTGGGAAATAATGGATGTAGTTGAGAAAATAAGAATGCTAGAGTGATTATGCAGAAGTGCCAAAAGTCCCTCTCATCCGGCTCCCCTTGAGTATTTGTACTCAAGCATTTGACTATTGGGGGCTGGGTGGTGGAATCCCAAGTCTTGGGGATCCTCCTGCATCTGACTACAACAGAGTCTGGCAGTTGGTACTCGGTCAATTGCATCAAGTCAAACTGCTATATAGTCTTTGTAATGGACTTGTTGATTTTGTACTATAAACAGTGGCCTTTCAAATACCAACTGGGTTCGTTTACATAACACTGGGCCTTGTTCCAGTCATACGCTCAGATTTGACCACTACAATATGTGGAGGGAAAATTTTATGTACCTTGCAAAATTTGCACATATAGATCAACTAAATTTGATATTAGTCAAGTTGTTTAATTGATTACCAAAATGCAGGCAACTATTCACAAATCGATTCCAAGATTGCTTGTTATCTAGTTGAGTGTTTTCAGTTTTAGTTTTTTGTTCTTGTGTTTGTTTCTTTTCTAGGTGGACTTGTTGTTCACATTTGTATCTCTTTTCGTTTTTATAAAATGAAGTTATTATTTCTTGTCAGAAAAAAAAAAAAAAAATTGCTTGTTATCTTGATATCTTTAAACAACAATTCTAGGTATGTATATTGAGACCTTACCAACAAGTATGATATGTATATTAGGCGTGTGTGGTAGTTTTTTTTGTTATCATTATTTTTTTAATTTTGGATTTCTTTATTCTTTTTCAGAATCAGAAAATTATCGAAACTAATCCAGATAAGCTTCTAGTAGCACGGTTCAAATGACTATTCCCAATTAATGGCAGATAGCTACCCACACCATTATGTGAACAATACACAAAGGGTGGGACATTTTGTACATTTGATTAAACATGCAACTTGGAGCAAATACAGATGAGATTTAGTTATCACTGCGCTACTCCACTTGAGCAAGTGTGTGGTAGTTCTTCCAAATTCAAAAGAGTTTTGTACCGAAAACTTATATCATTCGGTGCATGGTTAATATATTTTCTTTTTGTAGCATTCCTTTTGTTAACCATATATCTTCTGTTTTACCCCATAACATCTAAAGATTTGAATAAGCACACAAACATGTAAACAAACAATATCTTGGAAACCAACCTGAAGTGGACGAGAATGCGATTTTCCTTTCAAAAAATTTATCAATTATCACTAGTACAATTTGTAAAAGTTCCTTTCAAAAATTGTCATCATCTTCATCCACAATATTCACATTCCATCTGCTGCTTAAAGAGAAATGAGGTAGGGGAAAAAAGCAAAAAAGAAAAGGAACATTGGCTACATATCTCAGAATTCCTACATTGATCTTTTTATGGTACCCTCACATTGTTGGATTGACAAAATGAACCTGAGCCAGCCATGTCGTGTACTTTCTAAATGCAGAAACACAAATATCTTTCAGCTAAAACAATCTTTTTTCCCCCAGATTCTTTCGTTTGTCTCATCAGCATCTTCGAATTTTAAAAAAGATAATTTCCAGGAGCATAAAACTGAAAAGTGTCCTTCAACTTTGATTTCTATACCTATCCAGGATTTTCACTTCTGTAGCCAGAATTTGAGTTCAAGCTGGGATTTGGACCAATATAGTCAGGGGAATTCGAGCTACGACTTTTCCCCATATCCTTTGTTTTGTGAAGCAGAAAGGTTCCTGATAGAATTGTAACAAAGCCACACAATTCTGTCACAATCTGCGATGCATTTTGTGTATCCCAATCCTGTTTCGTAATCAAAACAAGGAGAACATGAACAGATTAGCAACCTCAATATGCAGAATATGCACCCTTCAAGTAATGTTAAGTGATCCAATTACATACATCTTAAGTAGAGTACTAATCAAGCAAGTTTGAAGCATACACTATCTACCAGATGGAGTCTAGATATCTACCATGCTTTCCATGAAAAGTTGCCATTTCATTCATCAAGCTTATTTTTACAAATTTTCAATTTTTGAGAATGTCAGAATTTCTAAAACCTGAACATCAATCTAAATCTGGCACTATACTTCAATGCTAAAGTTATAAAAATCCAAAAGTTTAAGATTTAAAATTTCAACTTTCATATAAGGATTGCCTCTCAGATCCATCTACTCCATTTGCAGCAATTTTTTATTCTTCCAAGTGCTTTTCTTTCACTAATCAAGGAGATGTACGTAATTCTTCAAAACTTTGTTAATATTTAGCTGAGAATATTGCTGTATGAGGCAGGGAATAATGAACTATAAACACCCTTTTTGAGATAGCTATGCACACAAGAGATGCATCAAGTGTTCCGTGAAAGTTAATTTGCTCTGCAGTGTTCAAGATCCTAAATGTTCAGGACTGAATCACTTCATTATTCATTTCTAAAAGTCATCTTTTCCTAGATAGTGTAATGAATCGAATTTTCTGTAATGCTGCCATTCTGAATGATGGATTTGCCCCTTCAAATACCATGTTAAAGAAGACATGGAGATCTTGTTCTCACCAATCATCCTATTGCTTGTACCAAAACAATCTTTGGAATCCAAATAAGATGGCAGAAGTAGAGTGTCAATAAAAGCAATCTTTTCAAGTATTTAATTTTAAATATATAATTGTAAATCTTTTACAGTTACCTTAAACATTATAATGCTAGCAATGATGGTGAACGATGTAAACATCACATAGTAAGTCGGAGATATAACTGCTGTATTGAAGGTGTCCAGAGCCTGCAAAATTATATGTCTCTTTTAGATTGAACATATGATACATACAGTACTTGAAGAGAAGTTTCTTTGAAATAAATAAATCTGAAACGGTTGATATGATATCAGTAATTTAAATAATCTTAACATTCTTGTTAATTTTACTTCAACCGAATATTATTGCTTGCAATTTACAAATATCAGCTTTCCCAATTAAATTTAGAAACAACTGCTATAAGAAATGTCATAAAGGCTTTGATTGAAGCCAGCACCATATACAAGCATGACTACTTAACAAAGTTGCTCATGCTTTTGTCCCAAAAGAATATAGCAAGATGAAATCATGATCTACACAAAAGCCAGGCTTCCCAATTTTCTTTGTCTAAAATCATAAATCATATATGCCTTCAAACTAATTTATAAATTTTACCTTGTTCAAGTAATTGATTTGCAAAAGACAGCAGAAGATCACCACAATAGTGAAAACCCAAGTCTCATAGTATTTAAACTGATTTGATCCCGAAAACGTCAACTTCAAAGCCATTCCTAGAGCTTTTACACTCATTACCTACATTAGTACAATCATACTTCATTAAAAAAATAGTTATAAATTATAAAAGATCAAAAGAAAAAGAAAAGAATGTAAAAGCTTCAAAGAAAATATCCAGACCGTAATAGAGCCCATTAGAGAGCAAATCCCAACATATACTATCAGATGACTGTGCCCATGGGTTGGCACATATTTAAAAATAAGCACAGCAACCACAATCAAAACTATGCAACCATAGACAAGGAAACCTGCAATAACGAAATACGTATATCAGTTCAATAACCTTATAGATTCTTGCATTTAGATATTCAACTACAGCATCCAAGAAAAGATATAAACCATCACCAAGCATAATCTTCGGACTTCATATCTTCTACATGATTTGATATACTATAGTTTCTAGTAAAAAGACTTAAAACAGGTGAAAAAAGGTTGGTCCACTTCTTTGTTCACAACTTATACAATTTGACTCTACTGCTTGTAAATTTGTAGAAATCATTCGAATCGTATGAATTAAATTTGACATATTCTGAAATCTCCAGTACCAATCTCAAAGAATGCATTGAGAGTTCTATACTTCAATTTACAATATGTTATAAAAACAAGCAGCTTCACTCTTACTACTAAAATACCTGGCTCCGTAGCTAGGTGCCACACTTGCTTAACAGATTCAATACTTCTCTCCTGCGGAGCATGTAAAACGATACTAGTTGAGCCCACTACGCAGAGAATACAACCAAGGACACCAAAAATGTGCAGTCTCTCGTCCAGAATGAAATGTGCTAGCACTGCACTGCATAATAATGATCTCAGAAAGTTATACACAAGTATACCACACCCACAATGCACGCACAGACATCCATTGGGTGTCTATGTACACATTCACGTATGTGTGCACTGGCACACACACAGACCAAAATTTTAAAAGAAGAAAAATAAACTGTTGAATATATATCTAGTACAACAGCGGTGGTCAGCATTACCAGAATATAATACTCAATGCTCCCAAGGGAGTAACAAGAATTGCAGGAGCAAAAGCATAGGCAGCAAAATTAGCTACCTCACCAAGAATCACTACAAAAACAGAATAGCTTAAATCATAACTCATCGAAAAGTGGCAAAGGCAATGTCAGTTCAGTAGTAGATCATAGCCAAGGAGCAATAGACCTCTTTTACTAAACAATATTAAAGAGAAGCTACAATTTCCTGTTTCAGAGAACAAATAAAGGACATTAGCAGGAAGATTAATTACTTCCATTGTATCGGAAAACTGATATTGGAGTACAAGAAACGGCTGTTTTTTGCTTCTTCATTTTTCCGTCCATACCCTTTTAGTGAAATTGTATATAAATCTTTTCCCAAACTCAAAATTTCTTTTACACTTCTTTACAAATATCTTTAGATTATGAACACTTAAAATATGCAATTTTTCGTGGTTATATATAAATACATGATTAAGACTTTTGTTTATTCCATTATGGTTCATCCAAACATAACAAACAGATATTTTTCAATTAGACAGGAAAGCTCCAAACTATAAGAATAATTACTTTATGATGTAAACATGAATTGTTGCTGATCACGCAAGTTAAAGACAATAAAATTGTTGATACATTAAATCATCCCACAAGAATATGACTTACTTGTTATCATCCCAATCCACCACCAAGGTTCACGCAAGTAGGAATATCCTCCAGAACCTGACCATATTACAAACCATAACGTCATCATCCAATCAAAATACATCAATAATGGAAGATCAATTACATTAAAAAAAGAAAAAAAAAATACCTGCACTAGTTCCATTAGCCGAGGCATCAATAAGACCTTTCTTCTTGATAATAAAGCTAGAACCAATAAAAATACTAGAAGAAACGGCTAAAACAAGTCCATGAACGTTGTCTGATGATATCCCCATTGAACAAACCAAAAACAACAAATGATCAAACTTGGTTTTGTTGCAGGGCCAAGACTTGCAACCCCTATCCCTGCACCAACCAACAACAACATCCATTCACAAAAACAACAACAACCCTGATAGATATACGTTAAGAGAAGTGGAGGGGTGTGTCAAAAGTGTACCTTTCTTGGCCCGCCAAAGGAGGAGGAGGAGGAGATGGAGGAGTTACAAAGCTGTGAAACGCATTGGTGGTGGTGGTGGTGGATGATTAAAAAAATAAATAAACAATACTGTACGTATGAAAAAAGTTTAAACACTTAATTTGATTGATACGACGATGAGGAAGGAGATGTGTATGGCGCTGTTGTAGGACAAGATACAATGCCAAAACCGAAGTCCGTTACAGGTCTTTTGAAACCATTGGCAATGTTAAAAATACAGCCACTACTTTTTTTAACGTACTACTACTCCGCATCCCGCGTTCTTTTTTATTTTTTATTTTTTTCTCCTCTTTTTCTTCTATTACATGCTACGCTACACTCTTTTGATGCTCCCTTCTCCTATTTTTGCTTTTTTCTTTTTTATCTTTTCTCATGTGAATGTCATCTACAGAATTTGGAAAGAAGAATGCTAGATATTGTATCTTACCTAGGAAAAAATCTGCCGAGGAATTGTCTCGAATGTGATGAGGCAGATTAATAGAAAAAATAAGTAAAAAAATTAATATTATTTAATTGGTTTGTTTCATCTCATCAACTGTTATATAGAAATATTCTATTTGACTAGTAATCTAGTAATTTAATTCATATTGGGTGTGGTTAGTAAATTAAATAATTATTAATGTGTGTTTGTCTATTGATTATTAAGAAGTTGATTGAGATATGAATTGGAATGTGAAGCGTGAAAGGTTGGGAAATTGTTTTTATCATGTTGTTGTTGTTTGTATTATGATGAAATTAGGTCATGCCAGGTTTTACAACACCAAGATGCTTCTAACAAGAATTTGATTGAAAAACGAAAACAAAATCAATTGTAATTATGCTTTCAATGGTTGTATGTCCCACGCTTGACTACTAACATGATGAGAGAATTCTAAAATCTACTTGAGGACAATCGAATTGGAAAGATTTTTTTTTTTTAATTATTATTAATTTCAAAATTTTAGATGAGGGGCATGAGTGTGAAAAGCTCTCCTTTAAGATCAAAAAGGACACAGGGAGTTTAAAATTTAAAAGAAGCATTTATTTATAGGATCTAAATTGACAAACTAAGGAGTTATTTGTTTTTAACTAGATTTGAATTGGATTCATCAAGTCATTTTCGTTTTATTAGGTGGTCAAATAATTTAAATTGTTAACAAATAACTTATAATAAAAAGATAGAATTTTTTTTTAAATTAAAAATATATACATAGAATTTTTTTTTTGAAATAAATTAAAATATTTTCTTCTATAATTGTCCATTTAAATAATACATATTTCCAAATTTAACTTCACTAATATCCTACAAATTATTATTTTTCATATGTTACTAATAACTTGAATCTTTACTTTTATTATTATTATTATTATTATGATGGGAGAGAACAAGTAAATTTAACCACTTCTACTAAATTAGTTAGGTTTATTAAATTATTTGTTTTTAGCTACATATATAATTTAATACAAAAGTATATAACGATTATTAATTATAAGGATATAAATTGTTAAAAAACATCAATATATATTGAAAAAACAAACAAACAAAGAAGCATATCATCTAGGTTTTAGTTCAAATAAAAAAAAAATAAAAATAAAAATTAAAAAAATTAAAAAAAAAAAAAAAAAACCCTAAAACTAGAGGCACCTAAACGTCCCAAACATAACTTGCTTGGTAAACATGCCTCTAAGCAAAATTGTTAACCCAAATTAGTGTCCTCCTCTCTCAAATAATAAGAAATAAAATAAACATCCCAACCCTCCAAATATTATTGAAAACATACTTCTACATGTCGCATGGCTCCTTCAAGAAAAGAAAATTTAAGTCGCAAATTGTTAACGTTTGAGTTTGCAACCATTGACTGCGTTTTCCTATTAATGGAAAAAATTGAATACCTTTGCAATTAAAGAGGATGGAATTTTATGAAAACAAAAAGGGTTTTAACTAATTTAAGAGTAAAGTTAGTAGGTTTTGCTACTATACAATATAACATTAGTGATTTTCAAAAAAAAACAGAAAAAAGAAAAAAGGTTAGTGAGTTATGCTATTATATAGATAGATAGATAGATAGTATAACTAAACAGAGTTATTTGGATTTATTAGATTACAATTCAATGACTCAAATAAATGAGTAATTTTAATAATAAAAACTTAAAAAACTGAGAAGAGATAAAATCTCTTATAACCATCCCAAGATAAATAGGGAACATGTATACTAATTAAACCCAATGTTAGATATCAAACTCATATTCCAAATGGTAATAATGATACTACAGTTTGAATTCAGGTGGTATATGACAAGTAAATCCAATAATCATTAACAGATATTCTAACACATCAAAATTAACCTTAACTTTAATAATTATTTGCAATTAGAATCTCTTTTTCAAATAATATTTATGGTTGGAATAAATTTTCAATTACATTTTTATCTTTAAACATAATTAATTAATAGTTTTCTTCGTGGATATGTATCACTGTATAGCACAGTAACTTTTACTCGGCCATAGTCGTACCTGATAAACTTTTCCTCAATTTATTAGTCTTGATACCAAATCAAATCCGTGAAGAAAAACCGTACAAATCCTTCTCCACATTCTACTAACAGAATATTTAACTCTAAATAATGTTAATGTGTAGAGAAATTTTTCCACGGGAATAAAACCACAAGTGAAAAAGAGGAATAAAATATTATAATTAACTTTTCAATCCTTAAAACAAAATTTTATTCTTTTGATCTTGCTCCATCATACATAAATGGTATATACTACTAATATATAAAAACAAAAATTTTAATTCGAAAAAACAAAAACAAAAATTGAACTTCTCACAAAAACCTACTCCATATCCGTTTTTTATTTGCTTAATGTTTCTAATTCCTAATTACTTTCCTCAAACAACAAAAATTGAACATAAAATTAAAAGGTTCAACTTTGTTGATTGTAAAAATCCCACTTAGTTCCTTTCACACGTATATTTTGATTTGGCACCAATCTGGTTAATACAATAAGGCATCTTCAATTTACAACTACTTCCACAGAAATGGCGGGAAATGCAATTCATTGCATACATAACACTGTCAAAATTGAATTGCATATAATGCTGTCACGCACTAACACGTTCATATCCATTGGATTTCCGTTCGAAGCTAAAACTTTCTAACTGACACAAAGAAATAAAGACGCCAAAACCATATACTCTGGTTAATACAATAAGGCATCTTCAATTTACAACAATTTCCACAAAAACAGCGGGAAATGCAATTCATTGCATACATAACACTGTCAAAATTGAATTATATATAACTCGTCACATACATAACAAGTTCATATCCATTGGATTTCCGTTCAAAACTTTTAGCTTCGAACTGAGACAAAATCTGAGACATAAATAAATAAAGACGCCAAACTATACACTCCCTATATATAGTCAAAATCCTACCTATGCAAATGAGAGGTGGAAGCGTTGAGGGATCTCAGAGGTAGTAGAATCAACAATCTAACTAAACCATCTGCCCATTTTCGTAGTCATCATCTTCCTCTTTTTGTGGGCACGGTGCTTGGCAGCAATCCTCAATTTCCTCTTCGCAAGTCGCTCTGGGTTTACAACAGCCATAACCTTTTCATCTCGTTTTCTCTTCTCTCTCTTAACCTTAAGATGCTTCCTCATCTCGTTGTAAACCTCTATAAATTCCTGGTTGCCTATTCTATTCCTTATACTATCACTCACTTCTTGAGCTAACTGCTTCATATCATCTGAAAGACAACGTAATTGCAATTAAACCTTGCTCTACCAACATAATATTAACTTGTTAGAAAAATTTTCTATTTAGCAATTCAAGGGAAATAGAAATTAGTATTCAGTAAATTAAATTTATTACATACAAGGTAAACACTGTTACAAGATTCAAACCATACAAAAGAAAAGCAAAGTATATATGGCACATGGCTGATGTATACTGAACTTTTTATGGAAAGAAAAGGACTCACCAGAGATAACTTTTCCAGCAAATCCTTCAGAAACTTTGTACAACGAAGGCAACATTTGAAATGCAACACACCGACAGTGGTCCGGACTGATTTCTGATGATATTAGTCTAAAACTATTGAAGACAATTCCCATCTGCGTGTAACATTTCAAATTTAATTAGAACAAACATAAAAAAAAAGAGTTCCAGGCTAAAAATTTTCTTTTATACATTTTTTATAACTTCAAGAAAAAAGATGCAACAATCTTAGGGACCAACCTGAATATCCTCCTTTTGAAGAGCAATTTTTCCCATTTTTTTGAGCAAACTAGAAACTAGCAAAAATCCCAAATCCTTGGAGTCGTCTTCATTATTTTGGTTCCCAGCACCAGAGATGAGAGACAAAAACAGTCCTTTTTCGTTTCCTGAATCTAACAACTGGAAAGCTTTAAGAAATAGACTTTGCTCACTTTCTCCAAGGGTGGACCAATAGTTGTGAGGATCTGTATACTCCCTTTGTTCCTTCAAACAATACATATTACAAATCGTAGACACAAGATTTTGGGTAATCCGATTGCTGACAGCATCATCAAGAGAGAGTTGGGCTTCTAGCTGGCAGCATAGCGAAACAGCTATCATGAAAAGTCTACTTGGCTTCATCAGCGAAAACGTTCCTAGTTGCTTCTTGTGATGCTCTCTGCTAGCATCAGTTACAACAGTAAAATACAAGGCTATAAGGCGATTTGATCTGGTACGCAACCACATGTGGGGGTGCAACAACAACTCACAAGTTGCTTCCCATATATTCTGAAAAAAGTGCAAGAAAAGTTTAAATAGTACCCACAGTACTTATTTCTCTAACACAAAGTCCATGCAACCTAAAAGATATTAGAACACCAAAATAAGATAACTTCAGGCTTGCCACAGCCTTAACCAATTACAAGAGCACAGCCGGCTATGAATGACAAATCAATAACCATCAAACATGTTGAAGGAGAGTTTTAATAGCATGAGGTGTAAATTTAACAATTCATGCAGAATAATCAGAATTATCGATTTAGAAAAATGAATGTCTCACAAATACATCCTCCCAGCATTTTAAACCTCAAAAATAACTCAATCGTCTACTTACAGCATATGAAGAGATCATAATTTCATATTAGGACTCAAACAGTTTTGAGTGGAATAAACATTCATTTTTGTTATAACATGGAGACCAACTTATCATAGAAAATAAATCAGTTGCTTTTGCACCATGACAAGGCCAGTTGAACATATTAAACAAATCTGAATAAAATCAAAATAAGTAAAACTTTGAAGCAGTTTGCTCAACAAAATGAAAATATAAGTCAGTTATCCTACTTGATAAAGCAACACAGGTTCTTGCTAAATATTTTATTACTACAACAAACGGCTATGCTAGGACTTTAATAACACACACCATATATATCCAGCTGCCACACTTGTTGCAATATACATTCTAAGTAAATCAGCACTGAGCATATTAGAAAATCATAATTACACTTGTATGTTTGACTCAAAACAAGAAAAGAACACACCTCAAGATCCCTCTCTAATATAATGTCAGGGAACTGACATAGGATCTTCTCCAACAAAACTAGTGAATAGTATGCCTCTTTCCACAAAGGAATCGTTGCTTCATCAGTAAGATCCAGTTCCCTATCAGCGACAACACTGACAGCAGACTGCAAAATTCTGTCAGTCGTTGCCAATACACTATTGATATGCCCTTGAAAATCTTTCTTCATGACTTCAACGAATAATCCCAAGACCTGTACAAACAAATTGAACAACCATTAGAAAAGGAACATTCTGAAACAAAGAATATAGAGCCAATTAACAAACACATCACTTCAAGCTGAATCATTAGAGAGAACCATGCTTGAACATATAACAGACTTGACAAGTATTAAATGACTGCACACCCTAGTATACCAAGCACAACAAATCTCACATAACATTAGCCACATAATTAAAACTTTTTCGAATCTCAGGAAATATAACAATGCACAATAAAGAAAATCCTCACGTGTACAGTTCTCAACATAAATGGCACGACCAATTGATCTTAACAGTGATTCCACAGATATATCAACTATACATATCCATCCCCCTTACACGGTGCCAAATAACACCCTCAAAACCAACTTGACACAGATGTTTTAAACAAACAAACAAATAAATGGAGAACTATTAAGTAATAGAAGACAAAATTGGTGGCCAAACAGATGTTCATCCTTTGGTTCACTGTCCTAGAATAACCATTATGTGCTTTGTATATAGGAAAAAGAATAAGAGAAAATGAGAACATAACAATGTCTGGAGGATTCTCCAGAAAAGCACTCATCAGGAACATTAGCATTGTGTAACCAATAGTTGCAACAATGCCAAAATGATGATAGCTTCCACCAATACCAGGAAAGATATCATGCTTAAACTGAAATTAACTATAAAGCCAGAACAGAATAGGAAACCTTGAAAATCTTTAAAATGTGGGCTATCTTTAAAAGGAACTTGGTGGAATTAGCATAATCTGATGCAGAGAAGATAAGGGTTATGAACACCTAGCATTAAGATTAAAAGGGAGTCAGTAAAATGCAGTCCCTACAAGTGATTGGTAAAGATAATAATTTTGGGGATTCTGCATTATTAAGGTTTGTGCCTCATGAAGGATACACATAGGGTTCCCATGCAAGGAATTTAAAAAAATTGAATAGAGAAGATAAGGTTCTGTTTCAGGCAGATAGTCAAGGATGAGGAAGAAGATAAGCAGAGACTTCTGAAGTGTTAATGTTACTGGATTAAGTACACCTGAATCGCAAACAAATAACAACAAATTTTGACCAACTTAAGAGTGAATGAGAACTTAAACCACAAAATAAGCTCAAAGGGACAGTGGGTAAGTTTAATACAATCCCAATGGACCAAAAAGAACTACAAAAACGTACCAAAGCCTAAAAAAAATTAAGCCAATGAGCAACTATAATAATAATAATAATAACGTACCAAAGCCTAAAAAAATTAAGCCTAATAATAATAACAATAATAATAATAATAATAATAACAACAACAACGTACCAAAGCCTAAAAAATTAAGCCAATGAGCAACTTAAAACAACGTACCAACAATGTACCAAAGCCAAAAAAAATTAAGCCAATGAGCAACTTAAAAAGCCTAATAATAATAATAATAATAATAGCAGCCAAGGATACTTCCTTTGGGATTGAGAGGTCTTACGCTGATTGGCATTGATCTTAAGACTCTAAAGTAGGTAAATCTTGTCTAACAAAGCCATAGATGCAACATTGCAAAATTTGACTATTCTGACCCCCATTGAATAAAATTGAGAAGGTCTAGCTGGAACATCTATCTGAGACAGACCTTTTCACAGGCCATAACTTTAAGAAACATGGAGAATATTTAATTCTTAAATTACCAGATAAAAAGCCAAAGAATCAGAATGTATTAAAATAGGGGTTGACTAGATCCCTTGATTTTAGACATGAGATCTTTCAAGAATCAAATTCATGATTATTCTAACCTTTATTAGTCTAGAATCTATAATTAGCTTAATTTAGTCCTAAGAATTAGCTCTTTGATTTCTATTTAAAATAGGCTGTAACTATCAGAAAATATACAATTTTCAAGACACTTTCCACTTCTTAAAATCTTCATGGTATCAGAGCCTGATTCCAACTCTAAACTAGGCATTTTTTTCCTTTTTACTCTAAAAGTACGGGCATACTTGTTTTTTTCCCTCTTTTTTGTGTTCATGGCTAATACAAATCCAACAATTCCACCTCCAACCCCACACGTACCAAAAACTCACCTGGTCATTCGAACAATCATACAGTCTGAATCACCATAATTAAACTTAATGGAGACAAATTCCATCGTTGGTCTCTTTCTGTACATATGTACATTCATGGGTTGGGGAAGATTGGTTATTTGACTGGTCACTAATGCCGAGGAGGAGCCTGATTCACCTAATGCTCATCACGCTACATAGGATGCAGAGGACTCAATGGTGATAACATGGCTTGTCAACTCAATGAAGGAAGATAACAGCTCCAATTACCATGGTTTTTCCATAACCAAGTAAAAGTGGGATAGCATAGCCTCACAAAAAAATATACTCTGATCTAGACAATCAATCCCAAATTTATGAATTACAACTGAAGATTCGAGACTTGAAGCAAGGAACAGATACAATTACAAAATATTTTGCTACCTTGAAAAGGTTGTGGCAAGTCTTCGATATGCATCGTGAGTATACATGGAAGGATCCTACAGATATGGCTCATTATCATAAGGAAGTTGATAACATAGGCTATTTCGTTTCCCAGCTGGGGTGAATGAGTAGTTTGATGATGTAACGGGTCGAATCATAGGAAGGCAACCTCTCCCACCCCTCAATGAAGTCTTTGCAGAAGTTCGAAGAGAGGAGAGCCAACAGACAATGATGCTAGGAAAAAAACGAACAGATAGTCATGTTGAGACATCTACATTAATCTCATAGGATATCTCTACCTATAAGGCTATTGTTTGCAAGCCTAAAAAGAAGAAAAAGGTCCAGTGTGATCATTGTCATTGTCATCACCCTCATCACACCAGAGAAACTTGTTGGAAGTTACATAATAAACCTAAAAACTAGAAGCTAAGAGATAAGTCATCATCTAGTGCAAACTCTGCTGATTAGGTCACTCCCACAAAAGAACAAATTGATCAACTCCTAAAATTATTGAAACCTTCCTCCATACCTAGTTGTTCTCTTGCTCATACAAGTAACCTATCTACTAGTCTTTTAAGTCATCTTAACAAAGCACCCTAGGTCATTGATTCGACTGCATCCGATGACATGACCAATCTTTTATGTTTCAACACTACAGCCCCTATCCAGGTAACCAAAAGGTACGTATAGTAGATAGGAGTTTGTCTCCTATCGCTGGAAAAGGCTCGGTTAAACTTTCTGAAACAATAACTTTAGAATCTATTATACATATTCCTCATCTATCATGTAACTTCTTGTCTGTGAGTAAAAGCTCTAAAGATTCTGATTGTTCTGTTCTTTTCACATTTCACATCTACAAATTGTGTTTTTCAGGATAGGAACTTGGGGAAGGTGATTGGCAGTGTTGAAGATCCTAAGGTACCTAAAGGGAACTCCAAGGAAAGGGTATTTTTTGCTAACAATGGACATTTTCAGGTGGAAGTCTATATGAATGTTAACTGGGTAGGAAGCATCACAAACCGAAAATCAACATTCGGATATTGTTCATTTGTTGGTGGAAACTAGGTAATTTGGCGCAGCAAGATACAAAGTGTGGTGGCTAGAAGTAGTACTGAAGCAGAATACAGGGCAACAACTTTAGGGATTAGTAAAGGACTATGGATTCAAAGAATTGTTGAAGACCTAAAGATCCAACCTCCTTCTCCAATTAAGTTGTACTGTGACAACAAATTTGCTATAGCAATAGCACATAATCCAATTCTACATGATAGAACCAAACAGTAGAAATCGATAAACACTTCATCAAAGAGAAGATAGATAGTGAACAAATTTGTATGCCTCATCTTCCGACCTCAGAGCAATTACTAGACATTCTTACTAAAGTCCTGCCTAGAAGACAATTTAATAACCTAGTTTCCAAGTGGCCATGAAAGACCTCTACAAGCTAGCTTGAGAAGGAGTGTTGGAAATAAGAGTTGACTAGATCCCTTGATTTTAGACATGAGATCTTTTAGGAATTAATTCCTGATCATTCTCTCTGCATATAAAAACTAGATTGTAAGCTTTATTAGCCTAGAATTTGTAATTAGCTTAATTTAATCCTAAGAATCAGGTCTTTAATTTTTATTTAAACTAGGTTATAACTAGTAAAAAATATACAATTTTTAGACTCTTTCTACTTTTGAAATCTTCAAAATGAAAGAAGGTGAGTCTCACCAAACTAAATCTGTAACATGTTTAACATCATTATAATTCTACTAAAGGTCATTTGATCATATTTCACTCACACCTAAGCTAGGAGGGGTTTGGTTTACATTAAGTTGTAATTTTTTTTTCCTTTTCTTTTTCTTTTACAGGAAAAAGACATATTGAAAGAGGGAAACATAATAAATCTAAAAGAGAATGACCTGTTACTTTGTACATGCCAACATCTATCATGAATTGATAAAAGTGGACAAATACATTGAACTCCGACGCATAAAGTACAAAGCTTGCATTCAAAAAGAATTGTTTTACCTGAGCGCCAGCACCCCAAAGTTGTTGCCTTGTGCCCAAATACAAGGATAGACTCTTCTTCATAATCGAATCAAGTTTATGTGGGCTTACACGCCCAATAAGAAGCTTTATAGCGACACCAATCATGGAACGAACTTTACTATCATGGTCATTAACCAAGCGAGCCACCAAATGGACAAATAAAGAGAGAGACTTCTCATCAACTTTTGTTTGTGGAAATTTCTTTATAATTGCATGAAGCATTTCAAGTACAGCTTCCCTTCCACTTGAATGTTCATACCTGAAGTAATAGCGAAGTTATTTTTTTAAAAAATTCAAATATATAACACATTTATTTTTATAAATTCACTTTCAAATACATGCCTGAGATTTGATAGCAGCAAATTAAAATGTTCCTGAAGACGTGTCTTTGACAGATGATAATCAAGAAGAAATTGCAATAAGATCTGACTGCATTTTTTGCGGATAGATTCCGTTTGACTTGTTACCATCAGTTCTCCGACTTGAACTATAACATCATATATCTCAGGGACAACCAGATTGCGGTTAACAATTGCTTTCAGAAGTAAAAGAGCAACATCAGTGGGATTCCTTTCAAGATCAACAAACAGGGGAAACCTAATCAACAGATGCAGTTGATCTGAAGAGAGGGTAATCCTTGTGCTGCGTAGAAGCTTAGTTAACAAGCTTAGACATGACTGTACCAGAGGACTGGTAGAATTCACTGCACTGTGAGCAATATCCAACAGCGTTGCCTTTATTTTTTCAGCCTGAGATTCAAGAGATGGAAGAGGCAGGCTTACCAATGGAGTAAGGCATCTAAGTGATGCCGACAAAACATCTTCATATTTTGAACTCAAGCATCTGCCTAGCAATGTAACAAAAGAATCCAACATTGACAACTGTTCCTCATCATGTTTGTTTGATTTAACATTCTTTAGACGCTTCTGCAATATCCTCAGAGCAAATACAGTAATAAGATGTGAACCTGCTGAGTTGGCAACAATAACTCGGCCTGACTGAATAGTCTTCCCTTTCACATTATTTTTAGGCTTTTCTGCATCTGTACTGGACAAAATCTCATGCATACCATTTTCTTCCTTAATCTTATCTTCAATAAGGCCATATATGAAGACAAATAAGTCAGTTTCATCCACTGATGGATTGCATTCAATACCAGCGGCAATGTGATCTAGCATGCTTTCAAATTTTAATGTCAACTTAGGTGTCAAATGCTTCTGCAATTGAGTTGTAACAATAGAAAGAAGTTTCAAGGCATGGGTTTTAAATGTTATGTTTTGAGCAATCAATTGCAGGGTCTCAAAGGATTTTTGCTTCCTAGTTTCAATCATTTTAGATGCAATTTTTTCCACCTCTTTCTGTTCAGAAACTTCACCAAGAATATCATCCTTCACTGCCAAAAGAAGATCATCTAAACAATAATCCAAGTTCCCACTGATGGGATTTGAAAGATTTTTGGAAAGAATAAAATTGAGTGTGTAGCCCAACACATGCAGCTCAAACCCTCGCTTCAAGACAGCTCGCAATATCCCTACTATAAACTGCAAGTATTCCAGCCCAAGCTCCTTCAAACAATCCGCCAAAGCTAACCTAGCACCATTGCGGATAGCATCTGAACGACTCTTTAAGAAGTTTGAAATACAGTGAATAATACTGGGAAGCTGTGAGTCCATTATGTCTCCTGGAAGCAACTTTAGTAATTTTAGTGCAGCCCTATAGATGTCAACATTTACCTCGCCAGCAACAGAATTCAGTGCTTTTTGTACTCTAGGGAATACGGTTTCAAGAAGGCTTGTGTTTATCTCACTAACCAAATCAGAACTATGATGTCCGTGAAATGCAACTGAGGTAGCATTATGGGTATTAGCACCAGATATACCATCCATAGAGTCTTTGGGTTCTTGACTGGAACAAATTTGAGAAAAATGGAACTGATCCAAAATGGAGCAAAATAGTCGCAGCAAAGTCTTCTGTTTTTGTGGATTCTTGTCCATCTCTTGAAAGCATCTATTCAACATTGAGAAGTATGACTTCCATTCCACAGAAGCAGAAATTGAGGCAAGAGCATCTATACATGCATTTTTAATGTTTTCTTCTTGTGCATCGAACAACATATTGAAAAATAGTGGTACAAACACTTTATTCATGAGGCCCTGGAAATTCATTAGCAGCATCACACGTTTAAATGACAGGAAAACAGTTTTTGAAGATTAATGTATAAGAGTATACAGTAATTACCTCAGACATATCACTTGTACTGATTACTTTCCTAAAGCGTGATAGCGCCCGTGCTCTCCTATGTCTCTGCATGAACAAAAAGGATCAAACCAAAATAAGGTTTAGTAAAAAAAAAATGTTAAGAACAATAAAAGCAACAAGAAACGGAAATATTTTATCTAATGGCTGCATTCAGCATAGAAAATACAAATAAGAAGTATGGAAAAAACAAGATGGAAAGACTCAGCTATAACATATCACATATGAATATTCAAATAATTCTTTAAATATTCAGTTATGACATACAACACAAGGATATTCAAGTAATTCTCAACATTGGATCTGGCATCTACAAAAACATATGCAAGCCATAAAATAATATTACAAAAGAAAATCACCTGTAAGTGAATAATATTTTTGAAAAAATCTACTTCAGCATCTCCAGAACACAGATCTTTGAATGAACTGAGATTTGACAACTGTGGAAGCTTCAAAATCATCTCTCTCAGTAAATCAATCCACTCCTGAAATCATACCCATCAATTAGGAAAACCATGTCAACCTTGAAAAATTGAATGATAACCAACTTTGCTGTTGTCTATTCTACAACCTTTGCATGCCTACAGTGGGAACCTAAAAACACAGTTCATAAAAATCATTGTTTATCTGGTTTAAAAGTAGTCAGCTATAGTTGACACATCATATATTCTTAAAGTGTGAAAACTTTGTATACCTTTTTAACTTTACTTCCTTTGCACATTGCCTCTCCCGCATGCTTTAGAAGAAATTTGTTTATTACACGCTGAATGGATGCTCTTGTCCAACAACTCTTATCAATTGTTTGTACTTCATGGTCATAAAGTTCTTCTCCGTTGAGTATCCGGCATGAAAATTCAACAAATGCGAGCAGTGACCTATATGCACTCTGCCTCAAGATTAATTCTTCGGATGACATGTCATAGACACAATGTGACAGAATAACTAATGTGTGATCCTCTTCTCTAGTATAGAATAAATCAACACCAATCTTCTTATATGCATTTATTATAGTGTCATAATCAAGGCCACCCATTTCTGAAGCAGAGGTTGCATTTAACTCACGAACAAGGCTTGCCTATTTTCCATTAATAGTTAAGAAAAATGCCACGTCAATGAATTGTGAATCAAATTCCCCTCTAGACATGATAGTTAGGGAGATAAGTACACGGAGAAAGAATTACCAGAAATTGCACAGAGGAGTCAGCTTCAGCAAGAGCCTCAAGGAGATCAACAATACCCAACCGGATATCCAGTTCAGCAGAAACAAGAAGCGGAGTGATTACGGTAAGAATCTGTTTAGTACTCTCAGTACCTGCTACCGGTATAATATCTCGAAGAACTTTCACAACTTCGATAGAGAAATGCAAAGACCAACGTTAGACTTCCACAAAAACGAGGAAAAAGATGCATAGTATCAATGAAATTAATCAGATAATATTACTGAATCATTTTTTTTATTTTTATTTTTGTGAGAGTATAATCTTACCAGAATCTTTAACTCCCTTTTCTAAGAAGGGTAGCAAGATATCCACAAATTTCCTTGCCAGCAATGGGTCTTTCATGTACTTCGATAACAATTCAAAAATTCTAATCTCCAACTCCCCATAAGACTTAACCAATTTTCTGGTACATAAAAAATGCAAGTCACAGAGATAAATAGAACTACAATTTCATACAACCACATAATATATGACAATCAGAGATCAACATTCAACATAGCATAAACAGATTAATCAACAATAAAACTTTTTAAAAGACTGTACACCTAAAGAGGCAGCAAGAAATTTTTTTTTATTCAACAAAGAAAACACAAATATGTACTGATATAGAGAACAAGCTGTTTCTCACAAATATAAGTGCACATTAAGGAGGAATACTGAATTTTAGTGAGACAAATTCAGTTTATATACGCAATAATTACATCAATATAATGAAGTTAAATGCTTCTAATTGATGCCAAAAGAGGTTTATAACTGAGAAAAATGAAAAAGACAATATTTATTTTTTTTGTAGGCTACCAAAAATTATCTATTAATATTACCCTTTGTACAACAGTTATTCTAAACCTTCGAAAATTCAGACATGTACTTGTGGCCTAAATTGGTGAATTATTTGCATGCCAAAAGAAGCACAAGCACCACAAACACCCTGAGCACATACAACAGAAGCAAAACAAAAATGAAAACTGAACAGACTTGCATCAGTTAATCATTCAACGGCCTAGAGAATAAAGCTTAACATTAAATTTTTCAAAATTTTAAGGAAGCTAGAATGGATCTGGATAAATCATGGAAGCATCTCTAGCCCCAGATGATGTGAATACAGCATGACAAGATCAAAATGAACAAGTTTAACAATATCTGCCAACATGGAAAAAACATTAATGAGCAAAACAAGTGCCACACATACCTCTTGGTTGCACTCTGAAAGCAACAATGCAAGCTGCAGAGTAGTGCCTCAAGATTCGGAAGTAGAAGTCTTTCAACATCTCCATCTTCATGAGTCAACAGGTTTTCAACGAACTTCAGAACACTAGATAGAATTGCTTGGGAAGCAGTCGTGACAGTTAAAATTGAAAATATATCAGGAACCAGATTCTTTTCCCTGTACAGTAGTGATACGAGTTTGTGGCTTCTACTCATCGCCAAAAAGCACGCAAACAATGAACTTGGTTTCTCACTACTAGAACCCTCATTCTTAAAGGCATCAATTAACGATTTCACGGACTTAAAGAAAAGGTCCCAGAATTCAGTGCCAAAGTCATGATCCTCATGGTTATCAAGAACAGTGGAGATAATTTTCAAACATAAAGATCTCAAATCCTTCAACTGCTTTGCTGAACTGGTCTGCACACAATTAAATAACTTTCATTGTGAGAACCACCACATTCTTTAAATGCAAATAAATGTTGATGATATATTTTAGTTTTCCTTAAAAATTTTGATATTGTAGTAAACATAAATTGCCATAACAAAGTACTAAGAAAGCCAACTTAGGTTCCGTAATGTGTACTTCTGTACATATGTGACTGTATATGTGTAAAACCTTACATTCTAATAATACCACAAACAACAGTGTTAATACATCAACGGTGTGAAAACAAAGAAGTTCTCAAACAAAAAATTAAAATTATTATTATTTTTTTTAATAGGAAACAAAGACTTTATTAATAAGAAGAAAGAAGTTAAAAATTAAAAATTAAAATTCTTAAAGGGCAAGATGCCACAAAATGAAAACAAAAGGCAAAGATAAAAATCAATTGAAGAGCCCATTAATGGCCAACCAAATAATAAAATCAATAATTATTTATGGCATTTAATTCAGCTATAATCTAAATATGTAATGAAGTAATGAAAAATGAACTTCAACAAGAAGATATCAACAGCAAATAATATTCCCAAAAGAGAATATTACCAGTACATGATCTCCAACTTGATTGTCTTTCTCATTAGAAGTCCGGTCAGAACTCAAACAGTTTTCTACTGGTAAAGTTCCATCACCCTTTACAGCATCAAGACTTGAAGAGCAGCTGATCAACACCCGAGCAACACACCCCATTAAAGGATGAAGAAAGGGTTTGAGGTGCAATTCATCAAAAATTCCAAGAACATCTTCAATCACATGCAGAAAGGCAGGGATCTTCTTCCAAGACAAGGCTACTTTTTCTACAGTAAAATACTTGAAGAAATTTAATTCGTGAAATTCATCCATTGAACAATTGGGTATGCTCCAAAATATATCAACAGCACTGTCAGTCCCCTTTGGAAGAATTTGCAGGGGCTTCATTAGCAATGCAAAGAAAAGAGGGAGCTCGTTAACATCTAGTTGAGCTATGAAGCCAAGAATTGCCTTTCGAAGATTCATACTTGCATGCTGTCAAGGAAAAGCATATAACAATGAATAATATAGAATGTGCAGATTAATAAAATTAGAAAAGAAAATCATTCATAAAATCTTTCAAGCCTCATAAATTCCATATACTAGGAATATAAAAGATTAGAAGTAAATTCAACTTAAACTTACCTTCCGAGAGGCAAGTATCTTCAATTTTCTAACTTTTGGCATCAAGAGATGAATAACCAAAGGCACAAGATGAGTTCTGTGACCTTCTTCTATCAGATAAGATTCTCTAGATAAACTCCATGTTGTTAGTTCTTCTCTCAATTTCTTTGAATCGATTAAGTTTTTTAAATGCTGATCATAAGGGAGCAAAAATCTGTCTTTCCACATTAAAAGACAATCAAGAACCTTGATCTGTATTTCAGCGTCATTTTCATCCAAAAGCCTGGTGAATACACCCAAACTAAATATTAACAAGTGATGTTCCAATATTGTGAACAATTACAAGTATCATGCAACTTTGCACCAACCTATTTTGCAGTACATCTTTTAAAAACTGACTACGGTAGAAGGACTGAGGGTTCCGCATCAGTTTCAACAAGTTCAGCCACTCTTTAAGCACAGATTTCCACTCTTTGCCCTTGCAAACATGAGAATTGAAGGATCCCACACTGCAATGACAACGTTTGATCAGATGATCTGGAGTAAAACTTTTGCAACTTAGAATAAGCGAAAATATTTTATAGTCAAAGTTAAACAATCTATATGACAACTACCTTGCAACATCGTTATTACAGTAACCCAGAAACTCCAAGAACAGAGGAATAATTTGTCGAGACCGAGGTTCAACAACAGAAAAAGTTTTTTGTAAAGACTGGAGCAACAAAGATAATACTGTTCCATGTGGTGAGCTTTCAGATGCAGGAGAAACAAACAAGTGAAAACCCTCAACCAGATCTGATCATAGAAATCAAGGTCAAATTTAAACAGCGGAACAATAACATTCTTGCTCAGTTAAAAGTGTGGTGAGCATGATTCTCCATCTATTTAATTTTAACATCTACTACATTTCCATATCATTACTCAACTATTCCCCTATACAAAATAAAAATTTCATTCTAGAAATAACTATATAGTAGCAAAAGAGCAAATATAAGCATCCATCAACATTATATGGTCCAAGATACTTGAACCAATATGATGAAATAAAACAACGAGTTGGAACCATACCACTATAGTTGTTAGACAACTTAGCATTCTTCTGGTCAAGTTGGTCAAGAGATGCCTGAAATATGGACTGGCAGTTTTCAAAATAGCAGACAAATTTATCCCAAACAAGTTCAGCATGCCTGCTGAACAAAACTGCAAGGCAATCAGATGCTGGATTCCAAAGATAGCTGAAACGATTATGGAGGATGCCGATTACCCCATTCAACACAAGGGGTAAATACATTTCCGCTACCCTTCCAGTGGTTAAGCTCATTTGTATTCTAGAAATCAGTAGGATAACTTTTCTGCTTGTACATATAGAAATAGGTGTTGTCTCAATAGAAAGGAGAAGCTGGATAACCTGATAAATTTAAAAATCAGCCAACCATATCCAAATAAAAATATACTATCAAATGGCAAACAAGGCAAGAATTTAAAAATTCATACATTACAGCCATGACATTCCAGAAGGCTAGTGTGAGAAACACCCATTTCAGTTTTCATTTTCTTCTGAGGCGGCTGATCATTTGTAGAGATTTCACAACTTATTGGTTCATAATGGCTCAAAATTCTAAGGGTTGCAACACGAATCGCCTTGTCTGAATGACACAAATTATCTGCAAATATGCGTACTGCATCCACAGCCTTTTGTGCTTCAAGGTCTGGGTGGTATTTTTTTTTGCTGTTATCTGCTTGTAATGTAGACCTATCATTTGTAATGATGATTTCCAAGCATGAATAAAACAATGATCAAGAAATCCACTAGGAGAAGGAAACATTAATTATTGACACACAGTTGAACCTACCCATGCACATAATCCAAATAATCAGCAGCAGCAGACAGTACTTGCAAAGATGATCTATAAGTTCTAGCAAGATGCAAAACTTTACTTGTCTCTTCCAGCTCAGATTTTTTGAATAAATGCCATTTGTAATAGGAAGCTAAAGCAGAACCAATTAGACTTTGCCAAATGTGTTTATGAACACCTGCAACAATTTCTGAAAAAACACCGTGGAAAATCATGAGCATATTATATATCTGGACTGAACAAGTGTCATTTCAGAGAACTTTCAAACAATAGACCAAATAAGTTATCTCGTTTTGACTGCCAAAATCTATCACATTAAGATGGGAACATATGGTAAAAACAAAAAGAAAGATATATTAGCAAAAATCAAGATGCCGACAACTTATTATACAACCTCAACCAGAAAACTCCCTGGATTTAATTTAAAACACAAGTTCCCATCAAGTGTACAAGTAAAATATAAAGCCACTTCCTATTGACTACTGTCCTTGAAAGCAACCTATTGAAGGACATGGTTTCAATATACAGAGTCCAACGAACTGAATTTGTTTAGTCAGAAGAGATGATGTCCTTACCAGCTCCATTCATCAAAAGCCGATCAAGTGCATCTATCAAATTCATCAGCAAAGACGAATTTGCTTGTATATCAATGAAATAAGGATAGCATCCAATGGCTCCCCAGAGTAGAGCCAACTTGGCTTCATCAATCTGGGTAGATGATACATTGTCATGAATATTATTTATCACACATATCCAACTGCATATAGTCTCCTGCAGGTAACTGTGAATCCTAGAAACTCCTCCTTCAGATGTTCCATCTAAGAAGGAAGAACATTGCTGGTTCATTTGCAGTTTCTCAAAGAAGGACAATAACAGACTTATAACTTCTTCCTGTGAAGTTTCTATCAGGTCATTCATTGCACTGAAAATCCAATCACAAATGTTAAGAAATATAATAACCCCAACAAAAAATGTAACCAAACCAGAAATAATTGTGTTATTACCTTATAATATTAATTCTGAAAGCATACAGTATGCAAGCGTCCTTCAGTAGTAGCTCTTGAATAAATATCAACAAACTGTAGCCCATGCCCAATTAAATAAAAGATGTGTTAGATTAAAAAAATGCTGTTGCTAGAAAGAGACGCCAAGAATCAAACTTGTCAGTTTCAAGTCACCTTGAATTCTTTAACTCAAATGTGGGAGCCCATTGCAATGACAAGGCAGCGACAGTTGACATATCATCAGCACTGTGAAGACCATCAAGGATGCATAGCATCAGTTGCAGAACCTTATCAACAACTTCAGATAAATGATCAACTCCGTTTCCCTTGCCAGAAGGTATCATAAATGTACGGATAAGTAAATCCACAGGTTTAAGTAGCAGGCTGTAATCTGTTTGGCATCAAACAATTTGTGTTGGTAACGCAAGAGGTACACACGTGGGCCATCAAACAAAACAGTAAAGAAAGGAATCAAAGTAACAGAATTGTTTCTTGCTCACCAGAAACCTGGCGAACATTATCAATCTGTGCAGTAGCAATAAGCAGTGACAAAAGACGACTTAAATGCAACAAGCTTCTGTTAGCTACAGCATCAGTTATTTCCTGATATAAATGTTCCCACATGAAATTTAACTCCTTCTGTCCCAGATTGTCACATATTCTTTGAAAAGCCGAAATTATAACGGCAACAATAGTGTCTGAACCTGTGAAAGGAAGAAAGGCATAAATATAATCAGGGTCACAGCAATCTTATTCTTTTTATTTTTGTAAGACTTTAAGCTTTACTTTAAAGCCTGTCAAAACCATATTGCTATTCATTGCAGATTAAGAAAGATGGGATAAGTTTAAGGGCCCTCAAGAATTAACACTCAGTTCCACCTCGATAAATTAATTGTAATTTTCTTCTACCCTCCTCGCTTTTCTTTAAAAACCTTAGCCAAAATTCTAAACGAAAAACCAATATAAAAATTACCATTTCATTGATCATAAGCAAATATTTTTTCCACATGCAAACAAAAAAGGGGCTGGTTCTTGGAGAATATTTATGAGGGGGTAAATTCAAAACTTACCACATGTAAACAAGAAAAGTTGTTAGGCACAAAAGAAAATGTATTCGATCAATCGAATTGAGCCACTTAAATTGAATTTACAGAAATGCCCTGATGTAAAAAGCAGGTTTAACATAATATCCATAATGTTCTCATAAAATGTTTCATACAGCATGTAAATGATGTTAGTAGGATTTCACATAGATCGTTTCACATATGAACATATCACATATTCAATAATGTATGAAACGTTATCAGAAAACAACCTATTACGAGTTTCCTTCTAGATCTCTCATAAGACACTAAATGTAATTGAATGCAATTAACAACCAAAATACATAAATTTATCAACTTACAACTAAAATGAACTGATTTGAGTAAGAGAATAACTTATCCAATTTCTTCCAAAATCTAAGTTTTTCTGCCCAATTCTCTTACTCCAAAACCTTCAACCTTTTCACTGATCCAACCGTTTTTGGGAGATTAGAGATTATTTCCGTCACAACAAACTTATTAGTGTTTTATTTTTGCAAATATTTAGATAGATAACTACGAGAGTATACAGATTCAAAGATGTTAAAGAAGAGGGATAGAAGAGATAGGAAGAAGATGCTAAATTGTTGAGGAGGGTTTTTGTAATATGCAGTTATGGAGTGAAGATCAATTTTCCAAAGTGGCTAAAAATTATTGATGTTTCATTTGCGGCCAAAATGATTGAAGTTTTATTTGTGACGAAACATAAATTCACATCAACGTAGAGAGTCTTTAGCAACTCCACTATTTATAATTAATAATACAGAACTTCAGCAGTGTCAATGACTTAAGATTTTAATTTGAAAAGAAAACAAACAGAACTTTTATATACAGTCACGAATTTAACTGAGTAACAATTTTATGTTTACATGTTATTGAATTATACAGAAAATGATTAACCACTGATATTAATGAAATAAATATGCAAATAATCTATATCAAGCTTTGTCTGAGAGAAAAGCTTGCCTTGGTTTAGCTTGTCACCAGTGGAAAATATTGAATTGCTCATCAGTAATCCTAAAACTTGTTCTGCTCTTGAATGAAACCCTAATGAGGTCCCTCTCATAACATAATAAAACAAAGCAGTGACTCCTGATTGTCGCTCCATTGATGGTTTCTTCGCAACCTCTAATATAATCTTTCTGATACCTGAGGCAAGTTATGAAAAATGTACATCATTAACATAAAAGAAATAAATTTACTTTGTAAACTAAGAACCTACATAGTCATAGCCAAAATATAGGAAATCAGTATTATCTCCCTGACTATAAAATTCAAAATACCCTTATTAACATCAAATTGATTATGTGAAACAAGTGTATTGGCCTGCATCACGTACAAGCTCTAGCTACCAGTAAATAAATGCAAATATTAAATAATGTTCTGCACATATAAAGACTAGAAGAATTCAATATATCTCTAAAAAATTTAGAACAGCAATGAAGAAAAATATAGCAGCAAAAAAAATAAATAAATAATAAATAATAAATAAACCTTAGGAGAAACACTACAGCCTATTAATACCTGTTTTAAGCTGCTCCATAGGTGCATTCCTGAGCAAGAATGACATAGCCTCTGCCATAAACTCTTGGACATAATCCTTTGGGTAATATCTTAATTTTACTGTAACCCTAAGAAAATACACAAATGTATAAGCAAATAAAAACTACACAATAAGGGAAGAATAATATGACACAAACTGTAGATGTGTGGAACTATCTATTTTCTCTATCACAGAAATTTATGAGACAATCAGTAAAACTATACTTCATCTAACTTAGCCAGGCCCCTTATCATTCTGGAATATTCTCCCAAAAAAAATAATCTACATAAAATTAAACAGCAGATTTTACTGAAAATTATAAAATAAATAAAATGAATGAAGATAGAGCTCATAGCAATTATAATAATATTATACCAGCTACCTAGAGGTCTCTCCATCACCTCTAATGTGCCAAACTGCCAATAAAGGCTAGAGCAATAGAATAAAACTTCGACAAACTTTGTATACAGGTTGGGTGCACCTAGTATTCTCTATCAGTTAAATTCCATAGATAGGAGTTTCCAAACAAATTTAGTGACATATTGTGAAATTAGCTTCAATTTTTTTTCATTTAAAACAAAAACAAGAAATCTAACGTTAAGACAATTTGAAATTTGCTTCAGTATTTCTAAAATGAACATTTAGTGAAACTATTTCTGAAAAATTACACTCAATAGTGACTAACCCTTTTCCTCCTGTCTTTTTATTTTGGATAACCCAATAAACCCCCCACATGTTTAGAGAACTCAAGTTTGAAATCCAACCGTGATCTTCAAAGAATATGAAATTAATGGCATCTTGCCAAGTAGGAAGCTCTAAGATTTCATCCTACTTCCTAATTGTTCAACCAACCCCTCAAGATTTTCTCCTCACAAAATGATCTCAACATCAACTCAATGCCAACCAAAAATGGGTTAAATGGGTTCTTCTAAGTAATTTATAACCCAAATAAAACACACTATGGCCATATCTAAAACAACAGCTTGTATCATTGTAACCTGTTTGGCATGAAAGTTCGACAAGGGAAAGAAAGGTAGGGGATAACTCGTTCACTTGATTTTCAAATTTATCTTAATAAACAAATCATTTGGCGAAGTGTGACAAAAATAGGGTATAACAATTTTTTTTTTTTAATAGGAAACAACAACATTATTAATAAAAAAGAAAAAAAGTTACAACTATGAACTAGAAGTCCACTAAACCAAAACTATAACGAAAACCAAGATTGGAACAAACATTAAGAAACAACAGCCTTCCAATCAAGCATAATAAGAAATAAAGAAAAAATATTTAAAATCTTCATTAGAAAAAGCCCAGAGAGAAGCCAAGTAATACGTTTTATCCCCTAAAAATGTCTCATTCTCTTTAACTTCATCAAAGATTCTTTTGTTTCTTTTTTCCCAGTTAACCCAAAGAATGGCAAACACTCTACAACACCAAAGAATACAAGCATTCTTTCCTCCTCCAAGAACTTTAAATTCTTCCAAAAAGAAAGAACATAAAAATTTAAGGGCAGCCCATTTCAAATCAACTAAAGAAAACAACTATAAATAACCAACCACTGAACAATGAAGAGAGAGATGATCCAAACTTTTCCCACTATTCTTACACATGACACACCAATAGAAAGAAAGACAAAAACTAGGATATCTATTTTGAAGAACATCACAAGTTTTTAATTTCCCATGAGCAATAAGCCAAACTAGAAACTTCATCTTGGTCAGGAGCCTTTGATTTCAAATAAGATTAGTGAAATCAAACCTTAAGATAGAATCATCTTGAACCAACTTTTCAAAAAATGACTTGCACGAAAAAAAACCATTGGAATTCAACTTCCAAACTCATCAATCGACCATACTCAAATTGAGAGAAACACCTTCAAGTAAAGAAATAAGAGAGGAAAACTCCTCAATTTCTCTATCGTTCAAGTTTCTCCTAAAATCAAAAGACCATTCTCTATGAAGATAAGAATAATCCACTCTGATTAAAACTGACACACATTCAGAAGAAGTGAAATCATATAATCTTAGAAACTTTAAGCAAAGAGGCAAAGAATCTAACCAACAATCCTCCCAAAATCGAACACAAGCACCATTTGCAATTTCAATCTCGAATTACCCGAGAAGGAATAGAAACCTTGAATAATGACTTTCCAAGGACGACGACTAAAACCTTTAAAGACCACATTAAAATCCCAATCATTTCCTAGAATGCCATACTTACTTTTAATCACTTTATGCCATAAAGAGTTAGGTTCCGAAGGGAACCTCCACATCCATTTGCCGAGCAAAACCAAATTTTTTGTCACAATGTTCCCAATCCCTAGACCTCCTTTATCAAGCGAACGAGAAACAACATCTCAACTTATTAAATGACCCTTCTTTCCTTCACCAACTCCATCCTATAAAAAATTCCTCATAATCTTCTCTACTCTTTTCGCCACCTCAATAGGAATTTTAAGCAAGAAAAGAAAATAAGTGGAAATGCTATGCAACACAACTTAAATTAAGACCAATCTTCCTCCTCTGGATAAGAAAGCATTTTTCCAACCCTCTAGTCTTCTCTCTACTTTCTCCACCACTAGAGCCCAAAAATCAAAAAATCTTGGATTACCTCCAAAGGGCATCCCTAAGTATTTCAAAGCCCAACAACCTGCCTCACACCCAAGTGCGTTAGCCAAAGCATAAACCTTCATTTCATCGCAATTAATGTCTACCAAAACACTCTTGACCAAATTGACTTTAAGCCCTAATACCCAACAAAACAACTGAATCAACTTAACTAATGTACCAAAATTCTCTTCATTGCTCGAAGAAAAAAAAAAACAGTATCATCTACGAATTGTAGATGAGAAACGACAATATTCTCCTTACCAATGCTAAAACCCTCCACAATATGACACTCCTTAGCTCTATTGATTAATCTTCCCAAACAATCTGCCACAAGGATAAACAAAAAGAGGGAATGGGGATCTCCTTGCCTGAGTCCTCTAGAGGCCGAAAAATTACCTCTAGGTCTCCCATTTATCATGATCAAAAGATTTGTAAACTTTAAGCAACCTATGATCCAGCTTCTTCATTTTAACCCAAACCTTTTGTTTCCAACACAAAATTCAAGAATTCCCAATCAAAATGGTCATAAACTTTTTCAAAGCCAATTTTGAAAACAATATCTTCTCTTTTCTTCATTCTATAATCCTCCACCACCCCATTAGCCACCAATACAACATCAATAATTTGTTTACCTTTCACAAAAGCAGACTAACAACTAGAGATAGTGTTTTCCAACACCTCTTTCAATCTAAGAGAAAGATCTTTGACAATAATTTTGTACAAACTAGAGACTAAACTAATTGGTTTAAAATCTCCACATCCTTTTTTTTCCATCGTGACGTTTAACCCAATTTGAAATTTTGAATTGCACATCCCCCATCTTTGGCCACGTGAGTTATTTCCCTTTCGCATTATCGTCTTCAATCTTGTGTCTGAATTTTGGGACTATGAATTGACTGAAACCTAGGATGAACTTGGTTAAGGGCCTAATTTTGACATCGAGAACCCTATCACCGTCTTTTATTCCGATCACTACAGGGATGAACGAATTTGCCCTTTTTCCCACTTTGATTCTTGCCTCAAACAATGACTAGAACTGTTTAGTCCTTTTGTCAATATCAATAAGCCCCCCACAAAACTCTACAATTAAGCTAAAAGACTCCCCATTCCATAAGTGAAAAGGAAGCCCTTCAATGGTTATCCACCCTCCCCCAAAGCCAGTTTTTCCTTGGCACAGTTGATTTCAAGGCTCCATTGCTGCAAAGAACTTTAACCAAGCCTTCAAGCTAAAATTTTCCAACCATACCAACTCTGGCAACCTCCTTAACATCATGGCAGAAGAAAACAACTTTATTATCATAGAATGGTTTCAACTCAACCATGAAACCTAAGAAATTTGACAAAGCCTTCTATATTACACTCCATTCAAAACCACCATCCATTTTAGCACAGACCACAGCTATAATCTATTCACCAAATACAAGACAATCGACAAAGCTTACTTCCTTCTTAACTCCTTCAAACTTCCTTATCCCACTGCCATCTGCACCAATGCTTCTACCATAAGCATCACTCTTCATCTTTCTGACCCTATCTTCCTTCTCATCTAACACAGAACCAACATTACAACTTGAAGGGAAAATGCTTAAAATCATATTTGCACGATCAGACCACCCAACAGCATTGATTCCCATTGGAATAAAAATGTTCTTCAATCCCAAGTTGCCAATAACTAAAGAGACTTTTAAAAAGGCTCCTTTGTTGTTTTCGAACCTATTAATCCAAACCTGATGAATGTTGAATCTACGAATGCGGAAGAAATTCCTATCCGTAATATTTCAAACTGCTTCTAATAAACAAATCCCTAGCCAATAAGCACAATCCAGCCCCATCTTCAACTCAAAAGCCCCATGGCTATTCCTCTCTACAAGCTTGATTACACTATCAACGAAAGACTCAACAAAATCTAAAGAAAAGATCTTGCTCTCAATACTAATTTGCCTAGCTAAATGAGAAAAACGACCTGAACCATTCATCTTCAAACATAAATGCACCCCTAAACTCAGATCTATTCAAAATTGTTATGATAAGATCAATTCATAAGTCTCCATGATGATCTCATTCAATTTTATCGTCTGGGTGAGAAGAAGCTACAAGTAATAAAATCTAGCATCCTCCTCCAAGACTTTTAAAATCTTCCAAAAGGAAAGAACGTAAAGAATTAGGAGCAACCTACATCAAGCCCGCCGAAGAAAACAATTTACTCCATAATTTACCAAACATTGGACAACGAAGAAACGGATGATCCAAGTTTTTCCCAAAACTCTTGCACAAGACACACCAAAAGGTAGAAAGACAACTCAAGCAAATATTCTAAAGGTCCATACGCTTTCTAGACCACCGTAGGGTACAACAAATAAGAACAACTAATGAAACTAGAAAGAGTGTAAAAGAGACCTAGGAACCCAGGGGCAAAAAATGAAAACACGAGTTATCGCAATTATCATAAAATAGATCCCTTATTATAAAACAAAACCCATATTATTAACAAGAAGAATGCATGTGAACAACAGTCCACAAAGGTTGTTAAAAAATTGTCTTCTGAGGATATATAACAAAACCCATATAAGAATGAATTTAGCTTTTCAAATATATCTTAACGTATAACCACCTACTTAGAACATTCCTATCAAAATGGCACAATAATCAACAATAGGATTAAAATATTGGAGCACCATCACTAATAACCCTGCTACAGTATCATCATGAGTAACCCGCTACAGTATCTCACAAACTCATTAAATATCTTCCTATTCTTAAGAGTAAAACAAATAGCAAAAACATATAACAATTATAAGCCCGATAGTAAATGTACGAAGTGCTTAATCAACTACTGAAGATGCTATCCTATAGACCAAAAACTCTTCCATGAACTCATAGTGATCAAAACTTTAACCCAGGGTTACGAAAACAATATATCTTTCTAACAATTCAATAAATGTGGCACCAAACAGTTTCTCTGATGTTGGCTCAAGCAATAGAACTTGTAAAGGGAGCCCTCGTCTCTCCTTCCTCTAACATTATCATTATTTTCCGCCATTCTTTATCTATCATAATATAACATAAAATTTGGGACTACTAGATATAAGGTAATATGGCAGATCTCTTCATATACTTATAAACACAAAGGAAATTTTATTCCACCACAACGTTCTACAAGGACCTACACATAATACTAACCAATTGAAAATCAAAAGGCAGCACATAAATACTTACTTGAGTAAATTTACAATGTCCCGGATGAGATATTTCTGCAAATACATCATAATATACGACCACGAAGTAAAGATCTGCATACCAAAAGACCATGCAGTTAATTCTAGGATTAGTACAACCAAGATATTCCCAGAAGCAAAGGAAGATTAAAAATTGGTATTAATAACTAACAGACTATAACTGATTTAACCTGTTCAATGACCTCTGGCTCTCGATCAGCACCATTTTCAAGTAGAGTAACTAAAGAATCAGCAAGTCTAGGCAAAAAACTGAAGAAACAAATATATTACATATCAAGAAAAATGAAATTATAACAAATTACCAAGCAAAAGAATGTCAGACTGTTTTGTGCCAAGGTATTTCAAAATTTCTGGGTCATTATATTGCTGCCTCAATCAGTCCCACTTGTCATTCAAATTCAGAAAATGACCTGTTTAGCCTTTTTTTTATTATTATTATATTATTTTACCTCCATCTAAGTGTTTTGTACATCATGAACTTAACAACACATATTCATGTCCATATTCGAAGAGAACAAAATTCATTAAAAAAAAAAATTAAAATAAAACACATAACATAAGCAAAACAAGGAATTAAAAGACAACACAGTAGATTATAATCCATATGCTTTCTTCAAAACCTCATCTTAAATGGTATCTATTCAGTATCTATACATCATAAGAGAACTAAGTGGAGAGGAACTGTTAAGGATAAATTAACTTCAATGTTTCAAATAAAATCGTCCCATGTTTTCATTTAATGATATTAATACCATGCTGGGGAGGATCAGTGCATCCCATCCAATATGACAAGCATTATAAATAGTATTTATCTCAAAGTGAAGGTCCTAGACAAGTTTAGACAAGCCTGACAGCTCAAACAGTCCCATCTTGTCAATCATTACCACTGTATTGGAACAATATCTAATGTCCTGCCCACATGTTTATTAAAGAAAGTTCAATTAATTATCAACAAAACTATTCTTTAATTTGGAACTGTAAGTGTCAAGATAAGGACCAATACTTTTCACCATTCATCTGCATGGATTGAACAAATTCCAGACAAAAACATACTCAACTTCAAAATATAACTCACAGTTTTTAATTTAATGCCCTTCGTCATTTCAGGGATGTTAATCTTGCAGTGCAGACAAGATTTTAAGAAACTTAGTTGTATCAAAATAACAATATCAACTCAAAGATATAAACACTTCAACTAGATTATTGTATATTTTATGAATGAATTGTCAAACATTCATTATGCAGTCTATAAACATACTACAATGTAAACATTCGTAGAAAGAATGTAACACCAAATACGAATGAACTTCACCAATTACCAACAGTCTTTCATCTATCAGAAACCCCAAGGCTATAGTAACGTAAAAAAAGGTTTACAACTGGAGAGTAAGCTATAAACAAAACAAGTAAAAAACTGGGAAGAAATTTGAATACAATCACCAACAGTAACCACAAGACAACAGACAAGGTATACATCAAAATATCACAATGCAATATTGAACCCATCAGCCATCAAAAAAAACTCAATCAAGGAAGAAGGAAACTCACGGGAAAAATTCCTCAAGAAGATCTCTAGATAAAGCTGCAATCAACCTGTAGAACAAAGTTCACTTTACATCGAGAACTGAATGAACTAATTTAAAACAAATTTGAATAAACAGAAAAAGTAAATGAAAATTTATATATAAGAAAAAAAATAAAGGGGACTCAGAAACTACAACTTGACCTTGGTTTATGTTTCAAAAACAACAATTTCTCATAACATGAACCCTATTGTTCAATCATTTGGCAGTAGTGTCACACAACACAATCAAATAATTTTCTAAGACGTGATAGATTTTTTAATTTTATACAACAAATCCTCACATTATACAGTTAATGCTAAATCACCTGCTACTCCAACATGTTTCTTTACATTAAATGCACATCTATATATGAGTTTCCAGAACCTAACAGTGAAAGGCAGCATTACAGGTAAAGCTCACTAGATACATGCAAATCTTGTGAAAATCATAGATAATGATATCAATATCCAGAGTGTAACATGCTAACACCATCAAATGATTAACAATTTGACACAAAGCTTCACAGCATCAAGTTTTCAAATGCGCATGGCTATCAGTTAGAAGTTATGTAAAGCACTTCATGCTTACAATATGTACCCTTTTGCGTTGATTAACAGAAACAGAAAAAACATAAAATACCAAGCAAATAAATTATACATTTATTACAAAAGTTATACAATTTGTTCTTGTTTATTTATAAGATAATTATCAGTCATCCCAACATTATATATTGAACTTTTAGCCACATAATTACAGCATACAACATTACAACATCAGCTCATCCTTGCTAAGCTTCTAACCACGCTCACCGGCGTTAATTGATTTTAATCTCTTTGGTTTTAAGGTCAACTTTTCACTATCATTCTATTTTCTTCAGGATTAATTGTCATAGAAATCAAACCAAAGGAAAAAAATACAAAGGTAAACAAGTTTAAAATTTCACAGCACGTTACATTTTTGAGTCATATAGATGCAGACAAGGGACCAGCTATAAGCATTCATTATCTCTATGCAGCTCAAGAAATTGAATGAAATAAGTACCAAAATATGCAAATATTCATACAAACATTCTAGAATACATTATTGAAAACAAAAAGAGAACAAAATCTGACATATTCTGGCTAACCTAAGGATAGGCTCAAGCGATAGTCTTGCTTTCATTTGCAATCTAGAGATGAGTTTAGAGAATATCAATTCCCTGTGCAGTAATATCAAGGGCAAGGTCTGTACAAGAGGCATCATTTCCTCGTAAAACGATATAAAGTCCTCCGCTGTATTTAATTCCTACATTATAAAAATAGAAAGAAAACATTAACAGAGAAGTACAAAGACAAAAACATCACCAGCAAAACGATAGAATGTTCTCCTGCGAATAATCACAACAGTTTGCTGATCTATATGATTACTCTTAAAAGTCACAGTCAATAGCATCTCAACAAATAAGTAGATCAATACACGAATGCAACAGCTTCTACAAATCACTAAATCAGCTTGATATTCAAGAATCTACAATTCAAGCAGGGTTGCATTACTGGAACAGTAAATTAACAGAACACTTAGGTCTTCTAATTCGAAACTGAAAATCGATTATGAAAAATGCGAATAGTTATAGCTTGTGTGTATGTGCGCGTACTCTCCATTCGATGAGGCAATCGCGGAAGAAGGAGGAGCCGTCGGACGGCTGGGGTTTGAGCTTGTCAAGGCTTCTGAAGACGTTGATGTCGATGTCGTCTATTCTTTGAGACAGTGTTTTGAACTGCACATAACACGCAAAATTTGGATACAAGAATTATGAATCGTATTATGTGTGTGTGAAGGGAGAGAGGGAGAGTGGTTGAGCTTACGACGAAGCGGCGGCGGCCGGGTGATTTGTTGAGAGACTTGACAGCGGAGGCGTGTGAAGAGGTGGCCATGGTTGAGTGTTTTTGGTGGCCGTCGAGACGCCAGCGCGCGATGTGATGAATCGGTTCTCTCTACTTTAAACCCTCGCCTAAACCCTTGCTTTTCTTTTGAGGAGTCGGAGAAAGAGAAGTTAGAACACTACTGATTAACTTAACCCAATATGTTCGGGTCGGTTTGAAGATGATTAGAGTTGGGTGATTTGGATTGGGCTTCTCGTGGGATGGGCCGGGTCCAGTTTTGTCGTCACATGTTGCCTGTATTTGCATCATATTGTATGTGCACCCGGAATTATCAGTTGTTTTTTAAAAGGAAAAAGAAAAATAGAATGAATATATTTGCCCCCCACTAACATTGTACGTACACCTATTTCGTAAACGATAAAAAAATAAATGAATAAATTGCTAATGGACATCAAGGGGCAATTATTGAGGGAATAAGAAAGAAAGTTTGGCACAAAAGGGGCCATGGACGTCTGTAAAAAGCCATCTAGGTGACTGGGAATTAAGTGTCAAGGGTGCCCATGAGTCAAATTGTCCACGTTGCCTGGGAGGAAAGCGACTAGGGTATTAGGGAGCCAAGTGACCAAGGCATGAGGGAGCCTATTATTTCAATTTAAAATTTAAAAAATATATATATAAAAATTAAGAATAGTCAAAAAAACAAAAAAAAAACAAAAAAAAAAAAAAAGGAAAACAAGACCAAGTGGTTTGAGATGGCTATGTTGGAAGGGGTCTCCAATGGAGACTGTTATGATCTCAATTTGATCGAGACCAATTTGGTCTCCGTCTCCAATGGAGATTTTGGTGCATCTCCATCGAAATGGAGATCCAATCTTCATCTTCATTATGAACAAAACTAATCTTAGATTGGATTTCCAAATTTTTTTTCTTTTTTATAAAAAAACATAATAATAATAATTTTTTTAGTTTTTTTCTCCACTGTCTATCAAAATAATAGATGGTAGAGATTATCATTTCTATAGTTTTATTTTTTAAATTCAATTTTAACATTTTTTTCTATTTAATACAAAATCAAAAGACCAAATTACTTATGTCAAAGAAAAGAAAGGACCAAATTGCTCTCCACTTATTATCATAAAATTAAGCTAACCATTAATCAACTAATGATAGGGGAATACTTGCTACCCTTATGAAATATGAGATCGAGTTTTTGTAATTACAACCTAAACTCACGTATCCGTATAATTATGTCAAATGTTAGAGACGTTTTTATAAATATCTCATATGTATATATGACACATTCTATAGTATATTTGGGTATCAATACACCTAATAAGTCAAAATGAGTGATTGCATTCTAAAATTACTTATTATATTTTATTATATCTAATTATGTATTTAATATATTTAATCACAACTAAATGAGTTAAATCATATTTATAATAATTTACTATATTTAGTTGTAGTCAAACATGTTTAGTTACAATCGGATATAATAAAATACAATTAGTAATTTCATAATATAATTATTTCAGATGTATCAGTACCTAAGTATATTATAAACTACCGTTATCTATATAGAGTGTTTTATATTCAGAATGTCATAATTTTAAAAGTTATGACGAATCAATTAAATTCATCTATTTTATTTGAATTAAATAGAAAAAATAATTTATTTTATAAGAGATAATGTAATTGATGAATTTGACTGATTCGTTCTGACTTTTTAAATAAAAGCACTATATATATATATACTTCTCAGCTCATACTAATATAACAATTCTAGTATCTCAATTATCAACCATTAGATTCACTTACTTTCATTTGCTTTAACTTAATCAATATTCGGTTATGTTTAAACAATGATCCACATACAATATACTGAGAAGTCGTTCATTTTTTCTACTTATCACTTAATAGGTGTGATTTTGTTTTTGTTGGATAATTGAGTAATTTGGTATTGAGTCTGGTCCACCCAAGATGAATTAAACCCGACCCAAAATGCAAATATAATTTGGATAATTAATTGCTCTTGGCAATTATTAATACACATTTATAAAAGGGGTGAATGTGTTGTGTCAAAAACAAACACTTACACAAAAACATAAGTTCAAAACCTATAACATACAAAAAGCCAACAATGGGAGAAAAACATATAGAACTAGTATTATGGTAAGGTAAATCACACTGTGATTAAAGTTCATTTATGCTTTTGTTATTGGAAATCCGATCAGTTGAACAATCCAAAAAATCCAGAAAAATTTTCACTAGACGAAACGGGTACGCTTTCAGGTTAATTTTACCGTTTCTTTGATAAACTTTATACTGCTTTAATTATCTTCAGTTTCATTAAGTTATTTTTGTTTGTTTTTTAAGTGATCAACTAATTTAAAATTACTAAAAAATAATTTAAAATAATTTTTTTTAAATTCTAACCTATCACTTCACACCTAATCACTTTATTATAATTATAAAATTTTATTTCATAACTATCTTTCTAAAAGACAAATATTTCTAATTTTATCTTTGTTAATATTCTGCAAACTGTCATTTTTTTATATTGTCCTACTAACTTAAATTTTTATATTTCTATAGCATTTTAATGACATATGGTTTACAACTTAAAATAACGTATAAATTATGTGACACAATACATATATATATATATAAATAACAAAATTTGCTATACTTACATCTCGTCAGTCCAATAATTGATTAGGATACAAATTTTTTATTATAAAAATGACTTTTCATTAATTGGGAAACTCTACAAATGCGAGATATATATATATATATATATATTTATAAAAACCAAGTTGAGAATCTAGAAGGTGAAGTTCAAAATATCTACGTATGAGAATCTAGAAGGTGAAGTTCAAAATAGCTACGTATCAATTAGGAAACTCTACAAATGCGAAATATATATATATATATATATATATTTATAAAAACCAAGTTGAGAAATCTAGAAGGTGAAGTTCAAAATAGCTACGTATCAATTCAATGTATCATAGGGAGAGTTTATAATGATAAAAGAAAAACAGATTTATTTCCTCCTTTAATAACATTTAAATATCTAGAACCGTGTTTAGTTGGTAAATTCTACATTTGGTACAAAAGATGATTATTATTCTACAAATAAATATAAAAATCTCTTAAAACATCTTCAATGCTTTCATGAATTATGTTTTGAAAAAAATATTATGTCATTAATATTAAATGATTTGCTCCCTATATGACATAAGTATCATTTGATAAACAATCAAATTGAAAAATTATTCTCCAATACTATAATATATTTCCATTTAATGTCTCTACGTATTTTCACTTTCTGCTTTCATATTTTCCATTTAATGCTTGATTTGTTGTCTGAACACACCCTCCGAAAATAGATAACTATGTTGATAATGTTTATTTTTATTTTGTGCTACATAAATTTGAAATTGATAAATGATAATTATATTAGAGATATTTATTTTAACTAAATATTTATTAATTTTATATAGCATATAAATTATTTATAATTCATGAGAGTATTGAAGACGTTCTTATGCCATAAAATACAAATGACAAAATTTGGTAAATATATACATCTTGCCGGTCCAATCAATGATTATGATTATCGTTTTTGTTTTTTAATATAAAAACTACATTTCATTATTCAGAAAATATTACAAATACAATGAATTATCTTCTAAAAGCAAATTGAGAAGTACAGAAGGTTGACTTTATAAATAGTTGTGTATCAATTCAATGTACCATATGGGAGAGTTTAAAATAATAATAATAAAAAGTATTTAATTTCTCCCTTAATAACATTTTAAATCTATGTTTAGTTAGTAATTTCTACAACTAGTATCAAAAGACAAAATTTATTCTCTAAATAAATATAAATATCTCTATTGCCACAAAATAAATATGACAAAGTTTGGTGATTTTTATAGAAGAAAGAGATATAATTGGAACGTATAAGGAACAACCTAGTTACAAAGTTTGGATTTATGAGTTGAGTTGGCTTTCCATAACATGTTTTAAGAGTAGGGGAGAAGTTTGAATGGTTGTGTCGTACTGTTTTTTGTGCTCGAATGTCGTTATCAAAGCGAGAAAAATGAATTGATCGGGTGGTTAAAGGCTAACCCCACCCATCTCAATTCAAGTGATGGTGGGTTTTACTTTTATAAAGTTCACGACATACGAGGAACTTTCTCATTTCTACGTGGACGGTAGGAGTTCGAACTGTGCGGATACGTCATACGTTGTCGGAGGGAAAACAAATGTCGTTATCAGATTTGCGTATAGGTATATGTATATATATTTTTTGTCAGGAGGTGGTTATCAGAGCATTGGGACTGATGATTAACCTTGAAATTATGGCATATAAGTTTGCTATTTTACATCTATATGAGATTATACAACTCTCTATCAGGGGCGGACCCACCATACTACGAGGTGGGTCCCGTGTCCCTGATAATATCTAAAAATGTTGAATGTCGCAAAGCTGTTAGCAAGTTTCAGAAGAACAAAGACAATGCCGTTAGCTGGAGTGTGGTAAAGTTTACTTTGACGTGACTGCGTCACATTGGGCTTGGGCTGCTTCTGTGTTTCACTGCCTACTTTGCTTTTTTTTTTTTTTTTTTTTTTTTTAAGGACTTTCTTTTTTCTTTTTACACAAAGCTGTTCTTCCAGCTCTGTTATTGTTTCTTATTATTTCTTTTTGACAGCTGTTCTTCCTGTTTTGTTTTATAGAACAATTACCTCCGATTTATCTAAAATTTTAATATATAATTTTTTAGTTTATTTATAACATTGTTTCCTATATTAATAGTTTACTAATTTTGATCATTAATGAATATATTTGATCATATAAAAAATATTAAAAGATAAAATTATTCCTAAATAAATTCACTTTTTATTTTTCTTTTAAAATAAATTTTAAAAACTTTAAATAAATTAAAAATAAATTTAATAAGATTTCTATATCCTAGAGATAAATAAGTCATTTAACAATTAAATAAGAGATAAATAAGTCATTTAATGCTTAGGGTCAACTTTTCGAACGAAAAGTGTAACGATACGGTGAAAAACGTGCATTTTCTAAAGGTCAGGATGTGTTTTTTTTTTATGCAAAAGTTGGGTGATAACTTAGAATTTACCCTTATTTATTGTTGTTATTTCTAATATACTTAACCTACTTGTTTTATTCCTAGTATCTTTTTTACTTTTAATTAATTAATGTTTTTTATTTCATGAGTTGAGTTGACTTATTGTAACAATGTTTTAAGAGTAGGGGAGAAGTTTGAATGGCCTTTGATAAACATAAAACTCATATCCCCTCTTAATATAAATTAAGTTGTTTGGTTGGATTTGCTAAACTAAATTTTCTATATTCCCATCCATCTCAATTCAACTGATGGCGGGTTCTATTATCATAAAACTTACAATATATCGGCAATTTTTTTTTTTAATCTTTTATGTGGGTAGCAGAAGTCCAAAGTGTGCGTGATATAAGATCGTCATTAGATCTTTTTTGTTTTGGGGGGGGGGGGGGGGGGGGGGGGGGTGTGTAGGGTGGGGTTGAAAGTGGTTATCGGAGCACTGAGACTGATGATTAACCTTGAAATAATGGCATATAAGTTTATCGTTTTACATCCATACGAGATTGTTTAACTCTCTATAAGGGGTGGCCCCACCATTGGGCGATATGGGTCCCGTGCCCCCTGATATTTTCTTGAAAAGTTAAAGGTCACAAAGCTGTTAGCAAATTTCGGAAAAAACAAGACCGTGCTGCTAGGCTGGAGCGTAATAAAGTTGACGGAGGCGCAGTCGCATTGGGCTTGAGCTATTCATGTGTTGGACTGCCTACTTTGCCTTTTATTTATTTATTTTTTTTTATTTTTTATTTTTTATTTTTTATTTTTTAAGGTTTCTTCATTAGTTTACTTATTTTTTATATTAGCATTATTTTTTTTAAAGAATTATTACTTGTTACAATTACTATCATTGAAAGAGTATTTTTTGCTATAAATATTATAAAAACTGAATTATATAATCGAATAAGAGATCAAAAGATATTTTTAACAAAATTTATAGAGAAATTATCATGAAAACAATTTCTCTTATTATGATGGGTTTAATTTTATGTTCATGATTTACAGTGAGCGTTATTGTCGTTTCAATTTTGAAATTTGTGTTTGGATGTAATAGATCTCTTGGATCTAGTGTTGGCTTTGTATACATTTAGGATGATATTGTATTATAATGGAACCATGCTTCTCCTATGTTTCTAGGGGATGCTAGGGTCCACCACGCTAGCCTTCATTGTTGATGCCTCTTGCACGTGACTTCACTTTTTCCATATTATTGAGGCCTCTAGCACATTATTTCACTTTTTACATTTTATTTCAAAAGAATTATATTATTATTTTTTTTCATATTTTATTATATCAAGTTTTTTGAAAAATGAAGACCAAACCTACAGGTGACCTTCCCTTTTTTTTTTTTTTTTTTCGTTAATGGCATAATTTTATGTCACATTATATGATAGATACTTTTTTCCCTTTTCAAAATTTTTTATTCTATTCATTTTCTTTATATTTTGTGTTGTTTATTTAAATTTTCTTTCACTTTTATTTTTTTTAATCATATATATAAGAGTATTGTGTACATTACTAAAATCAAAGTTGAATAACTTAACATAAAAATTTACCAACCTTAATTAGTTAATCTAGGGTTTCCTCTCAAACCGTCTTTATATCAAACTTCAAGGTGTATGACTGTGAATTGCCCTACGTAAACCGCTAACAACAGTAGCTGATAACTGATAAGTATGACTTTACAAGAAGATTTTCATTGTCTTTGTCTGAGGAAATGCATATTGTAAGTTTGCTATATAATAGCCTTTGTTCATTTGTCGATTTCACCGAACAAATATCTTTTCCTACAGATAGACAGTTGTAATGTCACTTGCTCTATTATTTATAAAAGAAAATTATGAATGGAAATAGATGGAAACATTATCTATACGCTTGTCCCCTCGTGTCATATTTACTAAAAATAGATTATATGTATTTGAAAAAGATGTGAAATTTTAAAAATTCAATATGTTGCTTTCCGTGAGATTTACTCCAAGATTTGTTGGACGAAATATATTGAAGCTACTTGCATTACCAAACTTTAGAAATGATGAGGCTAATAATGCATTCATAAGTAAAAAAAATAATATTTAATCAAAACTTAGGGATTAAAGCGAAATTTTTTTCTTAAATAAATTAAAAAAAAAAACTTTCTAATCAAATTTTGTGGCCTTTATTTTAAATAGAATTTTTGAAAATTAAAAGATCTAGATGGTCTCCATCCAAATACAGAGGGCAATGGTCTCTATCATTGAGACCTCGAAACTCTGGTTCCCTAGAGATCTTTTTTTTTTTTTTTTTTTTTGATTTTATGTTATCTTGGTTTTTTTTTTTGGTGATTTTGTACCAAAGATGACGAAAAACATGGAGGTGGAAATGATAATGAAAAAATGGGAATGGAGATGATGAGGTTAATGGATAATGAAATGGAGATGATGAGGAAAGGAGATGATGGATGAAGAAGATGATGAAATTTCTTTTATATATATATATTAATTAATTATATTAATTTTTAAAATAAAATAATGATATATTAATTTATTTATATTAAATTTTTAATATTATGGTTAGTTTAATTTTTTCACATGATTGATTGTTGACCGTTCTAATAAACTGTCAAAACTAACAGTTAGGGTTTTTTTTTGTAGCATTTATGAAACATCAAGTGATGTTAGAGTAAAATGGATCATAGTTGTCATATTTATGTAATATTGCTAAACATAAGGGCATTTGTATTTTTATGCAACACAATATCCATATTTACGATTTTGCTGGCATGCAAGAAAAGTAGGTATACGTGACAGTTATTGAAACGTTCACCACCGACATGAAAACATGAAAATTATTATTATTATTTCGCAATGCCACACAAAAGGAGGGCCACACAAACCTCAAACCTGTGGTATTGTTAAGTTAAATATGTAGTTTTTATCATCAAATTTTATTGTATAATAATAAATATTTAAAATATTTATATTTTTAAATTAAAATTTAATAAACATGAACTCATAACTAGTACAGTTACCGACTTTTAATTTGTTTTAAGAAGACCCCATAATTACATTTTTTTTTTTTTTTCTGAAATCCCATAATTATAGATATTGGATGAGGAGCAGACTAGATAATTAGGGAATCAAAAGACAATCATATTGAGTTGAACGAAATCAACTCAAAAAAGGGTAAAAAAAAATACAAATCCCAGTACAGATACGGTCGGCAACTACATGGATAACGTGTATCAAACATGCCGCCGACTGTCAGCCAAAGATAGTATTATTTCTCCCACCTTCTAGAAGGCAACGTATTTCACTCGCACCCTCCACCTTCGGCATGATCGCATCTTTATCGATGAAACATGACTCAGCATTCTACTTAGGAAAAATCCTAAAAAAACACCCAACTTTTAATAGATTATTCATTTTCTCCCATATAATTTCGTTTTTTCTAACATCATCCCTCTGTTAGGAAATCAACAGAAAAATTATTCAAAAAGTAAAAAGATATTTTTAACCCTCAAAATTTTATTTAAAAAATAAAATAACTATAAAATAATATTTTAAAATAAAAAATTATAAACTAATTAAAAAATTAAAAATTAAAAAAAAAATGGAGATCCAGATTGGATCTCCACTAGCCATTACGTCATCTTCATCAACCTTCAACCACCACCAGTAATGAACAACCCACCACAACCATCACAATTAATATACCAAAGATGAACAACACTCAATCAATAAACCCACGTTGAACAACAATCAATCAATAAACGTACAAAGATTGAAAAAAAGAAATCATCAGACATCATCAAGCACACCTGAAAACCCTAAAAAATAATCTAAACCCAAAAATCATCATGTATCATCAAACCTTCAATTGGGTTTGAACTTAGTTGAAGATTCAATTGCATTCGGGTTCATCTGGGTTCGAACCCAGTTGAACCCTCAACTGGATTCAAACAAATGAGGGTTCATTTGCGTTTGAACCTAGTTGAGGATTCACTCATCTGGGTTCGAACCCAGATGAGATGAAACCTCTCATCTGGGTTCGAACCCAAATGAGATGAACTCATTCGGATTTGAACTAAAATGATGAAAAGAAAGAGTAGATGAGTAGTGGTAGTAGCTGCGTCGGAGAGAGATAGAGATGAAGAGGTATCGATACGGGAGGGGGTAGTGGTGGATGTCTAATGGAGGTGGAAACGAGCGACATAACAGAAGAAGAAGATGATACGGTTAGAGAGAGAAAGCGACGAAGCAGAAGCAGAAGCAATGACCTTAAAGAGAAAGAGAGACTAGTGAGGTTAAAGAAAGAGAGAGAGACCGATGAGGTTAGAGAGAGAGATCCGAGTGACAGGAGAAAATTTTGATTTTTATTCAATATTTTTACTTTTAATTTATAAATAAAAATATCTTTATATTTATTATTATTTATTTATTCTAATGTTCATATTTTAATTAATATTTTTTTAATTTTCTTCGTGTTTTCGCTTTTACCCCTGAAGTCAAACGGTTAACCTTATCTATCTAACGAAATCTGTTACCATTAGGGAGTGTTTGATGCATGGGATTTGGGATGGGATTGGGATTCAAAAATCCCAACCTTCCCAAATCCTATGTTTGGTGAGCAATTGAAATGGATGAGATTGGGATTTTTGCAATCTCAACTTCTCATCCAATCCCATTCTGTTGTCATTTTTCAATCCCATACCCATCCATGTCATTGGGTGGGATGAGATTGGATTGGATTTGATTTTATAATTTTTTTTTCTCTCCATTAATCTCTCACACGTTTTCATCTCACACGGTCACACCCATGGAAGCTCCTTCTTCTTCTTTTTCTTTCTCTTCTTCTTCTTCTTCACCCATCTGGTTCTAGGTTCGCCGAACGCTAGAACCAGATGCTGGTTCTGGGTTCGTCGAACCCAGAACCAGATCGGTTCTGGGTCGACGAACCCAGAACCGATCTTGTTCTGGGTAGGCGAACCCAGAACCAGATCAGTTATGGGTCGGTGAACCCATAACCGATCTGGTTCTGGGTTCAGCGACCCAGAACCAACACTGGTTCTGGGTCGCCGAACCCAGAACGCGATCGGTTCTGGGTTCGGCGGTTCTGGGTAGGCGAACCCAGAACCGATCGCGTTTTGGGTTCGGCGACCCAGAACCAGTGCTAGTTCTGGGTCGCCGAACCCAGACCCAGTTTCAGTCCTTTTTTTTTTTTTTTTTTTTTTTGTGTTATGATGATTTAATATTGTTGAAGATGATGTTGGTATAGAAGATGATGATGTTGATGAATTTGATTGATGATATTGATGAATTGTGTGTTGATGATGTAGAATTGTGGAAAATGATGATATGGATGAAGTGGTTGATGAAGTTGAATTGTGGGAGATGTTTTTTGTTTTTGTTTTTTTAGATTTTTTATAAAATTAATTTTATATAATAAAAAAATTAAATTAATTTATTTCAATCTAATCCCAATCTACACCAAACATGGTATGGTATAATTTTTAATCCAATCCCAAGTTTTATCAAACATGAGATGATGATTTTCCATTCCAATCCACTCCAATCCAATCCATTCCAATCTAATTCAATTCAATCAATTCCATTCTAATCCCGCGTGCCAAACGGAGCCTTAGGGATATTTTCATCATTTCATACGCCTTCAGAGAGGATTTAGAGTATTTAGTTAAAAGTTAGGCGATATTTTGGATTAAAACAAAATTATATAAGGAGAAATTGATAATTTATCAAAAATCAGGGGTTTTTGGGGATTATCCCTTTACTTACAAACACAATAAATTGAAAACCACTTGGGTTTTTTAATATTTTTTTATTTTTTATTATTATATTTTTTTAACTTAATAAAAACCACTGATCTAGAAGAGAGAGTTCGTGATATATTAACGTTGATGACACATTTTAATAATAATAATAATATGGTATATAATATATATTTTTTAAATTATTAAAATGCTAATTTATTACCATCAAACATGTTCTTCACCCCAATTAAGAAAGAAAAAACCTACAACCAACAATAAAACCGCTAATCCATTACCATTTGAAACACTAGTTTATTACCATCAAACATGTTTTTCACCCCAATTAAGGAAAAAGTAACCTAAAACCAACTATAAAACCACTAATCCATTACCATCAAACATAGTTTTAGAACAATTAGGAAAAAAAAAAAAAAAACATAAAACCAACAGTAAAACCTGTAGGCGATTACTATCAAACATTTTCCTAAACCAATCAAACACACCCCTTTATTAATATTATTCAACAGAACAAAAAACCCAATAAAAAACCAAACCAAGCATAAGAGAGTTCACTGTAAAAGTCAGAGAGAGAGAGAGAGCGATGCGTTGTTGTAATAGCTATGGATTGATGATTCCAGGAAGCGATTCTCGCTTCTTCCCGAGCCGGAGCTCCGTTTTTGCCGACCCGTGGCGGAGTGTCAACCCGGGTCGGGCTGGCATAGTGTCGTTGAAAATAAAGGCGAAAATGAACGAGGGTGGTTGCGTGAAAGAAATGACGGATATGACGTTCTACGAGCTACTGGGTATACCAGAGTCGGGAAGCCTGCCGGAGATAAAGCAGGCGTACAAGCAGCTGGCCCTCAAGTACCACCCGGACGTGTCGCCTCCGGATCGGGTGCAGGAGTACACCCGGAGATTTATTCGGGTCCAGGAGGCCTACGAGACCTTGTCGGACCCTCGACTGAGGGCTCTCTACGATCGCGACATCTCCAAGACCCTCCAGCTCGCTTTCTCTGCCAGAAAACGCTATCAATACGACCTGGTATTTCTCTCTTTTCCCCTTTCTTTTTATGTTTGGTTGCTGAGAAATTTCTATTTGTATTACTGTTTTGATGGATTGGATTATTGCCAGATTAAGAAAAATTTCATATCTTTTATTTTTGTATGAGTTTGATTTAGATGGGTTGAGGATGGAGTTTGAAATCTTGATTTCCATGAGTCACTCATGGATTTTTATTCCTCCTGATGTGCGTTATCATTACGCCACCCTCAACTCGCTGTTTTGTGTTTCCTATCATGCATCTTCTCACCAGAATTTTTTTTTTTGTTTTCTTGGTATGGTATATTCATCAGATCAGATCGTGTGCAGATTGGATCTGTCTGTTTTGTTTTAGTGATAAATTTTGTTCTTTTTAGGTAACTGACATGTGCTCTCTGTGGGCTACTATGCTCTTCAATAATGTCTCTCTTTCAAATTTTATTTTTCAACTCACCTATCTCTAGGGTGTTGTGAGTATGAGGGTAGACCAGGGTCATCTTGTCCTTTGATGACTTTACCAAAAATTAGTTGACTCCTCTATTTCTATTTCGAAGGACATGTTTTTTCCATTGGATTTTTCCGGTAAAGTTTTGAATGAGGTCTGTGTTAAGGTTTGATTTACAGAGATTTGGTTTCGGCTAAATCTTCTGTTGTTCTTTGTAGGTTTTTTCCATTTGTTAATAATACGGTAGATTTGACCGACAACTTTTGTATCAAAGGACAGGTTTTATACATTTTAGTGAAATGGTAATGTTTGCTTCAACTTTCGGTTCACTTTAAGCATTTGCCTCTGTTCAGTGGAGTCTGATGTGTTAAAGGAATTTTAAATGATTTCAGATTAAGACTACTCTCATAGATATTTTGATCACCATGTACTCAGGAAATGGAAGGGAGAAGCGAGTGGAAGAATCGTTGGCAATCTCAGCTGTCCGAGCTGAAGAGAAGAAGCATGAACAAGGATGCGAGAGGAAACATGTCATGGGGAGCACGAATGCGCAGGCAAAGAGATGATCTATCACAAGAGATATGAGGCATTTTTACTTTTACCGTGTACATATATCTTTCTCCTACCTGTGATGGGTATTTTTGGTTTCTTTAGTAAGAGGAAATGGCGACGAACTTGCATGTTTTCTAATTTAATTTTAACTCTTATTAATAATAGAAATTGTATCAGCCATCCTATAGACAGAACATATATTGTCCATAAAATTCTAGTGACAATAAATTTTCCTTGTAGCCATAAAGAATTTGAGATTGTTGTTAAATGTTGGTTCTGTTTAATCGTTAAAATGAATATGGATTGTGGAGAAAGAGAGGCCAGAGATGGTTGTCATATGTGTGGGTTTGGCATGATTTATGAGTCATAACAAGCAAGTTGTAGATCATGATGCTTGGAATTGGAAGATGATATAAATACAAGTGGAATGAAATTATGAAAGAGACTAGGGTATTGCAGCACTTTTGTGGTCTAGGTTCATGACAAGCGGACGGATGCTGCAGTGTTTATCTTCAAGTCCATTGGATTTTTGTGATGTGGTCCTGTTAGTGGCTTGAGGTGTGCATTTGGTATGAATCATAATTGGTATAAATATATATATATATATAAGTGAGGGCTTTTTACTTTTTATGTAAGCTCAATTGATGAAATCTAATGAATTTCACTGAATTTTGATGTGAATTTTTTGTTTTTAATGGTAAATAGAATGAAATAGATTTTAAAAAAAAATTTCTGAGTTTACAAATTCTCTGTTTTCAATTTTTTTTTTAAAAAAATAAAATATTTAAAAGTAGGGATGTATCCAAAAAAAGAAGTTTAAAATCCGATCAAATTTCATTTTTTTGTTCAGATGTATATTTTAATTTCCCTATGATATAAAACAAATTAATGTGTTTCGTTGGAGTTTTTATCAAGAACAATTTTTGGACATTACATTAAACAAAATTTCCTATAATTAAAAATGTTAAATATAAAAACTGTAACTTCAAAAAACCTTAACAAACAAAGTGCTCTAATTTAATACATTAATCCAACTTCAAGATAATTCACATATGCATTAAAATTCAAACAAAACCAACACATATCTTAATTCAAACATACTCATAACTTGGTTTTACAAACAACTTATTTTAGTTGTATATCAAACATTTTTCAAGCAGAATTCTAATTACGTAAATCGGGATCCTGTATGAGAAAATGTGCAGAATTCCACACTCCATGCCTTTTTAGCATGCTTTCCACAATCACATCACGTTTTTGACACTCAGTCAATGTATGTGTCAAGCAACAAACCATTGAGTTTGAGCGCAGGCTTCAGTTTCACAACCTCGTCTTCAGGCAAAATTACGGTCACCACCCTTCCTTCCCCTGCTCTATCCTTCATAACCACAACAGCTCCTTTGTCTCCAACTCCCTGAATTCCATACCACACCAAATCAGCTTTACTTCCATTCAGTTCTAGTCCATAAATATCCACTTCTTCCAGATTCACAAACGTCAGATTGGCTCCATAAACGACAAAGTCCGATGTGCCGTTGTCCTTCTCCATGGCCTTTACAATTTGGCCTTTCTCGTCCAAGGCTTCCTTGGCAAGCAATTCGGCTAATTTTTCCAAATCTGCATTGGGGATGGAAAATTCTGCCTCAACCGTGCTTATAACTTGGTTGTTGCTTAATTTTCTGTTTTTCGGGTTATCAGAATCCGTTTTACAAATTGTCACGATATTCGAGCTTTTTGTGTCTCGGATTTTGGCTAGGCATTTCCAAATTACTGCACAGAGGGATTCAAAAATAGGAATGGACTGATTGTAGTTGGATTGAAGATGGGTCATCTGGTTAGGGGTTAAATGGAATGAGAATGTGTCCATGTTGAAATTATTGGCGGCAACCCAATGGTCCCCAACCGGGTCGATCCGGTTTATGGAAAGTGGATCCTTGGGCTTTGCATGGGCTGGTTGTGTTTCCGGTTTTTCAATGTAAACCTTGTTTGATGGTGGGCTCGATAACTTGGGTGGGCCACCGGCTTTCATTTTCGAGACGACTTGGCCCCACATGTTGACGAAACCACAAGCTGAAAATCCGTCTCCGAGAATATGGGCCCAGCTTAGGCCCAGCGACATTCCTCCACATGTGAACCAAGTCAACTGCAATGACAATATAAGAAAAATAATAATAGGATAAAAAAACACTGATACTAAAATTATAATTTATATCTCAATTTAATCATTCGATATATAAACATATGTTAATTTCACTTATCTTATATCCGATTGATGATACCATTGCAACATGGATTATGATACAAAATGCGATTTACGATTGGTATTTATTTGCATCCTAAATTACCTTCTATTTATGACATAAACTTTTGACAACAACATTCAACCAATAACATTCAACCACCAATTAATAGTCTAGAAGTTGAAAATTGATGACAACTCAATAATTATTTCGTCTGTTGAATCGAAAGCACGTGAATGCTTTTAAAATAAACAATTTTAAATTACAAAATTACGTTACTACAGCCAACCTTATTTAATATTATCAAGTAACAACTTTATAATAATGACATTTAATAATGAGATAATCACATTGATATGCTACTAAGGACTTATTGCACTGCAACACCTCTTCTGCAATCTCACATTACACGTTTAAATCTTCTTTTGATTGAGTTGATAAGTAAATAACAAAAATACTCTTCCTTTTTACTATTTAATAATAAAATAATATAATTATAAATTTAAATATTATGAAAATAGAATTAAACAAGAAACACCGAAAAAGAGGGAGAATGACTCAACCAATAGACAACGCTCCTTGAGTGGTAGCCACTACCACATGGTGGAGGCTCGTCTTAATTACCTCTCCACCACAACGGAGGGAAGGCTAACGGGAGTCTCCCCTTACTAGATTCTCCTAGATCTTGGAGGATTTGGTCTTCAAATGGGGGGTCTTCTCCAGATTCGAGAGGCGATTGCTTAAGTTTTTGTGAAAATTTCAAAAACCATCCCCATTTCAAAATAAAAAATTCGTTTTTATGCCCTTTAAAATAAAACTTATTTTTAACCCTTCAAATAAATGAATTACACTCAATATCCATGATTCCCAAAATATTTCTATTACTAAACTTTCAAAAATACCATAATAGGAAAAGATTGATTGGAGGCTCTTCCGTTACGCCAAGTGTGAGACAGGAGGCACTCTCGTGATGCCCAAGCATGACGAGAGCTTTCTCATCATGCTCAATGAGATTTTGGCCAATAAGGGATACTAGATACAATTAATTTGTTTGAGAGGTTAAAAACAAAATTTTCCTTGAAATGGGTTACAAACGATTTTTTTTTTTTTTTTTTTTTAAATTTGAGTAATTTTGAATTTTTCTTCATGTTTTTTGTTAGGACCCTTTTTTTAGTTAATTTATTTATTTTTATTATATTTATTAGTTAAATTATTAATATATCTTTTGATTTATTATGCTTGACAAAGAATTGAGGAGGTTAAATGTATAATAAATCATTAGTAACGTCTTGATATCATCATTATCTAATTATCAAAGGAATGTTAAAGAAAAAAGTGGTTGTGGTGTGATGGTAAACCACAGCCTACCTATGTTGCCTTTAAAGGTGATGGGTGCTATTCGCAAAGTCCTCCCATGACACATCTAAAGGCAACATAGGTAGGCTGTGGTTTACCATCACACCACACCGCTCTCTCGAACGTTAAAAGAGTATTTTATGCTATCCATAATGAACATGTATAAACCTCTATTTTATCGTATCGGTAATGAACGTATATAAACCTTTAAATGAGTTGACATAGAAACATGGATGGATGAATATTTATAGAAAAGTAGGTGTGTAGTGGAGACATAGACGGTGGCATGGACTATAGATGGTGTGCCAGTCATGGCTATGGGGGTTGTCACAGCAGACTATAGAGAGTAGTGAGAATTCAATGAATGATAAATAGGAATAGATACTGTCCTCTTTAAGAATTTACAATTTTTTCTTTTTTTCATATTCAGTACGTAAGTTTCATTGTTAGATCCTTTTAGCATATCTCTTGAAACAAAGAAATGTATAATCCGACGTTCGAAGGCAAAAAATTCTAGATCGATATACTAATTAATGTTTTTTTAATTAAATTTACAATATTAATTAAGATTTTTCTAACTCATGTCAAGTCTCTTTATAGAAGTCCAAGTTGGGTGGCAACTAATATCACATCATATTTAAAAGAATGTTTTCGGATGTTTAGTAACGTCACATCACACTACGTGCTTAGAATAGTCATATTGTAGGAGGACCCAATCAAATTTTTTGTTTTATTTTCATCCTTAATATGTTCCTTCAAAATGAAGTAACGAAGTTTCAATCGATAGTGACACACTCCTCGGGCCAGAGGATCAGATCAAATAAAAGCTAACATTTCGGTTTACATATTTATTGTTATCACGCAGGGTAGGTTTTTGTGTAAAGTCTTCTTTCATGACTCCTGGCACATAATTGACTATAAATAGAATATAGTGTGCCTAATATTCAGTTACTTTTTTCATATTAACAATGTATTAACAATTAAGTGAATTTTAATACAATACAATAATATATGATGTAATCATATATGTGTGTGTGAGAGACTTCGATGTACATCCTTTTTACCGAAGTGTTTTTGGCTAATATCATTTTCAAAGCTTAAGAACTCATCTGTATCGGTTCTAATGTTGATTTTACTACCATCTGGTGAAGTTTTCTTAAGGAAACTTTGTCGAAAATATTTTACGTAGATACTACGTAACAAAGCTAAAACAAAACAACAAAACAACCTATAATTATATTATAGAGGTTTGACTATATTATTGGTTAGGTAATTTTATCCATCAGTAAACTCTTGAATTGATTATAAGAGTGATTATCGAGGAATATCTAAGAGTTTTTATTAATCAGTAAGATTATTTAATCAATAAGGTAATCGAACCCTATAATTAGATAATCAAATCAGAAAGGTGGTTTTAGTTTATGTAAATTTACCTGTAAATAAATGGAAGGAGAAAATGATAGTTCAGGACCAATAGGAAGATGATAGACAAGCTGTTTGTTAAGAGAAAAGTCCCTCATCTCTAGCCATTCGTCCATTGTTTTCTCACACTGAGCTTCAATGAACCTGGCTCCACAGTCGTTGCATTTCATGTAGGGTCGACCCGAATCCCGACGCCGGAATCGGCCAGAAGTGACATAGTAGTCATCGAACAAGTAGAACATGGACTCCTTGATGACCGTGGTACTCAACCCTTCAACTGCTTGCTTTCTAAACAAGTAAACTCCAATGAGATAGTGAAGCTTCATGGCCAAGTCCATCCCACTTGGCTCATGGACCACGTCCGACCCAGTTTCATGACCCGGACCGACTGATGAAAACTTCATGTTGTGGATCAAGTGGTTACCTTCATTGGAGGACGGCATTGTTGGTGGTTGACTGAGAGTTTGAGAGTTGGATGCATTGAAGTAAAAGAAAGATGGGTTTATTATATAATGAGGGAAGAAAGTAGTTATGCATATGGGTGGGGGATGGATTTAATGGTAAGAGTTATGCATATGGGTCATGGGTGGAGGATGGATTTAATGGCAAGAATTATCTGTAATGCTATGATTGGTTGGTGGAGTATAAAAGTGACCAACTGTTTGGTTGCATTAAATTATTTGATTTTTCAATCATGAAGTTCATATGATCTAGACTCTCCTTGTTTAAGTTTGTTATATGTATAGATCCTTTTTTTTTTTTTTGAAAGAAATGTCGAATCATTTATAATGAAAGGTTTTACTTTATTTCATTTTAATTCATTAATTGCTTGGTTAATTATGCAACTTCTCATAAAATTAGTGGACCGTTAAAGGGTCGTCTGTTTGTTTTATTTTATTTTATTATTATTATTATTATTTTTTTATCGTTTTCATTTGATGATATTGAATTATATCTATTATTTGTTTTTTAATTTTTATTTTAAGTGATCAAATATTATTGTCTAAGTCTACCATCCCAAAATAACATAATTCTAAGTTTATTTTAATTTTATATTATATACATTTCATTTTTTTTACTTCAAGTACTTATAAAAAAATTTGTTGAAAGAAACACCCTAAACATTTCATCCCAAATTTTCTTAGAATTGGACTATTATATTTTAATTTACAATTTAACGTTTATTTTGTTTAATTGCTTTATAATTTAATTTAGGGCCATTTCATTTTTATTTAAATATATAAATATCATCAATTCTAATATAGTTTTTAATCATATTTTAATTATGAATTATATACTTAAAAGCATTTTAGAATTTGTTAAATTGTTTGTTTTTAGATTTTTGTATCATATTAAATAAAGTTTTATAACAATTAATAGTAAAAAATATATAAATGTCACATTATTAGTTTTTAGACAAATTTTTAACTTTAAACAAATAAACAAGTTTACAATGGATTGAGAGGTGAGGAAAAAAGAGACTTTGTTATTCAGATTTAAAATTTCGGTTGTCATTCAACCTTCAGTAATTTTTAGTGTTGTTTAGTTTTTAAACAAAAAAACAAATAACTCTTTATTTTGAACTCGGTTACTTTTTTAATATGAGATTCTAAAAACTACACCAAATAAATCAGAGATCTTATGCAATTTACTCATATTAGTCAATGCTTTCTATTTATACAGATATTTAATTTCCCATTAAAAGGAGAAACTATAAGAGGATTGCAATCTTCTACCGATAATGTTCATTGATAATGATTTAACAAATATAGTCTTACTTTATTTTTTTATTTTTTTTGAGAAAGTTGTTCATGGTACTTCTTGATCATTAATAAAGTAGAGAATAACCTTGCATTTCTAGTCAAAAAAAAATCATGTGGTCTTGATCATTAATAAGTAAAGAACTACATTGTATTTCTAGTTCACTAAAAACACCATGTCGAAGATTAATGTTAAAGTACATACTGATCTAAGAGTAATTCTTGTTATAACATCATGTCCCTTGAATTATAACAGGTGCACTGTAACTTTTTGTTAATAAGAAAGAAATTAAGAACTAAATAAATGTTAAAGTACATACCCTAAAGAGTAATTCTTGAGTGGACGATATGAGTTGGACTTTCATGATTCTATCTTTATACATTTGGAGTTTATTGGAAGACAAAATTATGAAAACAGATTCTGGAACCTGAGAAAATCTTCTCGTTATTAAAGGTACGTATACTCATGTGTTCTACGACTTCATAGAAATCAGCAGTAGCCTGAATTGTATAGCCTACCCTTTAAGATATATAAGTATAAGAAAAAAAGTTTGAGTTGTCCATTCTATTATAAAAAGGTTAAAAAAAAAAAAAGGAGTTAAGTTGATGGCTTCTATGATTTATGTGGATGATGAAGTTACTTCGCTTAATGCAAATGATTGAATTTAATTAAAGTTTTGTAATATACACTATCTTTTTCTTTTTCAGAAAAAGAAAAAAAAAAATGAGAGAGAGAGACAATACATATTTGAAACATCATCTTATAACTCAAAATTAGTTTATTTGGTAATTGGTACCATCACCCAATATTGCTTGATGGTAGAAAGCCCTTGTTCAATTTGATAATATAATCCAGATTCGAGTGGTTACACCGTAAATGATATTGACAAAAAAAAATAAAAATTTGATAGTAACATTTGTATAGAATATGTGGATGTAGAATAGCAATTGACCTTAATTTGTTACTTCCGGTATTATTTTTAGTTTCAAAACAATAATTTCAAATCACAATTTTCTATTCCAACATTTTCGCATTACTTTAAGTGCACAAAATAACAATAAGTCACTATAAATTAGATATAATATTTATCTGTTTTTTTTATTTTTTTAGGATTGAGACTAATCTAGGAGACTACCGGAACCAACCGAGATAGGAATACTGGTGACGCGGTTTAAGGAACAACTCTATATGAGAGGAAACCATCCACATGGAGGTGGGAAAGAGATCCACACGAGGATGGGGGGACAACCTACACAAAGGTGGGAGAGATTCGTTATTTTAGGCTACTTGGGTGTCAAACCCATACCACCAAATGCATGGGGGCAGCTAGCGCCTAAACCAATAGCACCAGCTGCCATTGACTATTCATGTTACATATAATATTTATATAATCTAACACAAATTTTATGAGGACAAGATTTTAAGTTCATGCCTACGATAAAGTTATTCAAAACATTAATAGATAGGTTAAAGTTTCAATTACATTTCTTTTTGTTAGCCCGAGCTCACCTTACAATCATCATTTTTTTTTGTTAGAAAAAAATATTATAATTAAATCAAATTTTAGGAAGATGACTTATCTCATACACAAAACTTTATAGTATAGGTATATAAGGCATATCACTCATCAACTCATCTTACCACCTCACAGTCTCTCATTGATCACCTTTTTTTTTTTTTTTTTTTTTTTTTTTATTTGTAATTTTGGGTTTCAATGGGCACAAAAAAAGCTAATTAACGCCCGACATTTTAGGCCTCTAAATTATATTTACCCTATATTTTATACATGTCTCTCACAAAAGAAGTTGATTAATGTATGACATTTTAGGCCTATGAATTATATTTACCCTATACTATCTCTCTCTCTCTCTCTCTCTCTCTCTCTCTCTCTCTCTCTGTGATAATTATAAGCAATGTTCTGAAAATCGCTACTTACTACTTGACAAGTAAGATAGCGAGTAGTGATTTCTTAATTACTTGCCAATTAATCGGCGACGATGAAAAAATAAATAAATAAATAAAAACTCATTGGCAACGATGACAACGCAGCAGAAGGGTAGATCGACGACTATGAGAGAGGAAGAAGAACTAAGCAGGAACTGAGAAGAGGAAGAAGAGCTCAGAAGAAGAATAAGTGAATTGATAAAGGTTCCAATGCTTATGGTGATGGCGATGTAAAGAAGGCAGATCGGTGAGCAGGAGAAGAAAAAAGTTGAGAGCTCTAGTTCGTTTGGTCCGAAAGATTGAGAAGAAGTGAAGAACTAAAGAACTGAAGCAGAGCTGGAGTGAGGAAAGAAGGAGAACTGGAGAAGAAAAATCTAGAACCTGGTCCTTTTAAGCTCTATACAACACCAAAATGAAGTCATTTTTGTGTGCTCATAACGCATCATTTTGGGTTAATTAAAAAATAATAATAATGAATTAATTCAAAACAACGTTGTTTTGAGCTCATCAAAACGACACCGTTTTTGTGTCACTATTTTTTTTTTTTTTTTTAAAAAAAGGCCTCAGCCAAATAGGCCAAGTTGACTTGAGTACTCGGGTCAACTTGGCGTACTCAAGCCAACTTGGCCTGACTGAGTTTTACCCTTGATCTGGGGGTAATCGAGCCAGCCATTGGTTGAGGATCGAGTTCTTGTTGAGAACTCGGTCTCTTTAGCTAAGTTTTTATTCCATAATTATAAGATAATATAAATCTTATTGATATCAATAGTGAGGAGTTTGCTGGGATGATGAGACTTATCGATATTAAATACTATGTGTAGTTTGAAAGTCTACTCTTACATAGAGAGAAATTTACTCTTTCAATAAGAAGTTAAAACTTACCACGTATGTTAATAAATATAGACAATGAAATTCAAATACACCTCATAAATATGATAAAAAAAAAAGTACACTAACTATAAGTGGATGTGCAATCTTCTAGTGATAATGTTCATTGATAATGATTTAACAAATATAGTCTAGTTGTTTGCATGAATTTTCACACTTGTTTAGTTAAAATAGAGAGAATGGTTGGAGTGGTTCAGTAAAAAATTACTAACTAAAATGATTTTCTTATTATTTTAGCTAAAATTTAACTAACATTTAGGGAGTTCCCTCTTAAAGCATCCCCAATGCTATTATATGATTTTTAGTTTCATCAGTGACATATCAATTCTTTTTTATATGGATCCACCTTAACGAAAAATTATAGAACTCCAAGGCAATTATGTAAAGCAAAATATGCATCCACTTTATGATCAATCACTATAAAACATGGGTCTCACTTTCTCTACCTTTAAATTTTAAGAGTTAATAGGAGAGAATAAAACACATATCTATATTCTCATTGGTAGGAAAGAGTTAGAAATGTTTTTGTGAGAGTTTTTCAATTAAACAAATTATCACCACAATTCTATAAAAAATTTCTTGTTATATCAGCTTTATATTTGGGTTAAATAATTATATTGAAGAGATTTTTTTTGAAAAATAGAGTTATTATTATTTTCTCCTTTAACGTTTGATAAATCGTCATTTTTTCCTTTTACAGTCTGAGAAAATATCAAAATACCCCCTACCATTACATTAATGTTAAAAAAAAGTAGTGTTTTAACACCATCAACTATTTAAAAAGAAAAATTTAACCTTTACTTTCATCGATATTAAATTAATTAAAATAACATTAAAATATAAGTGAAGGTTAAATTTGTATTTTTAAAAAGTTGATGGTGTCAAAACACCACTTTTTTAACAGTTAATATAACAAGCATGAGGTATTTTGATATTTTCTCAAACATCAAGAAGGAAAATGATGATTTCTTAAACGTGAAGGGTTAAAAATGATAACAACCCTTTTAGATATCATTATCAATCATTCTACGTGGTCTTATATTGACAATGAATTGAGATCATTCTATTTTCAAATGATTAAGAATAAACCTCCAGGAAAAATAAAAAAGAAGGGAAAAAAATAAATGGCAATGGCTAGTAGGATAGTTGTAGTTGGAGAGTGGTGAATTTGACAAGAAATTTAAGGAGGTTTGGCAGAGGAGCTGAGCGGTGAGGGTTGGCACTGTGTATTGTTTTGCAGTTGAAATAATGAATTAGATTCACCTTCATCAATTAATAATCGAATTAATTAAACCTGCCATCAATATTTCAACTTGTCTAATTAATGTTTTGGAATCTAGCCCACACCACATATCAGAATTTCCCATATCACTTGCTTATCACCTTTCATGAATCTGTGATTTTAAAACAAAAATTTTCTAAAGGTGTCCACTACCTATATTGAATTTTTGAACCATATCCATGGTATCTCTTTATCTTTGGTGGAACAATAAAAGCAAAATATATATATATATATATATATATTTTTGTGTAATTTTGAATGATTTCAAAAATGCTTGTCAGCCTTCTAGTCTTGAAAACTACAATAATTGCCATTCAAAAGTTCTGTAAAAATAAAAAACGTAAACACTAATCATAAATATATTCTTTCTTTTAGTTCCACCATGATGGAACGAACTTAGGACATAAATTTTTAAACTGAAAACCATTTAAGGGTTTTTAGAACATTACCTAGAGTTGAATGGTGGCAATTGATACGATACAGAGAAAACATACATACACACATATATATATATATAATAAACAGATGAGAATATTTAGATTTGAACAAAAATTGGATGATCTAGTATATCACAACTTGAACCAAACCAATTAGGACAATCGCATGCAATATATTTAAAAAGGAGACAGCCAAGCGCATTGCAGTTAGTATACAAAAGGTGTTTTTTTTTTTATTTTTTGATACAAAAGGTGTTGTAACGATTCCTTTGAATCTTTGGGCTTCAAATATTCAATCCTCTCTGTCATCCTCTAAATGTTCTGTCACGGCTGACACATTCGGATTATCATTCATTTTGTTTCACCTGGGTCCTCCCTCAATATCATTAAATCAAGAAATGCATAAATAATGTTTTAATCTCTTATGGATCCAACTCAAGATGTCAAACATGTTTCTTCAATAATCAAACAAATTGAATTTTTAAGAAATTATCTTAATAAGATTGTACAATAATCATGCAATTTTCTAAATGATATGTCACCTGATCAACCTCTTAATCCATGTATAATGAGCACCAAGAGAATTTTTATGTAGTAATTGATTGTTTGTACCAAAAACGAACCAAAAGATCTTGATTCCGTACAAACCTTATTTATTTATTTATTTTGGTTTTTTGATATTAAATTAGACTATTATCGGGATCAATTAAGATAAAATTTTAAAATAATATTACCCATACAAAAATGGAAAAATTGCTCATATAATAATGAGATAGATGAGTCGAACCCATCATTTGAAGGTGAGTGACCAATAGAAATTAGACCTTAGAATTATTATCTCACTATTTATACAAAAACCTCCAAAACCCTCCAATAGAATTAAATTTTCTTCCTGGTACAGACAGGAATGTGATCCCAAGAATAATAGCTAATTTGATGGACCACAAGGAAAACTTAGTGACAAGTAGCACAACAAAATTATATCATTCCATTCCACACAAGAACAAAATTATTAACAAGTGCAGTAAAGCAGCAGGAGTCAAAATTGAATACAAAAGACTATAAACAAAAGTCACAAGACAAGTAAATAAATGAATGCCAACTACTTTTCCTTTACTCTCTATCTTACATTTTTTAAAATTTTAGTTTGTAAATAAGAGTCATATGTTACAAATCAAAATTGCAGTGGAGTTGTAAAGACCACAGCTAGTTTCTCTTACATTCTCAATTAGCATGAGCTTTCTCAGCTTTAAGCAAATCAAATAAAATGGCACAAGCTTGCTTGTTGTACATCTCCCTTATCTAGCAACCTGTGTCAGCTGCCTTTTATGGAATCTTCCAATTTGAATGAATTAGTGGCTCCTCACCGAGAAATTAAATCAGCCCTCCCCCAGTAAGAATGCAATAGAGCAAGCCGTGGCATGCATTGTATGGCTTCCGCGGAGTTTTCCAATGGGGGCCAACCAGTAAATTCCAACTGCGATGCAGTGATAAAGAATGGAGTATATCAAACAATTCCACCCCAAGACTTTTTCCGCAATGTGCTCGTGTAGAATTCCCAGATTCCATATCGAGAGTGGTTGAACCGTGTTCATATACAAACCAATCAATATGGAATGACATAAGGCAGAGCACAAATGTCGGCTAACTCTAAGGGCACAGCTTCTGCCCACACCTGAGGTGTCTCATCCTCACCAGAGCATACCACCTCAGGCTTCTTTGACTCAGAGTTGCTTTTGTGGAATAGCCATTCTTGGTCATCAAAATGGCACCAGTCTTCCATTTTGGGTACTGATAGCACCTGACTCAGATATTTAGAATCTGGATGAGGAGGTCTCAATGATACCTCAGGAATTTGGTCAATTTGAGCAGTTGTACGCTTTGCAGGAGCAGGTACAGATAATGCTTGAGATGCAATTATACCATTTACCTTCAGTTCTTTCTTATCTGCCGTAATACTACTATTGGCTGCCCCCTTAAGGGAGGCAGAAGTTTGGCAGGATTCCAAAATCATTCCGTTCCCTGTCAACGAATGAGCGGATGAAGTAACTTCTGGCCACTTATTGTTCTCCTTCAATGGGTGAGAGGAAGAAGTTGGTCTTGGCAACTTATTGGGCTTGGCGTCAATATCTGTAATAAGAACAGAAAAGGAAGGAGAAATTTGGTGAACAAGAATGTTTAGTCTGAAACTAATAGACAAAGTAGTAGATTGATGTTGCTGTGAAATAGACTGCAATTAAACTAATCCCAAAATTCAATGAGGTACCATGTCAAACATATATATTCCAGTAACACACCAGTGGTATTCTGTGTTTTCTTTTTTGTTCCGTCTCTTGAGGTGTGGACACAAACAACTATAACAGCATTGGGTACATGGCAAAATAAACATGAATCGTTTAATGGTAGGACTTACCATGAACAAATCCATTGGTCTCTAAATCCTTTCGTTTCCTTACATTTTGTTCAAAAATACCCTTGTCACTGTCCATAGGAGGATGTAAGGTTTGTTTATTATGGGCACCTAAGAGGTCACCCTTGTTGCTGCCTTTTAATGTATCTTTCTCTGAGTTCTTATGCTGACTTTTTATCTTTGCTTTCTCCTCCTTTTTCTTCTCTTTATCCCTGTCTTTATCCTTCCCTTGAGCCTTTTTTTCCCTATCTTTGTCCTTGCGTTTATCCCCATGCTTATCATCACTTTCCTTCTCTTTGGTCTTTTCTTTACCCGAAGTCCTCTCAACATCTTTCTCCACCGGTCGGGGCATCCCTTCGACCCTCGTTGGAACCATTCCAGCAGGGTTTTGTACCATGGTATTTCCACTAAATCTTGCCTCATCTTTGATAGATTGAACATCCAGCTTTCTGTCCACTCCTTTTTTATCCTTCTTCTTTTCCATCCCTTCGTCCAAAGTGCCAGTAGCCTTAGCAACCATTCTGACCATTCCTTCATCCCTTTTCGTGTCTCTACCACTGAATTTCTCAACCAACTTGTTCCCAGTTTCTCTGTCTTCATCTCTGATCCTCCTTCCCAAGTCTTGCATGAATTTATGATCTTTGATCTCCCCGGCCTGATAACTGTTTTGACTAAGCTTCTCTCCACTATAATCTGAAAACTGCCCAGCAAATTTCTTCTCACCAGATATACTATTTCTATCTTTGCCCTTTTCCTTCTCTTTCTGAATGACTTTCTCTCCACTGTGGGCATTGTATTTCCCCGGAAATTTCTTCTCGTTTGAGGATTTTCCTCCATCGGGACCCCCAAGGTTACCTGGAATTCTCTTCTCATCTGAGTTGCCACTTTTAACTTTATCTTTGTCTCTATCCTTCTTCTCCTTCTTATCTCGGTGTTTTTCCTTTTTCTCTTTCTTTTCCCCATGTTTTTCATCACTTCTATCCTTCTCCTTCTTTTCTTTACTTCCCCTCTTTTCTTTGTCCTTCTTCTCCTTCTTGTGCTTCTTCTCTTTCTGCTTCTCCTGGAAACCATAAAAACATATAAAAACTTTCATTTAACTAAAAACAAACCAGGTATATTCAATTCTTCACAATATGAAAATTCTAATTTCCCACTGGAAATGAAATTATTTACTGAGTTTTGAGTAAAATAAATGCCAGTAGTAATAGACACAGAATTGAAGACCAATTATTTCTGCATCTGTAGTCTGCAGTTCACAAACTACAACACATACCATAAGCTGTGGACATACCATTCAAAAGATAATTATTTTAGTAGCAAAACTGTGAAAGAAGAGAAGGAGAGACAGGATAGAAATGTTCAAAAGTGATGAGACATAACTATTTTCATACAAAAAGGTGCAGTCAAGGAAGCTCAACCTACAAGATAATTTTAAAATCTCCACATTAAACAGGCCCCAGCTCTGCCAATCAAATGCTCATCCAATGACAAGATCTCTTAGAACTAGGACGAGATGGAAACCACATGAAAACAGTCATTTAAAACCAAAGATTGCTTAGCATAGCATGTAATCAACAAAAAATGTCCAGTGGTCATTTGTCTTTTCTGAAAGCATATTTGGTATGACTTCTCAACTGACCCAAAGAGCTCTTTTAACATTGAAAAAAAGAAGAAGAAATAAGGAAAAAGAAAAACTCTAGAAAATTTTTTAGTTCTTCAACATCAATTAGAAAGAGATTTTTAATAATAAAAAAGTTCTCTTACATTTATTAGAAGCTCAAAATTCTTAAACTTCATAAAAGAACAAATTATCTCATATATGTAAATAGTATTTTACAAATTTCATCATGTACCCTCTTATTACAAAACCCTATCTTATTTCTCAAACACTTTTTTTTTTTTTTTTAACTTATTGCTACCAATACAAATGATCTATTAATTTTAAAGTATTTTTTAACTGATAATGAAACCTCATACAGCTTTCTGTCAAATGTTCAACTTCATACAAGCTCAATTGCTAAAAGGTCCACTCATAAAAGCTCTAAATGTAAAGTTACATCAAGCACACCCTAGCTAAGCAAGGCACCTTCAGACCATCATTTTAATGCATAAGTATATTACAAATGGACCCAGATGATTTCAAATTCACAAAATCTTTCTTATATCTCTGCAATTTGCTAGAAATTATCTTCATTTTTTTTTTTTGAAAATAAGAAATCCTCTTCCTTGATCCATCAGAGAACTAACCTAAAATCATTTAGAATTTATCAAAGCCCTTCCCTGTAATGCAACCCATTAATGAAAAAATAATCCATCCAAGTCCATCTATATATAGTCAAAGTTCAAGGAAAATTCACAAAAACACCTTTTTCAACTACCATAATCCACTCTAACCTGTGAAAACATGAAATCTTCAACTTGAAAATTCCCAACCGATGACAATGAACTAACTGACAAGATAGAAATGACTAGTTCTAAAATCAATGATTGTCCATGCATCATTAAGTAAAATTCCTTATACCATTCAAGGCTAGAGAGAGGTATTGGAATCCTACCGAAGGCCACTCCACAGCAACTTAGTGCAAATCCTCATCCCTCAAAATAGATACTGATTCCCACGCTTTTAATTAACCAAAACACAAAACACAAATTCAAACTACATCGAATATAACGACAATTATAGTAATTGGCCATGAGATTGGGAATTTTACAAGGAAAAAGAATTTTTAATTAAACAATTACTTCTCCTGTCTTAAGAGTAAGCTAGATGTGAGCATTAACAGCATTTAATTATCAATAAGACAAGTACACTCGTGATGTAACATAAAACTGAAGAAAACAACAAGTCTATTCTTTCTATTCGTTTCTCTTCTACACAAAATTTCTTACTGCAATTCCACTATTCCCCTCTTACGACCCTATTTTCACCACTTAAGTATACTCATCAAGTTTGGAAAGCCCGTATACCTTCTCTTCATTAGCATTCGTTTTGTCCTATGGATTGCTTTGTCTACTAAATGTTTATATGGACAATAAACTAACCAATACTGACCAATCACAATCATATTTGTCTAGGGTTCATATACACTCAAGATGAATCAATAAATCCAAAAGGGTACAGGAAATATAATACAGGTCAAGCATGAAATTCTCAATATTTCCATGATGAATTGATGGTTGTTGAAACTCAATCAAATTGTTCTCATATATAATATGGTGAATTAAGATCAATAATGGCTTATAAATCATTAAGTTTACATGTTAGGAGTCTAAGATAAGGTGAAACAAACCAAGATATCTTGAAATTTGCAAGAAAGAGCCTATTTCAATTTTGGTCATCATACAGTTCTATGTGAATATCGACAACAAATATTGTGAACTAGGTCCTGGAAATTTGGAGAACAGGTTTAATGAAATAGTGTAACTGCCCATAATATAATTCAATCAAGAAGCAACTACTAACAAAACAAAGTAGTGTCATGCTCCAATAATCTTGAAGCACATTAAATTCTTAAAGAAATAAATAAATAATTCTAGTCCAAATTATGGACTATAACAGTTATTCAGCAAACAGAAAAATCAAAACACCAATCTGCCTATCAAGATCCTAATATGATTCTACAGACCCAACTAGGAGAAGTTGAGAAAATGTGATTAAAAGATGATTTAGCCAGTGCACCATCTGCAGGCAGTAAACAATATCAACTATCAGCAAATATGGTACTAATATGTCTTGCACCTAATGTTTGCAATAATATGTTGGACACTAACTTGTACCATATTCTTAATCCAATACATATAGCGGGTTGAGCGTCCACAAAACTTTCTTTAAAGCACACAAGTAACAAAGTATACAGAGATGTAGAACTATCATGCTTTTGTGCTCTATATTTATTTAAAATTTTTATACCTAGAGTCGCCTGATCTTTCTTTGTTCACTGGAGCTAACAATCTTAGCAGTCAGAATTCTCGTGGGACATTATTATCCATGGTATATAACATATAGGGGCTTTAAAACCTCCACAGCTCAGTTGGGGCCAGGGTTTTTACCACTTAACCCACCTCAGGAGATTTAAAATCTGACTCTTGCTGTTTATTTTCTTGCACACATCAATGATTCTTCTTATTATTTTTTTGCACACTGGTTGCAATTGTTCTTGACTGCTTTTTGCATTTAAAACACAACCAGCCTTGTCTCCCTGATTTCTATATCTTAAACACCACTATACAAGCCTTGCACTAAAAAAGATCAAAACCACCCTAGAAAATCCTAGTTTGCTCATTGTCCAAGATTTCCAATAACCCATCTATCGAATCTTGGCTATCCATGAATGTCAAATCCGCAAGAGAAATTTAACTTCAAATGTTTGCAGAAATATATTCTCATTGATTGCAAGGGACATAGAGTATTGGAAGTTATCTCATTTAAGATTTATACCGTTGCATTTTTAGACAACAAACAAGACGAGATAAAATAAAGATTTATTCAGATTCTACCCAAATTCACAACCATTTAGACTTTTAAAACAGAAAAGAGTTCAATTTGTCTATTGAATGTTGAAACAATTAAAAATTGTTGTTAGAATAATAACATGACCGAAACAACATACAAATCAAACCCATTTCCAACTTAGCATAATGTTAAAAGGAAATTCAGAGTATGCATCTGCTTCAGGCAGTTCCTTGAACCACTGGTAATTCTACATGAAACTATCTGGCATTGTGATGATTTGGAGCAAACTGCACAGAACTTATTCTATATAAGCCAACGAAGGCCATAATCCTTCAGATTGCTCATCACTTAAATATCATGGTCCGACTTCCCATAAGTACTATATGGATAAGTTTCTTTGCATTCCTCAAATCACTTCAGTGCATGCAAGCATTATGAAGTTAAAAGTACCTACCTGGTAAACTCAATTATCGGCATTGATCTGGAAACAAATTAAATTCACACAAAAAGAAAATGGTGTCCATGGTTTGATCTTTGTCTTGGGTTCACAGACAAACAGAAATAAATTTCACCATAACCAAGAGAGACTGCAAAGGAGGCTAAAATCAAATTACACCAATACACACTAAAGATTTTGCAACCAAATACGCTCTCTCACTCTGTCCCTCTAAGAATACCATAATTATAATTCACTTTATGTACCATGCCCAAATACTTAAGAAGAGACCAGATATCCATATAACCCCACCATGATCCTCACAATATGGGTTGAGCTGAGAAGACACATTACCTTTGAACTTTAAGGACCAATCGACATTCCAATCCAAATCAAGTCAAATTTAAGGCATCACCATAACAATGGATTTAAGAACTGGTCAATGTAAAAGTTTGATCAATAAACAATCTAGGTTGCAGTAATCCGTATGAAAGAATATAGGAATTCAGTAGCTTGATTCTCCAAAAAAATACTTTGGTCAACTTTCAGCATGGTCTGCAGAAGTAAAAAGTTATTCACATTCTCTGACAATCAAATCATTTGACAAGATATAGTTTAAGGTTTTGTCTTCCTTTACCAACTATGTAAGATACTAACAGAATGGAATTGTCACAAAATTTAATTGCATAATCAATACAAAAGACCTTATGTTACAAGAAGGCTATCTCATTTGAGAAATGTGAGGCAACTAGATCTAAGAAGGATTTTACATAACTACAGAAGAGGACAATAGTTTTTCTGCTCAGAGAATACTGAAAATAACCATTCCTATGATCTACGTTCAACAATTTTATATTGTCTCATAATCATACTGTTAGTGCATGTTTCTAGTCTTCTTGTACTATTTGCATGTCTTTGCTTCTAATAAGAGTACCATTCATGCACCTCAATCTGTGGAGGGAATCCACAACATGCAATATTTTACCATATTGAAGGAGTGTAAGAAATAATAAAGTCAGTGCATACAGTTGAAAGTAGACTGTAATTTAGAGACAATCAATCATGTGCATCCTCATTTGACTCCAACAATTGCCACACACAATTTTGATTTTCACACAGTTGATCAGAATGATATATTAAATTAATCAAGCTAGTGTGTAAAACATGAAGACAGGGCTCTCAAAATTTCAAGCCTAACATTCTACTTGTAAAGTCATCTTCAGCCTTACAGGCTTCTTGAGGGAAAGAACCCAATTATTGGCTTCTTGTGAGCTTTGATAACAAGAAGGGGTTTTGGTGTGTTTTTTGTATACATTCTGAAAAGATGTTTGATATTTTTTTCTATTGGGGGGTGGCGTTGCCGTATATGGCAAATTACTCTGCACAGATGTTATTATTGTTCTTTGTATAAGCATAGAAGATCTTTCTATTGGATCGTATGTCCATCTAATGGACCTCTAGTTCATTTTTTTCGTTAATTAAATTTTCATTTCCTATGAAAAAAGCATTTCAAGAGTCATACAGTACAGTAGGAGAACATCACCTTTAATGATTCATAAATTAGTGATGTTGAATTGATCAACATCATATAAGAACATGAACTAAGGTTTAAGTTTGACCTATAAACAAATTAATTTTGCCTCCTGGAGTAAACTTATATTTACAGGCTCTTCACGAACTTCAAATACCTTAATCCATGACATACTAAAATTTATAAAAACAAACATCAAAAGAATCATGTGTTACATTGTGCACAAAAAGATACTGGGATCACTTTTCATCTACACAAATACACAAAGACAACAAGACAACTTTATCATGTCATGTAGAAGGTTTGTTTAATACTGCAGTTGATGGGTACGCTACAGGGGAAAAAAAAAAAAGAAACTCCACAATTGTAGCTTCAAATCTAATGGCAAAACACCTATGAGGGGTTAGTAGAATGATTAGGCCTGTGGTTTGCTCCCACAAAGTATGGAGTTCAAAACTCCTCATTGGTACCTACATGGCCAAAAGCATAGCCTCAAAGACTGTAGGGTTTAGCGAGACTGCGAGAGCCCTAATTTCAAACTCAAGTTCAATAAGTGAGTTCGGGGGGGATTTTGGGTTTTCCCAAAAATTTCAATAAATAAATAAATAATCTGATGGCAAAACAAATTTTCAGATCTCAACAAGTGATGGCCAAACAGAGACTGAGGACCAAATTAGGCAACAGGAATACTACTAGGCCCTTTCAGCTCAATTATATCTCCAATGATTCCAAACTTTCTAGCTCAACTTTCATTCCAAGACTAATCCTCTCTAATTTGACCATACAGCTGCCAAATTGATTTAGCAAAATTATCATTGCACTAGATTTGGCAGCGAAGAGCAGTTCCATACCAATGTTTAAATCAGTTACTAAGAATTAGGTATTGCATGGAAATCAATACAAGACAACGAAACACAAACTGTAGGAAAGTATTTAATATAATGGGGCCATTTAAATCCTACATATATGGATTGTAATTAATTCCATGATCCTTCTGATTGTCATACCAATTATAAAATTCCACTGCATGGAATATAAGAAAAGGGTATTAACCTTTTTCAGTATGTCTGCCTCGTCACTCCTAGCCTTCTTTTCATATCCTGGTGGCGGGAAAGGAAAGCAACGCGACATTGAACAGAATCACTGAGTATAAAACACAAATGCCTTCCACAAATGAAAATGCTTGAATTACTTTCCAGTAGCACTGTTCCGAGAAAGGAACGGACCGGTAACTATGCTCCTGTCCATGCACCATGTCCTCGCATTCATTTCCAGCTTCAATATTCCTCCATGTGCATCTCAGCCACACCAACAACTTCAAATTTAAAATCCCACCAACCTTTCACTTCCTCTACTTCAAATGTACACACAACTCAAAGTAAATTTCACTGAAATATAACTTCAAAGTGTAAAACACTTACGATCAACCGTACACTACTAATATCACACTACACTAGCTCAAAAATACTCAGTTCTTGAGAAAACTACAAGAATTGCACTTTGGTCAAAAATTTGTCAAAACTATGTTAATCCAAACGGTTTCTTAAGAAACAAAAAAGGTCCAACGCAATCTGATCTTCTATGCTCCCTTCTGGACAAACACAAAACCATCACCACCTTTTCGTATCCAAACCCTAATACCAAAATCATTCCCTATCGAATATCACCGCAGAAAATATCAAATCCGGACACCCTTTTCCTTGAAACAGCTAGAAAAAGTTCCAAATTGATCACCTACACAACAGCATATACGCAATCCTCTTCCATGAGCAAAAGCAAGAACGTCTAAGCACCACCATCACTCTAAGCAACTTCAAAGCTCAACAACTCAATCCTAAACCAGTCAAATCCACAACTACAACCTCTCCAAAGATCCCAACTCATACCCATTCCACACAATCCCAACCACAATCAGTACTATGATCAAACCCCCGAATCACTCCCAAATCCACCAAATTGAAGTAGCTTCCAATTACAATGATCCAATGAAAACCCTAAAACATTCACCAAAACAGAAACTTGCTAAGTATATATACCCACTTACCAATAACAAAACAAAACGAAAAAACAAAAAAAAAACCCTAATTTCCGCTCAGCCAAAGAAAAATACAAAAACTTTCAAAAAGCTACCAAAACAACACTTTTTTAGATTCATCAACCAGTAAAACTAAATGGGTATCGATCAAAATTAAAACTTTCCAATCAAAAAGAAAAATACCCTTTAAAAATGTGCGAGCGAATAAGTGGAAGTGAGATTACCCTGTCCGCTACTACAAAGACGGCATTGTAGAAGGACAAGATCTCTCAGATGATAACAAATTCAAGAAGAGATGCAAAAGCTTCTTCTTTTTATTTTTGTTCCTACAAAAAGTATGTTGTGATTTTCGTTTAAGTTCGAGCTTTTGCAGTCTACGTGTGTGTGCGTGAGAGAGAGAGAAAGAGAGTGGGGTTTCTTTGTGTTCGGAAGTTGCACGCGAGAATGGAGAACAAAGAGAGACAAGCGAGTGAGGGCTCTGCCCAAATAAAGGATTTGTGAGAGAGAGAGAGAGAGAGAGGTCAAATCTCTTTATCAACGATTAAGAAAATACAGAGGCCATGGTTTTACCACTCTCACCCTCACCACAGCATGTTTGATGTATACACTATTAACGCCCTTCACCTATACCATGTTTCATTTTTTTGACACTCTGGATTTGCTTTTTCACTTGCTTCGGCTGTGTGAAAAAGGATTTAACAAGTGTTTCGCTCACTGTTTCTGATCTAGAACTGTATATATTCGGTATAATTTATCTATCGATTATTATTATTTTTTTTAATTTTAAAAATTCTTTTAAATTTATTTTCTAGTGTTTTGATGGTCACTCTAATAGAGTTTTTGAATAATTTAAAAAAAATAAAATATATTTATTGAAAGAAACTCAAATTTTAGATTTTTTTAGATAGATGTTTTTGAACTCTTTTAAAAGCATTAAAATATTTATTATAGAACTATTATATTTTATTAATTTCACTATACTCTAAAAAATTAATTTACTTCAAATATTGTAAATACTTCACATTTCTCTATGATTTTGTTTCAACGAAAATTTTCGAATTTTTTTTGAAATAGTAAATTTTCTAATTTTTTGTGTTTTTTATTTTTTAAAATTTTCTTTGTTACTTCAAAGTTTCATTTTTTTATGCAATTACATGAATAATATGATGTAAATGTTTTGTAATTTTTTAATTTAAAAGTTAAAGCACTGTATACAATTTTAATTATTTTATTATCTTTTAAATATTCTTTTTTGTAATCTTATAACTTTAAAGAGCTTTTACCTCCAAATACTTTAAAAGGACCTTTTAAAAGAAAAACTCTAAGTATATCTCATCCCAAATTTTCTTAAAATTAGACTAACGTATTTTAATTTATAATTTAAATAATTTTTTTTGTTGTTTTATAATTCAATTCGAAGGTCATTTTATTTTTATTTAAATATATAAATATAATTAATTTTATTATGTTTTTTAATTATATTTTAATTATAAATTATATGCATAAAAGTGTTTTAGATTTTGTTAAAATATTTATTTTTAGTTGTCTGTATCATATTAAATAAAGTTTCATAACAATTAATAGTTAAAATGATACAAATATCAAAATAAGCATGTTATTCAATTTTTAGGTTTTGATTATTATTTAATTTTTAGTAATTTTTAGTACAGTTCACTTTTTAGAAAAAAAAAAAGAAACAATTTCTTACTTTTTTCTCACTTGTTTTTAGATAATTTTAAGTGGTTTAACCACTTAAATGGGGAGAACAAAAATAACTTAAGAGTTACAATTTAGTACCGTTAAATCAATGATGTATGTTTTTCATTTTTGCTAATTTCCATATAAGAAATTTAATAGAATCCCAAAATCTTAAATATTAATTTTATATTGTTGGATAGTTAGTAATTTAGTGATTATTTGGTTATTAATAAACTTATTTGGATTTTTATTTTTTCAATGGTGGAGGGAAAGAGAATTAAATTCATAGAAAATTACCCACACATTCGATAAGAGTGAAATTTGAACCATTGACTTCTTGAAATTAAAGGAGGTACTCAACTGTTTCTATCAAGAAGTAGTGTGCAAAATAAATTGATTTGGATAGTAACCCATTAAATTAACAAATCTTTTGAATTTTGACATGTAATTTGAGTTCATGTGAAATAATTTTAACATAATACAAAGTAAATGTTACAGATTCATAATAACATGATCCATTATTAGGTTTAGATAGATAGGCTTGACTACCTTACCCGATCAGAAACGTTACTCATCAATTGTAGTTGTAAATGTGTTATATTTGAAAAAACATATAGTAAAAAGAGTTTTTATAATCCTGAAAATTATTTTACATTTTTCGTTGTTCCATCGTGGTTTTTGAACTAGTCAAAGGTTTGTTTTGCCTTTATTTGAAAGGCTCAAATGTAAGGTTTTTCTAAAAACTCTTTTTCATGGCTTTTATAAAAAAAAAAAAAAAATCTTAAAAATATAAAAAATAACCTCATAATATTACATTAATTGACTCTACTGCTTTCATTACAAAGCTCCATTCACTTATTTAAATTTTAATGTTATTATGAAGTTCTTATAAATTTTATACAAGATATATGCTTAAAAGAGCTATTCAATTGGCACACCTAAATGATTTCAATAAAAGCTTTGCATGTAGAAGGTTCGCTTTTAAGAATTTTAGGATAAATTTCATTTTTGTTTCTATATTTTGAATAATCATCAATTTTTTAACTCTATATTATAATCGTCCCAATAATCTCTTAAATTTGCAAAACACGTCTAAATAATCTTTAAATAATCTTTGGCGTTAGTTTGTTGTCAGTCAAACTAACTGTTGACTAGTGTACATAGGAGTAATTTAGACAATACAAAATGTACTTAATCACACTAACATGTGTATGGTCAAGATTTACTTGGAAAAAAAAACAATTAAGAAATAATTTTAGAAATAATAAAAAATTAAAACAATTAATGAAAATTGTTAAAAAAAGGAGTAGAAAATGAAAGGAACAAATATTATGAAGTAACCTTATATACTCTTTTAGATAATATCAATTAAAATATAAATAATACTACAATTCCTACAAATTTTTTAAAATTTTTATCTAAATGATGTGGCAAAAAGATTTTTAACAACTATCTTAGAGCATCTTCAACCATGTTAACTACTCATTGTTTTTTGCTAAAATAACTAATGATATGACTTTTTATGGACTTTAACTATTATTTATATTGTTAGCTATTTTGTAAATAAAAAGTAATGTAATATTGAAAAGTTTGTTTATAAAATTGTAAAATCCTATCATGTCAATATGTCATCAACTCTTAACCTAAAGCGTTATAGTTTAAAAAATAAATAGATCCATATGAAGGGAAGAGTGTTGCTATAATAGTCCACCAATTATCTATTTGTATTCCATTAAAAAAAAAAATTATTTAATGTTTATCATATGCTTAACTAAAATTACTAAAGTAGACAAAATGAAAAATAAAAAAGCTTGAAAGTTAATCTACTCTTATAAGAAATCTTAGTCAATTTTTTTTTATTATTTTAATATTTAATTTGAGATAAAATAATTTGAAAATCTAAGAACTCTCTCTTATGTTATTTTACCATTAATACTTAGCTAAAATAAAAAGCGTAATTGGAGTCGCTTAATCAAAAGTTGATAGCTAAAATATGTTTTTTTTTTTGTCATTTTAATTAAAATTTAGAGAGTATGGTTAGAGATGTTTATAGGATGATGTATTAATGATATAATAATTACACATAAACTTATCACAATTACTTGAACAATAAATTTGAGTAAAATTTTAGGTAATGTATTGGTAAAAATCTGCATGGGTTAGACCCATGAGGAACAAGTAGAAGCAAAGCCCAAATTGCTGGGCCTTAGTACCAATCAAGTTGAATCCAAAGCCCAAAAGACCACGAAATATAATTATAATCAGCTCATGATCCTACAGTGAGTGAACTTCCATTTTGGAAATATATGTGCATAAGAAAAGTATTTAGTATAGAGAAAATCTCTTAAAAGAATAACTTGGTAAGGAATCCTTGAATTCTCATTTCGTTGATTCTTTCCTTGATTTTCTCTCCATAAAACTCTCATTGATTCTATCCTTTGATTTTCTCGCCTTGAAGCTGTAATTGATTTTCTCTCCTCGATTCTCTTTCATTGATTCTTTCCTCGATTTTCTTTCCTTGATTCTCTCCATTTGATTCTCTCCAATAACTCATTGATTTATTTCCATTCGAAGGCTCTTATCATCTTTATAAAAAGGGAGAGCCACCAAAAATGAGGATATCCAAGCCTTTATCTCTCTAGACAATACAATATCTCCCCTGCTTATGCTGTCACTTTGCCCTACAATTTAAGGGGCAACAATTTATTAACCTTAGGCCTAGCAAAATTATACCTTCCCGTCATTTGGCCAAAATACAATAAAGTTAATGAACAAAATTATAAAGAATCTAGTGGCAGTGTGAGGGTGTTTGAGAGTGGAGGCAGCTATTTGACTGATAGAAGACTTTTAACCCACTAGTTAGATCAAGGTAGTCGATTTGTAAAGTTATGCTAGAGAGATATATGATATTAACTTCATTCACCTACATGTAAGAAAATTTAATAATTGTGAAGGAAATTTTTGGTGAATTTCAAATCCATAATAAGGTATGTTTTTTCTTTAAAAAAAAAAAAACATTTTAACTGGGAAATGACTTTGGGTTAGGTTGTATTAATTTAAATCATGGACTTGAATTTATAAATTTAATATTTATCACATAATTACTTTCAATTTAATGGTTCTGTTACACGCTTAATTCGTTGGTTTTATTTAGTGTTTGGTTGAAAGCACACAGATAATGTTGAAATCACAACACATAAAAAAGGTTTCAAGTCAAAGAGTATAATTAATCAATTAATAAAGTTGATCTCATAGTTTGTGTTTACCGTCGAAGTATGATACCTAGAATGTTCGCACGCGCTTTTGGGCGCGTGAGGTATAAGAGATGGAGAAAAGCAGTTTTATAGTGAGGAGCCATTGGCCCAACCACATGTGGGTAGGTTCCCTTACCATCTGCGTTGCAGCACATCATAACCACGTGGCACCACCCCATTTTATTCTTATCCCACCATCTATCAGTATATACATGTGTCAAGACCTCAGTGATTCAAAAAGATCGATTACTATGCGATGTCGGGCTGTGCTTGCACAGTCAACGTTACCTTGTGCTGATGGACAGCAGCACAGTGGTAAGTATTGTCAGCTGCCCTCCTCCCCCTCTCTCTTAAGGGGTCGCATGTTCGGCACCCTCCATGATGTGTAGGTTTGTCTCTAATATGAGTTGTTTTCTTTCACTTTTAAGAGTCGGTGTTCCAACCGCGTCGCAATGCTTATAGCTATTAATTCGGTTGAATCTCAGTTATTAAAAAAAAAAAAAGGAAAAGTTAAGGTTACCTCGTGTTAAAAAGAAAAAAATTAACATTACATTGGTCAGAATAACAGCACACAACATTGTCCTTTGTCCATATCATATCATACTTTAGATATTCTAGATGAAAGTTATACCTGTATTATATTCAAGATTTTCGTTGCGCTTTGTCGTTTTTGGGTTGCTAAATGAGGCAATACAATGCTTTGAAGCCAGCAGTTCCACACAAAGAAGAATGTCGAATCAAGAAAAGAGAGCTTGCTTCGAAGTTAGGGCAAGTAATGATATGTATGCTTCTATCTAAGCTTTTTTTTTTTTTTTTTTTGATCAATCAAAAGTGCTTTGAAAAAATGCTTTTGAGTAAGATTACTTTTTCAAAAAGTATATCTGAGTGCTTTTGACTATAATTTTTGTATTTTTATCAGATGGTACCTGTTTGAAGACCGTATTATAGAAAATGAAGTAGCATTACGTTTGTAGATGTGCACTTAAACCTTATATGGGAGATGCGTTCATGTAATATATGAATCTGAATTCAAATGCCTATTGTATTTTTGTTGGAGATTACAATAATATAAACAAAATCAGTATGTTAAATAAAACAACTCATATAATGTAACCAACGTTATTAAACAAGAAAACAATACAACAGACTATAGTATAATATGGAAATTTAAGAACAATATAGTTAACTGACTTTAAAGAATATGAAGAATGAGGTTGGCAAGTGATTGCAATATCTAAAAGGCAAATTTCTACCCTCTCTTGTGCTTGGAGGTCTTTGATAGTTGTCTCTCAGGATTCAACAATCCGTTATATTGGTTCTTAGCATTTGAACAAAAACTTAACAAAACCAAAGTGTTTTTTATATTTTGAGTGCAGAAATACAAATGAATTTGAGAGAGATTATTTCAACATTAGTTATTCTCATGCAACTACTATTTATGATTGTGTTAATGTCCTTCACTGTCATTGATGTCTTGTTGGAGGGACATTAGTATCAACTCGTTAGTTATTGTTAGATAAAAAACCTTAAGCTGATAGGAAAAAAAATTCAATTATAGTATTTAAAACTTGAAGTTATAATATGTTAACGCGTTTCCTCATATGTAACGTAGACAAATGATAGATGTCAGATATATATTAAATGCTTCCTATCATGTGACATGTGTAGCGAGAATAATTTCAAATAAAGGAGATAATGAATTTAAACCAAGGACCTCTACGCTAGTTACCATTAGACTCTAAAACTTAAACTAATAAGAAATGAGAATGAAGAGCTACAACTTTTCACTTACGAAATTTTGAAAATTTTCTACAACCAAGGTCATTCGCGACTTGGAGACTCCAACTTGTAGGTGCCTCTGCCTGGCTTTCATGATGTCACCCGTAACTTGGAGAATAATTAGACTTTATTTGGGTTTTCAACCAATGTTTGGTTGAAAATCATTTTTCATTTCTAAAACTGGCATTTGGTTGAACACATGCATAGGGTGTGTTTTATTTTTTCGCCCTTTTGAAGTTTAGAGAAAGTTGCAGTTGATTTGTTTGAAGTTTTTATTAAGACTAATGTTAGATTTTCTAAATATTTTGTTCAAATTTATATTCAAATTATGTGATATATAAGTTGTCAAGATCTTTAATGCCACATCATTTGGGTATGAATTTGGACAAAATATTTGAAAAGCCTAACATTACTCTTTTATTAAAACTCATTTGCAGGACTAATGACTAAATATTTCTTCTCATATTCTTGTGCAGAATGGTCGGAAGCCGGAAAGCTGCAAAGGGTTGTCTTGGTTATAATAAGCAAGGCTACCGACAAAGTTCAACATAGATGAAATTTTAGCATTGAGACAGATGGAGAGGTTGTTGAAAAGGAGTAATGTTAATGTTAATCGATGATTCTCTTGATTTTAACTGCTTATTGTACTCATGTTTATGTGCATAAAATTTAGGGTTTTTTTTTTTTTTTAATAAATGACCATTTCTTTTAGATCCAAGTTGAATACTAACAATTTTTTCAAAATCTTGCAAGAAAAACTATTTGCGGACAAAAATAAATTTGGCAAAAATAGAAAATTTGAAAAAAAGGTTATTTTACAACCTTAACCCAAAAAAATGATTATTTCCGTAATTTTCTCTAAAATTTAATTCGTTGTATCCTGAACATGAATCTCGTTTCTTTTGTTTTATATGTGGGGTGCATTTCAGTGTCTCAAAGGAGAAGAGTGACGAAGAAATAATAAGAGAGATTCAGGCGATTATGAGTCAGATTGCGTCAAGCATTACTTGCCTTGCGTTGATAAATCATGTAATGATTATGAGACTGAATGCCTAAATCCTGTGTTCTTGCAAAGTCGGCTTTATGATTTGGACTTCTTACTGAATTTCCGTATTGTGTTTGGTACTGGATGTTTTTGATGTATTAGCATACACTGACACAGATGATGCAGTCCCATTTACTTGGATTGAGAGTGATCCAAAACTGATTGCCAATTCACAAATGGTGAAACTACGTTTATTTGATACCAAGGTAAGCTAGCCAGGAAGGATGATTCTAATTATTTGCAAATTAGATAGTTGGACTGGCCATGTTTAATTATAATGTCTTGGGTTTATGCAGATACATGAGGTTGATACGCTTGTATCGTACAAGAACGATGAATGGGATGAGCAGTTGTGAGAGCGCAGCAGCTATACCAGGCTTTCTGCTTGCTGCAAGTTTTTGTTTCTTGCTAGACCATTGAGTGTGTAATGTGCAATGGCGGACCCAATATGAGTCGAAGGGAGGCAAATTTCTTTTAGATTTTCAAAAAAGAAAAAAAATTATTGAATTAAAATTTCAGATTTTTTCTTACATAAAATTTCTTTTTAGATTTTATTTATGAGTTCTTAACTTTACACTGTTTATTTTGTTTTCAATTCTGTTACCTTTTAGCAATCAACATTAAATTTTCTTTTTGTCATTCATTTTCTTTTACACAACAAACATTTAAAATTTATTTGTATCGTCAAAATCTTGACAACCATTCTTATATTCTGATTTAATAAATATAGCTGTATTTATTTTAAATTAATTCTTATTCTTTTTAATTTTTCATATTTAATAATTTTAGTTTGACATATTTCTAATCAATAAATTCTAAAACGTCAAATTTTAATTTACTAAATTTAATCAATAAACCCTATAATCTCAATTTTTTTTGTTTTTTGTTTTATATCTAATAGTATATTTTTATATATTTAATAGTTTTAGTTTTATCTATCTGAATGAGGAATACATGACTGAATGGTAGCTTGCTTACATACGATGCATACGATGCTGGAAAGTGGATGCCAAAGCTCAGTTATGTAAGGAGAAAAAGCACGAATAACTTTTGGGTGGATTAGACGAGATGATTAAATCTGCAGCAAAATCATTAAAGTATTTGTGATTTCATTCTCTCTTCACACTACAACACTAATACTTAAAATTACATTTCAATATGAAAAGTTGTTCTATACAAAGTTTCAAGTTACTCTGTCAAGAATACACTCACATCTAGAAGTAGCGGTCTGGCACCTAGGCTTTTTAGTAGTCAGGAATGGAAGCGAAGCGATATCCACTGGCACCCCTCCATGAATAATATGCTATCCGAGTCTCGTAGAAGCCTACACCCATTTGATAAATATCAAGGTGGTCAGTTCTTCAGGCTCTCGGCGGCAGCGAGAACACATCAAAGATATAATTTCAGTATGGATCATAATGCTTATAAAAGCGAAGTACAATGTGAATGACCAAAAAGTATTTGAACATAGAGAAATACTGAACTGTGAGGATGCTCATATCTTTTGATGAACTCACTGTCATAAAGCTAAAAATTCAATTCCAAATCCTGCTAAAATCCCCTTATAATGATATCAATTGTTCATGACTAGACCATGCTTTTTATTGTAAGTTTGTAACATAAAGTGTCCACCTGTTCCTCTAGAAAGTGGTCCACACTTTAAATGGAACTTGACATCTTCAAAGGCAAAATCTAATCTATTTTCATATTCAACAAAAATATGTACCACAAATATGGTTCCATCACACGAACTCCAGAATATGATAAGTTGTGGTGTGCAATGCAAACACACTAAGACCAAATGCAAGTAACTGAGAAGGGAAAAGGACTTGTTTTAGATACGTGTGAAATACAAACAACAATGTCACTCTCATGCAAGTCGTGTAACTTAATAATCAGTCAAAGAGAGGACAGGCATGCACTTAGAACAAAAGAAAACCTTAACAATTTAAAAATCAGAGTTAATGTGCATATATATAATCAAGGAAGGCATATAAAATCTGATGTTAATAACTGTAAAGCACTTATCTTCCACAAGCAAATGCACAAAGGATGTGTAAAGATATTTTCGAACTTAATAAGTAAACTTAAAAAGGGCATTGATACCTGGGAGGAAGGTAAGAATTCCGAGGACTAAAAGGCCATAAGCTTGGGACTTGTCTCCTCCCATATGACCGGAAAAAATGAACAAGGAAAGAAAGAGAAGCAAGGATCCAAGACAAAGCAAAAGGAGGGCAAGCGCAATGGACTTCCAGGGGATCCTATCATAGTCATTCGGGGAATAATCAAACCTACGGTCCCCATGATAACAATCATCATCCCTAGCAACCTGCCTGTAACCAACATTCAGCCTAGACGCCGTACCCACTAACCCCCAACTCCAAATGGACAGAGACGAAGGAGCTTGAAGCGGCAAAGGGCTGAGAGGATTGCAGAGCGTCCTAAGGGTGGGGTTTTTTTTTTTTTTTTTTTTTTTTTTTTTAAGGCCTCTTTTGTTTGCTGGGATTGGACTGAGATTGAATTAAATTTTATTCAATCCCATGTTTGGTGCAGACAATGGAGGCTGGAGAAAGTTATCCTACCCTAATTTTATCCCACTGAAATGGTGGGTTAACTTTCTCCCATCGGACCTCTCTTCTCTCGCCGACCTCGACGTGTCCTTTGACGATATCACGCCGCCACATCAACGTCTAATTGAACAATGACAACGGCGATCGCGTCGCAGCCAAGTTCGACGAGATCGTGCTGAAAACGATGCTGCAAGTAGCTCTGCAAACGGTGTCGCTCGACGTCGATGTCAGAGACAAGCGAAGATGACGCTAGAGAGTGAGAGTAATGACTTCGCGATGGAGGTGAGAAATGGTGGAAGGATGAGAGAGTGAGATTCGATGTAGAACGGCGTGCAGCAGAGGTGAGAAGCGGTGGAGGGATGATAGAGGGGGGGCTCGATGCGGAGGACAGAGGGAGGAGAGAGATGGCGGTCGACGATTTTGTGATTTTTCAGCTTTGAGAGGCGACTGGAAATGGTGGAAAATGGCTTAAATTAATACAGATTTTGTAAAATTTCTAAAAGGACCCTGAAAAATTTCTTTAAAATTCAAGTTTATACCCACTATTTTTAATCTAATCCTACTTTCATCAAATATGAGATAACATTTAATCCAATCCCATTTCATTTCATCTAATCTAATCCAATCCAATCCCACATAAATTATCCAATCTTATCCCGCATACCAAACGAAGCTTAAAAGAAAACAGGTGCGAGGGTTTTATAATGGGTCTGCTGAAGACCCGCGTGAGCCCCGTATCCTACCTGCTATTAATGCGAATTTTACAGACCCGGTTCTTTTAATAGAACCGATCCATTTTGCCATCCCCGTCGGTCATGTGAGATATTTTTGCGTGGCTGGCGTCTATAAAAAGCTTAAACCCTAGCCGCTTCTATAAATCTCAACTCTCTCAACTAGATCTCTCTCCCTGCTTCAAAAGGTAAAACCCTAGCTAGCTCCCTTCATTGTTGTTTTTGTTTTATTGATTTTTTGTTTGTAGATCGTCTTCCTAAAACTGGTTTCTGTGTTTTAATACCTCTACTTTTGAAATTGTGTGTGTTTGTATGTCAAATGTAATGTATGTGATTTTTTGTTTTGTTTTTTTTTTTTGTTTAATGTGGATTTTTTAGAAGCAATAAACATTAACTGATATTGCATATTGGTCTGGGTATGTGTGGTGGTGTTTTGGTAACAGTACAACAATCAACATGGCATTCATTGGCAAACTTGGTATGCTTGTGAAGCAGAGTGGGCAAGTGCAAACAGGATATTTGCTCAACTCTATCCGCTGCATGTCAACAAAGCTTTTTATTGGAGGTATTGTTAATTGTTGCCAAAGAGTCAACTGGATGTGGATGTTTTTATATTTTTCTACTTTATTCTGGTGTTAATCACCTGCGTTTTCAGGACTATCATATAATACTGATGACAGCGGGCTTAAGGATGCATTTTCTGGCTTCGGTGAAGTGGTTGAAGGTGAGTTTTAAGGTGCATTGGCATCGGTGAAATAATATTGGCATCAAGTTGAAAGTTGTTGTTAAGTGTATGTGCAATCATAATTGATTATATTTGCTTCGACTCTAACAATGAAAGGGCATTGTTTTCTCTTCTGAAGGTGAATTTTTTCCGTCTTTTCTGATTGGTTTTGTAATGTAAAAGAATTTTGGCTATGCATTTTTTTTTTTTAATTTTATCTAATAGTTGATATACCATCAATCTTTTGTGGAGCTTATTGTTCCTGTAATTGTTATATTGAAAGTGCCATTTTGGTAACTTTATTGTCAATGCTGAGGCTTCCTGTTGCTGCTCCTTTATAGACTTCACATCTTGGGAATCAGTGGATTCTTTGTCTTGTATAACTTAGTGTAATTGATATAAGCTGCCTTTAAGGTTGAAACTATTATTTTACTATTTGGTCACTTTTTATCTTTGCATGATGATCAGTTGGACTATAATTTTGCCCTCTTTAATTTTTTGGTAAATGTATTTGGGTTGAAAAAGTAATTTGCCTGAGTATTTTTATTTCAGTGGTTCCTACTTTTGACATATTATTGGGTGGGTGCCTTGTTAGTTTATACATTTTCATTCTTGGTGGTGTTTTTGGTTGTACAGCAAGGATTATAACCGATAGAGACTCTGGGAGGTCAAGGGGATTTGGGTTTGTTAACTTTGCTAGTGAGGATGCTGCCAGCTCAGCTCTGTCTATGGATGGCCAGGTCAGATATCTGATGCTGAAGACCTGTTGAATCTGTTCGTAAATACAAAAATATGTTGATGCTCTTATGCTGTTAAAATTTTAGGAGCTGCATGGAAGGAACATTCGTGTGAGTTATGCTAATGAACAACGCGGTGGTGGAGGCAGCAACTATGGTAATCGAGGCTTCAGAAATGGCAGTGAAGGAAGTAGCTATTAAGCAGATCCATGTACTATCCATGAGCTTGATTTTATAGGTTGCTGTTAATTTGGAATGAAGGGTTGGATATCCTGTTTAGCCAGATGAAAATTTTTTACTAATGGAATTATTATGTGCTTTTTGGTGCAAGTATTTTGCCAACTTATTGCTTGTTACATATTCTGCAGGGTAAGCTTTTAAAATTATGGTGCACTTGATGATCTGTAGGATGCCTAGCAGATTACATTTGTGATTATATTGATTATTTTTAACTGCAGGTAGTGTTTGCATTGTCGGGTTGTTTAATATGATAATTGCCAACTGCCCCTTATTAAGGTACTACAATTGCAAATTGCAATTATGTTGCACTTGTATAAGGATCAGAAAACATAATTGCTTCTTGGATTGATTTTTCTATTCAGTTTCTACAATTTTACTTGAGGTGATTTCTCTCTTGTAGCTCTGGTCATCCAAAGTCAGTTTTAATTAGATAGATTGTGAATGGGGTCCTAAATCCCCATCCTTATTTGGGGGAAGATTTTCAAGATTTTTGGGGACTGAAGATGGGGATAAAGATGAAGATCTTGTCCCATTCTTATTTTTTCCATTTATAATACAAAAATATAAAAATATTTATATTTAATAGTTAAATTAATTCTTATAATTTTCCTATTTCTCTTTTTATGACTTTGTCGTATGTAATAGTTTTATATTGTTTAAATTTTTTCTCATATGTTATGACTTGTGTAAGAGGATTGTATTGTAATGTTATGGATTTCGTAAATATTGTGGATTTAGCATGTTAAAATTCTATAAAATTATTTTGAGAATGATGTTTTTAACTATTTTTATAATAATTTTGGGTAAAACGAGGTGAAATAAGAATAAGAAAAATGGAGGAATATGGTGAATGGGATGGGGGAATTCACCCCCAAATACTTGCATCCCCAGTTCTCTCAAATGGGGATTTGGGGTGGGGGTGGGAGAAAGATGAAGTAATGGGGATGAGGATGCTTATCCCCTCTCCATTTGTCTCCATTGACATCTCGATCTTGGTTGTATTATATGTTCTATCTTAAAATTAGCAATTCCTGGTAATGTTAATAAACTTCCCCTAGACATTGAAATTAACTTGCATTTTATAGTTTTAAATTCATGAACGGGTGTACAAAGTAATTGGGTGAGAGAAGAAGTGTTTTTTCGGCGGCGATCTTAAGGTGAGGTTTTATTTTGGATATTTTATAATTCTCTAATTCTATCAACAAATTATGATATTTAACAAAGTAGCTATAATAAAGCTAACTAGCTGGGTATGGTTCCTTCTTATAAGGCTGTTAAAAGAGTAATAAGCCTTTTGATTTGGAGGTTGATCCTAATAATGAAATTTGATTTATGGACTTTCGGCTGTGGATGGCAAGGATCGGATTGGCCCATTCCAAATCCGAATTTGTTTTGGGGTTTGATGACCGAAACTCAATTTGGGTAGAGTGGTGATATTTGCGCCTTATTAAAGCTGTATGTACACTCCAATAATAAATGCACCTCACTAAATATTATTTTGAAAGATTATAATTTATAACTATTATTTAAAATAATATATATTATTTAAATTTTAGGTTTAAGTCATTATTTTTTCTTTACAAACAAGAACAAACGGATTGGGGTGGTCAAAGGTTTATGACCCAAACCAGATCAGAAAGTTTGATCCAAATTTTTTCTGAAATTTAGTTTCACTGTTATGTACACGTCCTAAAACGGAGACATCATTAAGACATGGAACACAAGCTCTCATCACACTAGGCATATCTCCCAATAAGTTTGAAAAAGAAATGCCTATCTGGCGCCTTTGAAGGAGCCATCTGGAACACTGCTCGGCGTAAAAATCCCATCTAGCATTCGAATATTTTTGGCCTACAAGCACGGTTCTCATAGTCCAGAACAACATCTAAGTCTTCACCGGAAGGCAAGGAGGCGTGAAACCTTGTAATTCGCCTTTAGCTTTCCGAGATGATGCATGAGCAACTGTTAAAAAGCTACTGTTTGGTGACTTTTTACCTTTAAATAAGATTCTCACTTGGATTGTCACGTACAAATTGATTAACATATTGACTGCTGATTGTGGTTCTTTAACTACTTTTCCCGAAATATATACATATATATATGTTTGGGTATGTGTCACTTGTGGTATTTGTTGGGTTTACTTGCTCATTCTTAGTAATTGTTTTGGTGCGTAGCACAGGTTTGTTATTGATAGAGACATGAGATTAAGAGGGTTGGTTAAAGTTCAATTATATTGGTGACCTATAGCTTACAAAGGACGATTTGGGTGAGGTTAGATTGAAAATATATGAATGTATTGGATTGTTTTCGATTACTATGTGCCAAGTGGTTGCTTGTCATTACATATTCTATCACTGTAACTCATTTAAAATTGATGAGAAATGGATTTGAGCAGGTTGGCTGGAGGTTTTAAAAAGAAAAAAAATCAGTTGGGCAGCAGGGTAATAATACTAAAAATAATAATAAAAAAAAGGGGAAATTGTAATTTCTCTGGCATTCTACTATATAAGAAAATTGGTTTCGGTAAAACTCAAGTTAATTGGCAAAACTTGATTAAAACCAAGATATACTATTTCAGTCAATAAAAAGGTATTTGCAAAACGTCGTTTATTGTGGTCTTGTGGAAATGAATCTGCTAAAATTTATATATCTAACTGATTTGCAAGTTTGGCTACGAGTTCAAAAAACTATGGAAGTGCATGGGAAGACAAGAGGAGGATGTTGTTCGGCTGAAATTTTTAGGTAAAAGAGAGTATCTTTGAATTCATGCATTACTCAATTAGTAGAATTCTACCTTGTAATCCCTTCAAAAAAAAAAGAAAGGAGTTCTACCTTGTAATTTATATATCAATCCATATGTCAAAACATATGTTTACATATTGGGTCATAGCCTAACATTACTTTTTTAATTTTTTTTCATAGTCTAACATTACTTGCTATTGTACTTTGACATATTTAATTTCTTGCTTGAGTATCTGCCACTACCGGTCCATATTCACTTCCTCTGCCTAAGCTCAGGTGATTTTGATCAATTTCTTATTAATCTTAGAAAGGTTATGGTACTATGTGCCCATATTTATATTATATAATGAGGAAAGATGATCCTTGTCACTTGTCAGCCAAAGACGTTTTAGTTATCAAATATATTACATATGGTACTTTAAATTTAAAAAAATTGTTTTCTCAAAAAAAAATTATAAAAATTGTTCTATTACAAGTGTCCTTTTACCTCGTTTATTGCACCTATATATACAAGTTGATCAAATATGCCACCTAAGGTGCTATTAGTAAAAGTTGCATTAACATTAACTGATTTTATGTGTCAATGTAAAATTAAAATTATTTGAAAATTAAAAGTCTCGTAAATAGCATGTATATGAGAAGTTTTGCTTTACAATTCTCTCCGCTTCTTAATCTGGTTTAGTGCTATATTTCATGCTTGACAAAACTCGATGGTTTGAGAAAATTTATCATGAATTATAGGTATTTCCAAATGATTTTTAAATCGTCATAAACTGTTTAAAAATTTCTAGTGAATTATCATGGGCTTCCCTATAAAAGAATATCAAACAGCTCTGAACAAAATTTTATGAAAACTACCATAAGAAAAAGAACTAACTTAAAACAATATAAAACTATCTTTACTAATTTAGAATATAATAACTATTGTCAAGATTTTGATCACATAAAGAAATTGTTAGGGTTTGTTGAAGATGAATGACAAAAAGAAAATTTAATGCTTGTTGCTAGAAGACAACGAAATTCAAACCAAAATAATTAGTGCGAAGTCAAGAACCAATAAAAGAAAATTTAAAAAGAGATTATATATAAGAAAAAATATGAAATTTTAATTAAATAAATATATTTTTAAAGAATTTGAGGGAAGAAACTCGCCTGCCACTTGAACCCATATTGGATCTGTCACTGCTTACAATAGACAATATTATCGTTACTCACAGTAAACAGTGTTATCATGACTCATGATGACGGACGTATAAATTTGTAGATATGCATTTCCAATAAGGAGCTTCATGCTTTTTGTCATATAAGAAAAGAAGAAGTGGAGGAGGAGGAGCTTCATGTAGGTCCGCTTTTCCAATAAGGAGCTTCATGCTTCTTGGTGGAGGAGAAGAAGAAGAAGCGCATGGCACATAGAGAGACTTGACTTCTCCCAACAATACTTCAATTTTATCCAAATCTTATCAGTTTGGAACACATATTTAAAACAGCTTCTTTACGATGAAAATGCTCCATCCTCTTTTTATTTAGCCATTTTTTGGTATTTACTCCAAAAGAAAAAAGGACTATTTAAGGAGCTCAAAGAATTTAGTCTCAAGAAACAATAATATTTTTTTTAAGGAAAAAAAAAAGCATACTAGATTACAACGTTTGCTAGGTCCATCCCAAAAAGCAGAAGAAAACCCACGTCATGAGCATGTTGTCGTAGGACGATCAGAAAATTCATAATTAACTTATTTTTATTTTTTATTTATTTATTTTTCATATATTACCACTTTAAATATCTTATATAATTTGTGGTGGAGAAGAGGTAAGTCATTGTTTTCTCATAGAATAATTAACGTTAGACATTAACAATGAAGATGACATCTATACGTAATTATCATTCTTACTATTTTTGTTTTCTATGAACATAGGAAACTCATTATTGTTAGGAAAAGATAAGATCTAACTGGGCTTTAATTTTCTCATTTTAAAAAAATTATAAATTCTAGTCAATATGAAATTATGGAGTACATTCATCCAAAAAAAGAAATTATGGAGTACTTCAACATATTCTTACATATTTGAAAAACGTTTCATTGATATGTAAATATTGAAGTCTAAATTCAAGCAAAAGAATTTAGTTAGTACAGTTGATTACTAATTTATTATACCTTTGCCTTCTGAATTGTGAATGGCTTAAAAGATATAATTTAGAGCTTTTAAATTTTATCAAATAAAATTTAATATATACATACATATATATATTTAAACAATATTCAATAAGTAATTTTAAAAATTTTACTTAACCTACTTTTTAAATTTTGTTTCTATGCGCACTGTGCACACACTCTTTTTTGAATAAAAAACTTTTATTGGATTTATAAATCAAATAGGACATGATTTTGACAACATTATTGTTTGTATTATTGTGGGGATTAATAATAAGACCCTCCCTCAATTTTTAAATATTTTGGGTTTGTAGATGAAATTTCATTTATCTAAAAATGTCTCCTACATTATAATAAGGTTAAATTTTTGTTAAGATGGACAAGGTAAAATTATATCTTCCAATATTTAGAATAAAATAAAAATACAAAAAAAAAACAAAAAGAAAATATAAATCCCATCGTCCCTCTTCCCTCTCTTTCTTCCTCCCAGTGCCTCTCTTTTCTATCTCTCCTCACCTCTACCATAAGGAAGCTGGCCGCCAATGACAAGACAACCTGCTAGAGCATGGAGGAGATGTCAATGTCCTTCACACTAGTAGAGGAGTTCAATCTCCTCCACTAGCATGAAGGAGAATCATTTTCTTCATGTTTGTTGGTTAATATGAAGAAAGTGGACACAACCAGTAAAGGCCATAGGATCACGATTTTTTTTTCTTATTTGTTACTTTAGTATTATTAGTATTTTTATGATCTAGGTTTATTTTATGCAGATGGTATTAGATTTTGTTGATGTGGGTGAGTTTCATATTGATGTTTGCTAGTTCGGGAATTGTGAAGATGGATATGGTGATTGTGATTTGTGAATATGAAAATTAGAGATTTTTTTTTTTTTTTTTTTTTTTTTTTTTTTTTTTTTAAGGTTTAACGTGATATTTATTATTTTAAAGTTTTATTTTTTGATTATTTTACTTTTATAAATTTTTTATTTTTAATGTAAACAAATAAAGTTTTTTTTTTTAAAATTATATTTGCCATTTAATAATAAAATATTAGTAAATTTTTACAATTTTTCAATTGATTTTTTTTTTTTCAAGAGCATAATAATCTTTGTAATGATCAAATTAAAAGAGATCTAAGAAATTCTAACGATTTTAAAATTTAGGAGAAATTTTTGAAAACAAATACATTTTTTTAATTTTCTCAAAAATATATAAAAATCCAAGTGAGGTTTTATATTTGACCTTATTGTGAAGCGATATGAAAAAGAAAGAAGAAGACTTGGGATTGAAGGTTGTTAGATACAGTTGGTGCTGTCCCGATAGATAAAACTTTGTCTCTAGCACCCATTTTTCATTTCATCATGAATTTGATTTACATATCTAAAAATATATATTTTTTATTATAACAAAAAGATTTTTATTGATAAAAATGATAAATAAATGCAAACTTTTGAGATTTGATTTAGTTTCAAGTGAAAGTAATTATTTTTATATCAATTTTTTTTAATCTCTCACCTACCTTTATAGAGACAAATAAATACACTCAAAGATGATAGGTAAACTTTATTTATCTTTTTGTTTAAAAATAAAAAGGTTATTTATCTTTTCATTTAAAAAAAATAAGCAAAGGCAATTATCTATATGAATTATGAAGAATATTTGTCGTAATTTTTAATAAAGAATTTAAAAAGATTTTCATAATTTAGATAATGTTTGTGATAAATTTTAAAATTGGCTATTTGTGTCTAAATTTCAAAATTAATTAAAAAAATTAAATTAAAATAGAAGAAAAACAATCATGTAAAATACATTTCTTCCAGATTTCCTAGTTTTCTCTCTTCCTTAATGTTGTGAATTCAAATTCAACCGACATTCTATCGGGCATTAACTTCAAAAAAAAAAAAAAAAAAAATCATCTTCATGCCACTGTACAGAAAATGAAAGCAATTCTTAAAGCAATGCAGCGTGAAAGCAATTCTTAGTAATTGAGATAAAACTTTAAAAGCTACAACTTACCTTCATCAATAAACAACAAATTCTCATTTTAAAAACATATAGGAAGGAATTTTTTTGAATTAAATCATCTTTAAATGCCAAATATAATAACGTAATGTTAGGTTTTCAAAAAATTTTATCTAAATCCATACCAAATAATATAATATATGAGTTTTCAAGGTTTTATAAATTATGAGATAATGTGATAATTAATAATATATTAACAACTTAAATGCTACATCATTTAAGCATAAATCTAAATAAAATTTTTGAAAACCAAACGTTACTCTATATTATAACATTCAATTCAAATAAGTATTAAGATCTCACCCTCTTTTCACGATCCATGAAATGCTCATTTAATTATATAACCGAGCAATAAACGCATTATACATTTTAACAAAATATTAAAAAAAAAAACGAAAAAAGGAAACAGCAAGGAAGAACCTTGATGTCATCATTGTTGCTCATTACAATTTTTCAGTTTTTGGATTTTCCATCATTCAGTTTTTGGATTTTCCATCATAAGAAATCAATGGCTAAGATCTGCACCCATTCTAGCAGACCCCACCCAACATTATTATTACACCAGATCTACATCCCCTCTGTTTTCTTCACATTTATCATCTTCTATATCAAATCTATATCTATATTCAACGTTTCTGATCCGGTACATCCAGGACCACAGCACTAATCATAACTTTGAAAAGAACAGCATACGATTCATCTCCGGAAGAAAAGAAAAATAGAGCCAGAAACAATAACAAACCTGTATTGGGATCATGATGATCAAGATCATGCGGCAGATTCATCGGGATGCTCATTAAAGAAAGTATTAGTTTCCTTTTTTACCCTTGAATTAATCCCATAATAACTAACGTACCATTTGACGAATTTCCTCAAACCAGTTGCCAGATCAGTGGTTGGTCTGTACCCAAAATCTTTGTAAGCCAAGCTCACATTGGCGTGCGTGTATGGCACGTCCCCGTTTCTTGGCATTCTTACGACATGCTTCTTAGCTTTCGTGTTCAACAAATCCTCCAGAATCGACACCAGCCGCCCCACCGGCACCGGCGACGTGTTCCCAAGATTGTACACTCTCAACTGGGCTGGCCCCCTTTTCTTCCCACCGCTCCCGGTGCTCTTCTCCGCCGTGTCCAGCGCCCCGAGACAGCCTTTCACGACGTCATCAATGTACGTGAAGTCACGCGCCACCTCTTTGTCGTCCTGCGTTTTGTAGACATCTATTGTCTTTCCTTGTAAGATGTCTTTAGTGAAGAAGAAGTAAGCCATGTCCGGTCGGCCCCACGGGCCGTAGACAGTGAAAAACCGGAGACCGGTGAGGGCAAGACCGTAAATATGATTGTAAGTATGGGCGATTTCCTCGCCGGCCTTTTTGGTGGCGGCGTAGAGACTGGCGGGCTGGTCCGTCCTGTGTGATTCGGAGAAGGGCACTTCGGTGTTGATGCCGTAGACGGAGCTCGAGGAGGCCCAGACGATCGACGGCTGAGGGTTCGTCGACTTGCAGACTTCTAGAAGGCTGATGAATCCGGCGACGTTGGACGCCACGTAGGACTGCGGGTTCTGCATGGCGTATCGCACCCCGGCCTGCGCTGCTAGGTGCAGTACGTGCGTGAAAGGTACAACGTCGAACAGCTTGCTCAGCAACGGCGTGTCGTTTAGGTCACCTTCGACGATGAAAACCTGGTGCTTTTGGAGCAGCTTTTGACGCGAGCGTTTCAACGACGGATCGTAGTAGCTGTTGAAGTTGTCCAATCCCAGAACCCCATCTCCTCGCTTCTTCAAAGCTAGAGAGCAATGGGCTCCCACGAACCCGCCTGCTCCTGTGACCAGCACCGAGAACCCATTGGGCCGTCGTGGGGTGGCCGAGTGCCGCACCTGCTTCTCCCAGGCCGCACCGCCGACGGATAACGAGGAGGAGAACAATGAACTTGATAAAAGACTATGGCGGTGAATGGAGCCTGACCCACCAACGCCCTGGTTGCTGTTATCAGAAAGTGAAGGGTGGTTGAGAGTGAAAACAAGGATAAGTACAAGAGCTATCAATAAAGTGGCACGAAAAAGCAGCTTGGAAGAAGAGTGGAGGAGCTTGGTGAGCTGCACTCTCCGGAGATAACTGTTGTAGCGTTCCAGTTTTATGGTCTTGCTGGTGTCTGGAGGAGACGGCATTGAATTGGTGGAGAGTTTTTTCGATATGTTTTTGTTTTGATGAAAAAAATGTGTGTTTTTTTTTTTTGGGTATTTGTTTTGGTTTTTTGATGAGAGACTGATGAGTGAGCTCCAAATTGTCAAGAGAAACAGAGGGAAGATTATAAAGAGAGAAGTGGGCCAAACCGGGTTGATGTCGGTTGGAGACCGCATTTCCTTTTTTTTTCTTTTTCTCAAAAATGCCCCTGATTTGCACTGATAATTACGTCGATATCCAGGCAATTTCCATTGTGATGGAAATTGCCAGCTCTCTTTGCTCTGTACAAAAACTTAATTCCATGTGATCCACACGTGCTCAGACATCAGCATATAGTAATTTTCGTTACATTTTATACTGTCAGTTTCCCAAAATGCCCACGCACATTCTCTGCTCAATTGGTAGTCCAGTGTTAACACTGGAGGACAAAAATGACTATAAATAGGAGTAATTGGCTTTGATAATTTGTATTATGCATTATTGTTGAACGCTAGTAATTATTGTTAATCATCTGAGTTTGTTTGTTTGCTATGAGTGGTCAAAAGGAGTTCCAAGCTCTCGTTCACTTTTTACAAGTATTATTTTACAGATTTGCCTATGTTGGAAAATGTATACACGATTGATTGTTTACCGACAAAAAGTTCAACGTAGGATTTTATTATCTTTTAGTTTTCATTAGTTTAAGATTTATTCAATTGTCTATTCCTATTTTTTTTTCCCCGATTTGTACTATCATAGAATATTAATCAAGATTAACCTTACTTTAAAAACACCGCAAGTTTTAATGACATTGCTTTAATTTTTGGATTAGAACCACTTGGATAAATTCTGTGTACCAGACGTTTCTTTAAACTTGACGAGCTTTTAGCCTTTATTGTACCTAACAGAAAACAAGTGAAATATAGACTTAAATACACAGTTTATATGGTTGATATTACTCATATTATATAGACTTAAATACACAGTTTATATGGTTGATATTACTCAAATATTATATAGACTTAAACACACAGTATATATGGTTGATATTACTCAAATATTATATAGACTTAAACACACAGTATATATGGTTGATATTACTCAAATATTACACACATTGAAGTTTTGAGGGGATTTTATTTTTTCATTTTTAATTGTCACTCGTGGTTTAAAATTCAAATCAAATATATTGCCACACCAGATAAATGTTTTCTATCACTTTTGACAATAGTATGGCAACCCGAGCATCTACTCTTAAAAGTGGAAGGAAGCAACCCAAAGACTAGCTATAAAATGACTCTAAGACGTAATCCTATAATCTGCTCTTAGAATTGGAAGAGAGCAACTCATATCAGATGAGGGAGAAAGAGCACCCAATAGAACTCACAACCTTGTAGCAAGAAAGTGAATAGAGCCATGGTTTATCATCTAATAATACCATATTTTTTTATTTACATTTCAAATTTACTATTATATTATTATTATTATATATGCATATAATATATTATTTTCCTGATTTTAAATCTTACAAGCTAGGCTAATGGCAGTGTAATTAAGCCATGAAAAAATAACTGTAATTAAGGAAGATAATTAAATAAGAGTGGGAGTCAATGCCTTAACTGACCCACCCAGAAGAGTGCCGCGTCGGTGGTCTAAATTACGACCCATTCGAATTGGTGAGCTGGAATTGGAACATTGTCTTGAATACATTTAAATCAGTTGGCCAGGAATTTTCTTTGCACTAGATACAAAATTAGTTATTTTATATTATGTTCATCTTTGACCAAACTTATAAATTTGATTTCATCAATCTGTTTAATAAGAGATCTTATTAACTCTTAATAGGTTTAAAAATTACTCCATGAGAATTTCAAATATCAACAATTACAGAATTGTTTTTTTTTTCCTTCTAAAATTGGCATAGCCTTTTTATTTTTTGGATAAATGAAGAGAACAAGATTTTTGATGATCTGAATATAGTCATAAAAAACAGAAAACTAGGATGCAATCATATATCTATATATATATATATATATATAAATTTATTGGAGAATTGCGATGTCAAAGCCTACTAGAAAGAGGAATAGGATGAGGAATGCATATAATAAGAAAAATATAAGGCACCGACCATGGATTAGGGTGGGATATATACTATTATACTTATAATTAAGGACAAATTGAAAGGTGTGTAGTAATTAGAAAATTGGCTACTTAGAAGTCGTTTGACTCAGTGGGACCAAGCGCATCTGCATTACATAGTTTTGTTAAACAAAACGTCGCAGGTTCGAATATGAACCATAAAAAATGGCTAATTACGGTGTAGTCCCATAAAAAAGAGGATAAATTATATAAAAATCCCTCTAGGTTAAGGGTAGTTTTTTCCACATAGTTTAGGGTTACTCTCTTTGTTACTATAAATAAAAAGTAAAGTTTAATGAATGTTATGGTCTAGATTGATTCATAAAAGTTAATATCTAAACAGTCTGATTGTTTGTAACCGGTAGTTATAATAAAAAAAAATTGGCTTTTGTAGGACACGGAAGGCAGAGATCTACAAAGTATTTTAGTTTGGACTTGTTAATATAATTAACCTAGTGCCCAACTAGCAAGATGTACTATTGTTAGTGGTAGTAATGGAAGATTAGATTACATGATTAAAATCGAAAGAACGTAGAAAATGGAGCCAGCTTTCGTGCTAAGTGGGAGTGGGACTATGTAATCAACAAAAATGTGTCTTTTTCTATATTGATATTGCAGTAGTATCTATATCACTATACTGTAAATTGAACGATGTATCAAAATTTAGTGATTTATTGAAAATTTTATTAATGGGAGGATATGGGTCCTTATTTCCTTAGTTAGAGTCTGCCTTGTAACAGTCTGTGAGAAGTAGGCCTCCGTATCACATGCCAAAAGAGGGAAGGATTGACATCAAGATGTACCTTTCGCATTTAATACCAGTGATGACCCCATATTCATTAAAATAAAAATTCCAAATCTATATTCGAAATGATGGGTCACTGTACTATAATTGGCTATAATACTAATATAATATAACAATTAGATGGTATGTCAAATTCTCTAGTTTTATTATTTTAATTATATATGTTCATTCTACTGACATTACCGATGTAACATTTGATATAGATTTTTAGGCTCTAGAAACGATGTATATAAATAATTTATAAAAAAAAATGTTGAATTAGAGTTTTTGGATTAAAGAAAGAATTTTTTTTTTTTTTTTTTTGCAACCCAAAAACACAAGTCCAAATTGGAAAATAGTAAAAAGTCTAATTGTAAGGGGGCAAAAAAATTGAAAACAATTTCTAGACGAGCTAATGTGCATTATTTTATGTCAAAATTCAAATTAATCTCCCCTCTCCCACCATAAAAAGAAAAAAAAATATATATATATATAAATTTTTACAAAACAAATTCATTTAAATGTTTGAAAAATTAAGTAAATTTTGTTTTTTGTTTTTTTTTTTTTAATAAAAAGGGAGAGAAGTGTAATTGTTAATCAAACCTTTTAAATATGTACATATCTTTTGAACATGTTATATTAAATTTGATATGGATATTGGTGAAGCGAATTAGCTAGCTTTGACTAAAGTGGAATAATGGCAATATGGCATATACATAATAGCCACCATGACGGAATGACCCATGCTACTTCTCCTCAATATATAATTCACATCGCGTTTATTTCAAAAAAAAAAAAAAAAAATCACATCGCTTTCCATTGACTTTTATCCCAACATTTTGTGCCTAGGGGACCTGCATTGTTGACGCAACTATTCCATTTTATATATCATTCTAAAATTTCTCAACCTCTTTAAATCTCTCTATTTTATAAGAAAAACTTGTACCAAGTAGGGATGATAAAAATACCTGATACGATTCAAATTCGATCTATTCAGAGCCGGTTTGGAGCAAAAAATAACGACCCATTTGAGGTATAGAGCGGGTTTGGAGCAACCCTCAAAAACTCCAAATTGGGCTTAGAACAAGCTTTTTTGACCCGATCCGATCCGATAATTCGATCTGTATTTAAACATAAAAAAAATTTAAATCTACGATTGTATATTAAATGAATTTATTACGTAGTGTTCAAGTCTTACACTTTTAACTGTCAAAATTTTTATATGAATTTAGAATTCTTTTAGAATGATTGTCGATATTGTAACCAATGTGTTTTTTTTTTTTGTTTATATATTAGTTTTTCGAAATTAATCATATCATGTAGTTAAAAACTAAATTAGGTCAACAAATCATGTTCCGATGAGTGCCTACAATTAGGTTTAGTTTTAAGACAGAAAGTAGCGTTCCGTTTGGGGCATGGGTCAGGTTTGGGGCATCCTTCAAAAATTTTGGGTCGGGTTTGGTAAGGGTCAAACCCGATCCGATACAATCCATTGTCATCTCTAGTACCAATTTCTTACTAAATTATTAGATTCTGACTTTTTAGAAATTATACTTGGAGAGGTAATTAAAATCTTTATTCAATTTCACAAATGGATTGACATCCATACATATGAGGTGCACGTCTGGATATATTATGTCAAATTTAAACCTTTCCCAAATTAATTTAATTAGTATGATTACCATACACAATATAAAATATATCGTACTAATTAACTTTTACTGGTTATAATTGTTGCGGATAGTGATTCACTTAGATCACGATTTTCACATGAGTTATTAAAGGATAGTTCAGTGATCATCACAATTGGGGCCTCAGGAGTCGGGACCTCCAAAAGTACATAAACATGCATGACTTGTACCTCATGAAAAATACACTTGCTTTAGGCTCATAATTGGGATGTAAGAATCATTCTTCAATATTCTATGATAATGTATGTGTAATAACTATTTGAAAGTGTTTGTGATGGAATAATTAAAAAACATGTAAATAAAGCCAGCCCAGGGCAAAAAGGGGAGACAAACTCATGTGCAAGAATGTAAATATATATATGGCAATGATTAATAGAGTGGAGAAGTGGTTAATTAATTTTGACCCACCAAAAATGTACGTTGTGCAACGGTATATTGGTAGAAGAAAACAGGTCATGCATGCATGAATAATTTGGCATTGCTTTTGAAAAGCTGAAGATGCTATTAAGGTGGAGCCACAACTACACACACCTTTCAACTTTCTTCATTACTTTCCATACCGGTTGAAGCATAATATGTAATTGGCTTCACGAAAGTTATTCCACTTATCTACCTTCAATTGGAAACCATTTCATTTCATCATCCCTCAGCATCATTTTTTGTTATTATTATTATTATTATTATTATTATTTTAAATATGGTTCAATTTTCATTATATATCTATACACCTAACCTCTACAATTACAGAACAACTACTATTCATTAGTTTTTAATTTAAAATTCTTTTCAAAAAAAATTATTTGATATTTCTTTTTTTTTTAGAGTTATTATTAATTTATAATTTAAAAATTTTAAAAGATGAATAAGGCAATTTACCCTTGAAACTTTGGAGGAAACAATTTTATCAATACACCATGAATTCCATTAAATGTTTCATATTGTAAGCAAAGAATGAAATCCATCTAGCAAATAAATTTCTTCCTTTGTTCGCGAACTAAGTCATAATTAGCACAATTCTTCATTCACAGATTAAGACATAGTTCATGATTAAAAAAAAATCATATATACGCAAACTTAAGTTTAAGAATAAAAAGATTTTATTTAAAAAAAAAAATTATATTTATAGTTTGGCATTAGTTTCAAAACTCCAATTAATTTTAGTGTTATCTTATAGAATTTTAACAAAAATAATAATATATTTAAAATTATAAAATAAAAATTATACTAAAATTTTAAAAAAATATTTTGGAAAAGAATGCATCTTTCTTGAGCTTCCGCCTCCGTAACGTGGAGGAGAGGCCGACTCCTCCTCCAGTGGTCGGTGGGAAAGGGGCGCTTGTCCCTTGCATGAATGAATGGAAACGTTCTTCCATTATAATTAGTTTAATTTTGTATTTGTCCACTTTATTAAATTTTAATGTTTTTAATTTCACTTGAAAAATTAATATACCATTTTAACAATTTTTTTAAAAAAGAAAATTATAAATGTAGGAACTAGGAAAAAATACAGCTTGAATCTATAAAGCGGGTATAAGTGATTTATCATTAGATCACTTCAACTTTTTTATGTGAAGAGCAACTTCGAGGTCATTTATTTTTTGTACTTAACATTTAATGGTATTGAATTAGGTCAACTAAGTTATTTTTGTTTTTTTTTTTTCTTAAGTGGTTAAATCACTTAAAATTACCAAAAAAACCACTGAAAATAAAAAATTACATTTTCTTACTTTTTACTGAATACCAAATCACTTGTTGATTTTGTAAGTTTATTATTCCAATTTTACCATTCTCAAAATAACATATTTTCAAGTTTATTATAGTTTTACATTATACATTTTTTTAATACTTTAATAAACATATTTTCAAATTTTTCTTAATTTTACATTATACAAATTCATTTTAATGATATTCTCCTCAATGTTATTTTTATTTAAATATATAACAATAGTAATTCAATTTAATACCATTTTGTTTATTTTTATTTAATTTACTTTATTATAATAATTTGTTTATGTATATATAATTTTAAAAAATACTTTACTATAATAATTAATTATATTTTAATTATGCATAAAAAGTTTATTAATATATACATAAAGTGTTTTAGTATTTGCTAAATAATTTATTATAATTGTTTGTATTATATTAAATGAAATTACATAACAACTAATAGTCAAATAATATAAATGTCAAATTACTAGTTTTCAGATAATTTTAATTTTAAAAAACAAATAAAATTACTATATATTCAGATATAAGGAAAAAAAATAATAATAAACGTGCTATTCAGATTTTAGATTTAAGTCATTATTCAATCTTCAGTCTTCAGTCTTCAACAGTACTATTCAGTCTTCAGACAAAAAAATAAACGATCATTTATCTTCTTGTTTTAATAGTTAAATCAAAAGTTTTTTTCTTCTTTTTTTTCAAAAAACAAAAAGTAAATAAATAGGGACTTCTAGAAACGAGATTTCCAAACTTAGTAAGATTGATTTTTCTAGTTTAAAAAAAAAAAAAAAGATTGATTTTTCCAGGGGGATTTAGAAATGAAAATGATTATATACATGAAAAAAAAGATCTCGAATTGGATAAGAAGAAAAAGAAACTTGTAATTATCAGAAAAAATGTCAATTTCATTTGGTGTACCTTCAAATAATATGCAGAAGAAAAGACTTGCTAGCATAGATAAGGGACGACAAAATTACTTTCAAATAGTGTAAAAAATGAAGAAAACGACGTCTCTCTCTCACATTCACATTTTCACATACACGGAATCCGGCCGTCTCTTTCCCAATTGTCGGCAGATTGTCTTAGAGAACCTTCCACGTTATGTCCTCTTAATTCTACCTATCAATTTTTTTTTTCTTCACTATATATTTTTATATAATTATAAGTTAATTATAACTTTATTAATATGAATAATAATATATTTATCTGAACCTATTGAAATTAAATATCGTATGTGTTATAAGGTAATTTATTTTCATAATATTAAAAAAAAAAATCTATTAACGTATAGGATAAGAAAACTCTTCATATATGTTAATAGGACTCCAATCTTTATTATGAATGTAAAGTAAAAGTATACTATTTATTTAAACTATGAGTTTATGTGTTCTTTTCTTCATCTTATTACCTTTCTCGGTTCTTACTCTTCTATGTAGTAAGTTCTTCATTTTATACATATTTGTAAAAACATTTTATGAAACATTTTTTTTTAAAGAAACAAAAACAACTTTGCATGAACCACTACATGTCATGTAAGATGTGAAAAGGCTCATGACCTTCCACAGTTCCACGTTAATTTCGTGGGATTTTTTTTTTTTAGTAAAATATCCAATTTATATGCCTATGTCAATGAACTAAGTTATTGTAAGTAGTCTTTTTCTAATTGCACCATCTACCATTTTAAAAACGTGGATCCTAAATTTAAGATCTTAATAGTACAACTAATAATGGAAAATTGAAATTATTATATCAGTACACAATGAGAACAAAAACATACACACACACACATATATATATATATATATAATGGCCTATACCAGTTAAAAGTAGATTTATATTTTACAGAATTTGGACAATATTAGCTTAATTATCACTAGTATTATAAGATTAATCAATTTGTTTAAAAAAATTATTGAAATTAATTGATCTATCTAACATGATTTAATTTTGATTGAATCAATGTGTTTGATGGATTGATTTTAATATGAGTTTTCAAAAATGATTAGAATATTAAAATTTCAGCAAAAACACATATCAAATACTCAAGATCTGATATATTTAGATTTTCGTATTTCTAAATTTCGTGGAAACCCATGTCTAGTTGAAAGAAATAATTTAATTAGTTGTTTTGACCAAATTCTTTGGAATTCATTATATAACCAATATATTCGTCTGACGTCTTGAACCAACATTCTATATAGATAAGAAAAACTGTTTATATCAAGAATTCCTAGGAAACTTGTTTGATAAATATAGTAATACTGTTTCTTTTCCTCAAATGTTGACAATATCATTGGCTCATTTCTTTTATTCAATGTTTAAATTAAAATAAGAAAGAAATATAAAATATTTGTGGATTGTGGATTTCATTCTGATTAAATTTAAGTTCAAATGAATAAGGGCCACCATTGTTTGGTGTTTGCTTCTATTAATTTAGATAATGAAGCATATTGGACCGCCGACCAAAATGGCTTTGAATGTCATGATTTTTTTCTGTTAAACAATTTCTTTTTTTTTTTTTTTAAATCAAAATTTAATTTTCTTATTCCATCCACGCATGATGGATGCAATCATGCAAGTTGCAACCAAAGGAGGGAAATATATTTGATTTTATATTATATAAAAGTCATCTCACTGATAATTGCATTGATCGAATTGTTTTCATTTCGTTGATTGTCCGTTGAAAGCATTGTGACTTTTCCTGCTATTGCTTGTGGAATCGACTTGACAACATTTAATCATGGGAGAGAAATCGAGAAAATTAAATTATATTTATTATCATTTAGAAGATATTTAATTATTGATTTAAATAGCTTTCAAAAATTTAAATACAATTTAAAATTTCATAAAATGATGTGAATAAAAATTGTACAATAACCTTAATTATAAATATATATATAATATATTAAATATCATAATCATAATTATTGAACTCCCTACCATTAAACTATATTGTGCAATGGTATCTAGCAACCACTTCTGTTTACCAACTAGCTTAACTGCTAGCCTGGTAGTTACTCAACTAACTCACCTAATTAAGAGATCTTATCCTGAAAAAATTACTAGTTATATAAAGCAATATTATATAATCTTTATTGGACTTTGTCACGTTATTGATTTGTGATTGACTTTTAAATTAACAAAAGAAAAATGATTGAACAACTTGAGGAATTATTAGTGTTTTTCTACTTATATATAATTCGTGCCTATTGCCTATTCTATTGTCTTGAACTTTCTCTCAGGCATTATAAAAATTGGAAACAAAAGCTGAATTGTTGGTTTTTTTTTTTTAGAGAGTTAATACTTTTTAGAGCACAATTGCATCACCAAAAACCCATTTTTATGGAAGTTGACAAAGTTTTAAATTTTGGGTTCATTGGTTACAGTTTGCATACATATATGATTAGGTCAATGATACTAAGTTTGTGTTAAGTTGTTGACATCGATAAATTTTTTGGTAAATATTTTTGTTTTTCTTAAATAAAAAAATTGTGAGATTCTTTATAAAAACTTATAATGCAATCGGTAAGTGGAATGAGATAATAAAGATTATTATTTGATATTAGGATTGGTTAGGCATGAATTTAATTGAATTAGCATTATTCTTTGTTTGGTATGGTTTGAGATTGGACTAAAAATAATCATATATCGTGCTCTTATGTTTGGCATTCTTTGAGATTGGATTTTTCAAGAATACGTCAACTTAAAAGTAAGAATTAAATTGTTTGACTTTAATCTATTTATTTGATCTTAATCTAAGGTTTACAACTCTTCTTCTTAAATGTATGAATATTAAAGTCTCATAATTTAAATAAACTTTAAAGTTGGTTTAACCTAACTGGTTTCTTAAATAATCTAAAAACTGGACACTCAGGACCTAAGCATTGCTTAGTCTGAAAATAAGGCACTTTGGTGGTGGTGAAGTTAAAAGAATTTGCTCTGGCATCGGCAAGAACAAAGTTAAATCACAAAGTTAGGGATGAGCGTTTGTTAGGTGGGTTTGGGTTGGATTGAAAATCTCCCAACCCGATATAAATTGGATTGAAAATTTTTCAATCTAATTCAACTTAATATAATTTTTAAACCCAACTCAATAATAATTGGATTGGATTGATTGAGTTGTATATTAATTGAAGTATTGAAAAGTTTTTAATGATTTTAAATAACATTCTTAATATTACATTGTCACACATAAATTCAAATATTACAAACAATGATTACAAATAAATGTTCAATTCATAAAATGAACACAAATAAGAATAATCCATAAAGTGATTACAAACAAAAATTTATATAAACAAAAGGTTAATCCATCAATCACAAAGACATAAAAAAAAAAAAAAAACTAAGAGTACATGTGGCTATCATTGATCCTCATATCAAACAAGTGTTCTTTTAGAGAGAAGAAAAAATCTTAGATTTAGAACTACGAGTGGACATTTGTCAGATTGGATTGAGTTAGGTTAAAAATTTTTCAACCTAACCCAACTTAATATAATTTTCAACTCAACCCAACATATCCTAACTTTTTTTAAGATTTAACCCGATCCAACCCAACAAAAAATGGTTAGGTTCGGTTGCAGATGCCCATCCCTATATAGAGGAAGCAAAAGCACATAAGAGATTGATAGAACTAAGTATTACCACCAATATAGAAATCACTAAGACGAATGGAAGGGGTCAATCAAGCCCTTGCTGCTCCCTAAGTTTGGATGGTGAACCAAGCAAAACTAAAATTTGTGTTTCCTTTTTTTTTTTAAAAAAAAAAAAAAATTCCAAAATATTGCATTTCTTAACCATTTTATTTTTTCTATTAATTTTTCATTTCATTAAAAATAATTAATTTTAGTTTTGAATTAAAAGTACCAAATTAACCCTAAAACAATTGACGGAAGCTAGTAGACATCCAATTGAGGGATATTTTTGCTACTTCATGAAAGATTAGGGACCATTTCGATCCATTTGAAAACAACAAAATGAAAGTTGTAGTTTATAAAACTATAGGGACATTTTTAACATTTCTACAAAATTACATTTTTATGTGCATGAAGTCACATGCAGATACGTGAAAGTTGACAGTTCACTTTTACTTTTTCTTTTTTTTTTTTTTTTAAAAAAAAGAAATTTACAGAGATTTTTTGGATATATATATATATTTATATATGAGTAATACTAGACTTTTCAAAACTTTTACCCAAATGATATGATATATGAGTTGTCAAAATTTTATCAATTATCATATCATTTTGTGATTTATAAATATTGATAATTTACATACCACATCATTTGAGTATAGATTTGAATAAATTTTTTAGGAAGCCTAACATACCACATCATTTTGTGATCTCTATATATAATGATTTTATAATCAGGTATCTCTAACTTTAAAAAGTTAAAAAAAATCAATCAAGTTCATCGAATCTATTTAAATTAAATAGGAGATTTTTTTTTTTTTTTATAGAGAGAGAATACAATGAATGAATTTAATTAGTTAATTTTTTTTTTTTTTTTTAACTTTTTAAAGTTAGAGATACCTAATTATAAAAATACTATATATCTATATATATACGGTGCTTTTATAAATGAGAACACTCCCTCTACTTTAAAAAGTAAAAGCTAACAAATCAAATTCATCAAATCTATTTGAATTAAATCAGAAAGAGAATTTATTTTAGAAGAGATAATACAATTGATGAATTTAATTAATTGATTTTTATTTTTAGAGTAAGGAAGTTCTCATTTTAAAAGTAATATATATATGAAAGGCATGAAAGGCATGATTCATGAATCATGAATATTATTTGGACAGGTAATGGATGCACTGAAGCTTGTTTTTGTACGTTAATTTATCATTAATGTGATAAACATGTTTTACTCAATTTTGATATGTAAACAAGATAATAAAGTTAAAATTTTGTATTTTAAGATTTAAATAATAGAATGGTTAGAGTACCATTACATCACTAATTTAAAATTTTAACTATAATAAAATTGATTGATTGATGCCATTTGTCAAAATTTAGAAAAGAATTCAGAAAATAACTTAAAATGAATGAATTTTGGAGGTTGATAAATTGATATATAGCTAGATAATGGACAAACTAAAGAGAAATATAACAATTAATTATTAACAACTGTTAGGAAAGTAATATTTTTTAGGCAAGGAGTAGTAGGAATAAATAAGTTCATATATTAAACTCTATAATTAAAATCACTAAGAGTAAAACAATTTGATTTTCAAAAACTGTATTTTTTCCCTTTGGTGTGTGTGTTGAATATATATATGTGTGTAAAAATATATATATTTTTATATATATAGACACACAGAGAGGCACATACATACATACATACATACATACATACATATATATATATATATATATATAAAATCAAATTGCTCACTTGAACAAAAAATAATATCAAACCACTTCAGATTTTGAAATTATTATCCAAAAGACCCGGCTGTTAATGAGTTGGTTTTTTCCATCCAAAAGTTAACAAATCAGTTAAAGTCAAGGGTAGATGTGTAATTGCATGTCTATTAGAATTGATTAATGATGGGATCTCTACTTCCATTTTCTTAGTTTTCTAATTATTTTTAATTAATAATTAATAATAAATTTAATTTAAGAAATTAATTTAATTTAATAGATAATAATAAATAATCTATTTTTTAATGCACTTTAAAGAAAGTAATGGTAATTTAAATTAAAAAATTACTAAATTTGTAAGGGGATTTTCGCCTTTTCAAGATTTTGGAACAAAATAATTTATTTTTGGATGGAAACCACCATCTCTCTAATGGTTGGGGTTTTCTAGATAATAAAATGAAAAACTATGATGGATTGATATTATTTTACATTTTATGGGACAATTTGATAATTTCTCATATATATAATTATTAGTTATCATTTCCTTCTTGAAGTTTAAAGAATTATTATTTTTTCCCATGATATTTGAGAAAATATCAAAATACCCCTTGTTATTATATTGATGTAAAAAAATTGATGTTCTGATACCATCAACCTTTTAAAAAGATAAATTTAACATTCATCTAGATTTTAATGTTATTTTAATTAATTTAATATTTATGAAAGTGAATATTAAATTTATTTTTTTAAATGGTTGATGGTGTTAGAAAATCATTTTTTTAACATCTATATAACTATAGGGGTATTTTGATGTTTTGTTAAAAGTCAAAGGGAAAAATGACGATTTCTCAAACGTCAAAAGGGAAAATGATAATAACTATATATATATATATAATTGGTTAATAATGACATTTTATTTTTTCTTTTGAAAGTAAATTAATGAGAATTTGCATACGTCCACATAACTTAAATGTTCATAGTACTTTTCTTTTATATTCGTGATGAGAGACTCTTATATGATGTTTAATTTTGATATAACTAGATCTGAGTAATTGAAATTGTATTCATTGAGAACTTAGAGCAACTGGGTGTTACTGCAGTGGAAAAGTAGACACTCCCTCTGTCCTTGAAGCAAAGTTCAACTTATCTCTACACAGTAGTATGTAACAATTTTCTCTCTCCTTTTTGGGAGCCCCATTTCCCTCTTATTGGGAGTTATCATTCTAGATTACGCTTCAGAGATCTGATTCAGAGAGTTTGATAAGTGCTATATGTACTCATACACGTGTATGTATTCGTTGTAATATACATATATATATATATCTATATATATAGATAAAAGAACTTAGAACTCGTCACAATTCACATGGCCACGAGGGAAGATGAGGATGGACGGGATGGTCCACCGCACATGGATGGGGTAATCATCTGCTGCTTTCCATCTTAAAAGTTGATACTGATATCATCCCTATGCCTTCCCAATCATGCCCCTTTCATTTTCTCATGCTGCCGCAACGCCAGTGTTCATAATTTAACCGACACAACGATGAACACCAAAAACACTTTTGTTTTCCCTTTTTCTATATTAGCAAACATTTCATGTGAGCTCATAATAATTTCTTTGTATGATTATAGAGAAAATGATTTATATACAAAATCTCTAAATTGTAACAGAGTGCCATGATTCGAGGACCTGACAAATTATACAACTTCATTTATAAGTAGTTTTTAATTAATTAATTATACAAATACATTGAGAACTATTCACGAAAAAAATTAGAAAGTCTCTTTGAAAAAAATTAAAGATTCCTCATGAAGTATAACATTTGATGATTATTAGTGAAATTTGTTAGAATTATGGTTTTTTTTTTAATTACAATTTTTTAGATTTATAATTATAGCATAGTAAAAATTTTTATAAGTACTGGTTCTCTGTTATATTGTATTTGATTTAGGCGTGAGTAAATACATATGAAGTGTATCTAAATGAAAAGGACTTTGGTGTAAGTAAATATTTTGGTTTTATGTTGCTATAATGAGATCGTTATACTTATAACTTTTGGTAGAATGATTTTTGTATGCCATCTAGCCAAGATCCTCCTCTTAGGGTTAATGCATTTGATGCACTTGTAAACATCAAACTGAACCATGGATGTAAAATCGTCAATAATAGTTATTATAGTTTTATGGATCTCGATCTCACGACAATAATGAAATGCATGTATCCTAATTTTAACGTCAAAGAAAGATAAGGTAAAAAATATTAGAATTTTGGTTTGTGAATTGTGCTCCTCGGCTTACTAAAAGGTATCGGTGTGTCAAATATCTTACATTCATAATATAGAATGATATCATGGGTATAAAATAGGACCCATCAAAATTCAAAAGTAGTGTTTGGTTCTTTCTTTTTAAAAAAGTAGTGTTTGGTTGCGGCCGTGGGCTTTTTAAGCTTACTTGAATCACATAAAAAACATAAAGTACGATGTCCTCTTTTACTGTTTTGGGATTGACATTTACACCCCTCTTATTTACACCCTTCTAAAATTATGTGTACACCCTCCTTTAATAAATTCATCTCATTAAATAGTTTTAAAAAATCCATAATGGGATAAGTCTATTAATTGTTCCTCTATAGTTTGACATAATAGCAAAAAAAATCACTAATTTCAAAAATTATTAAAGACCCCTGTAGCTTAAAAAATAATAAAAAAACCCTAATCGTTTATAAAAATAGTAAAAACACCCAGATTGAAGATATCATTAAGAAATTTCTTAGTTATTTTTATAAATGAGAGGAGGTTTTTTTGTCTATTATACTAAACTGTGGGGGAATTTTTAGTGATTTTTAAAGTTGGGAGGTTTTTTGACTATTATATCAAACTATAAGAGAAAATTAGACTTAACTCAATCAATAATTTATATAAAATAATAATTTTGATATGGTTTATTTATTTATAAATATATAATATAATAAATAAAAAATGATATATATATTTTTGTATTGAGTGTAATTATGATTATAAATTTATAAAACAATCTTTAATGGATGAATTTACAAAAGAGGTGTACATAAAACTTTGAAGGATGCAAATACTTGACCCTCTAACTTTAATACAAATCACAATCACATAGGATTTGCCATTAGTACGCATAAGTTAACTTCAGAGTTTAGACCACAAATATTTTGCATTTTCCTAAGAAAAATCAGATCCTATCATCATTCATCAGACAAAGATAAATGGTATTGTGTCAAAAGTCCATTTGATAGCATTCTCAAAAAAAATAAAAAAATAAAAAAATAATAAAAAATCCATTTGATAACAGGTGGCAACCCGAAGCCTATAGCAACTTGCCATTTGTCAAGATATGGGTTTGCTCTTTTTTTTTTTTGGAAAAAAAATTTGATATTACTCTTTCATTTCTTTAAATTATTTGCTTCGTTTCCATGATCACTTACCGCATCAGAGTGATTGTGGAAAACTACTTCCGATGGACTGGAAGGCCATAACCCCAATCCTTCTGTAAGCCCGTTTGAGTTACTGACTGATCTCTATGACTATGTTTAGCATGTAGTATTGGAATAAAATAGATTTGATTGGATTGAAAAATTACTGTCTCATGTTTGATAGAACTTTGGATTGGAATAAAATTATTTCATATTATGTTTGGTGTAGGTTTGAATTGAATTGGAATAAAATTAATTTAAATATTTTATAATATACTTAAATTTTATTTTAAAAAAATTCTTTAAAAAATTTGGAAAAAAAAGTGGAGATGTTTGGTGAAGGTTGGGATTGGATTGAAATAAAATTAATTTAAATATTTTATAATATACTTAAAATTTATTTTTAAAAAAATCTTTAAGAAATTTGGAAAAAAAAAAAAAGTGGAGATGGAATGCTCATTCCCAAACCCATCAAATCCCATAATTTTGGTTCGGAATGAATATTCCCATTAGAGGAGGATTTGAGAGAATTTGGGATTGGATTTGAGATCTCATTCATTGATTTTCTAACATGAGATGTGAGAGTTTAAGATATTTTGAATTGAGATATTTTGAATCCTAAACTTACTTTAAATCTCATGTTTCAAATATAACTTATATGTTCTCTAATGTGTTTTTGTAATTATTTACTGACTTAAACGTGAGAGTGGTTATGCAAAACTATTTTTGACTACACGAAGCATGAATCCATCCAAGTCCACCTTTTCCAATGCTAAGAACCGATTCTCCAAAGCCCGCGTTTTGGCACCACGACATGGGATCGTAAAAATCCAATTGTACTTACGTGTTCAAAATAATATCAGCTTGACGCCTTGAATTGGATATAATTTGGCCACTACTACATTTACATGAAAATTACTTGAATCGAGTCCATGATATTTACTATTCAAACTGCATCAATTTTATTTGTAGTATTATACTAGTTTACAAGTTTCTGGCACAAACATGTGGGATTATAAGAATCCAATTATAAATACGTTTCTTGACAACATGTGCTTGACTATCATACAGATTGCTAGTCAATTTCAATGAACTTGATTCCATGATAATTACTTGCAACTTTGCATCTACTTTACCTATAAAATTATGCATAAATGAAACAGTTCGTGATTTCTTGGTTAAATATAGATACATTTGGATTGTTACATATTTGTGAAAGATATCCTACGGAAGAAAGATTTATAAATAAATTTTATAAAATAAAAACATCCACGCAAAATTTTAATTAAAACAATATTTCCAATATCAATAGCCTTAAAAAGAGAGATCTCTCTCTAACCAATTTTAGAACTTTTAAGAAAGGTTTCAACTAGAGATTCTATCTTGTATTTACTCAAAACATAATTAAAAGCAATGATAGTTACATATTGATTAGGATCATTTTCTCTAATAATATGTTGATTTATCTTAATTTTAATTTCTATTATTTTTTACCACCATCCAATGGGTTAGAAGGTTGAAACCTTTTATTCAGACCAACAATATCTTAAGCTTGAACCATTATACCATAATTAGTATTTTTTTTTTAAAAAAAAATTACAATCTTTGTCTAACATTATTTTTCAGTTTATATTCAACTAAGTGCCTAAAATCCTAAACAATCAGGTTGTATAACATTAATTAGTACTGGGAAGAGGAAGAAACCATATTTTCACAAGAGTAATGTTAGATTTCTCCAATTTTTTGTTCAAATTTATATTCAAATGATATGATATAAGAATTATCAACATCATATTAATTATTAGTTCAATGATATTACATCAAACACGGTCAACAAACATGAAGATATCTTCGCTCACCATTGTCTTTTGGCATGTGCCAAGCATTTGCTTTGTTGGATTTTCTTCTAATCACAACCGCAAAATAAGGAGATTCGTGGACCTCCATAGCATAAGACAACGACATTTCACTTGTTGTGTAAAATTTTTTCAATTTTTGCTACAAAATTCAACGCTAAATGTCCATCTACATTGCAAAAACATCACAATCAGTGGCCACATCTTGCTTAAACTTACAACTCCGTACGACTAGATTTCTAAAGGCGACAAATAACAGATCGGTTTGTCCCTGCATTATCTTCACCAACTACATGTTTCCCTTTTGTAATCTGACACAATTTGTTTTTTCTCTTTTTAATTTTCAAACGTATGGAACTGACAAATGAACTTTTAACATATAAAGATCGCATGCCAATATGAAAAAAGATGTGCATGAATTTACTTGGTAAAGTAATGCACTATTAAACAAAGGAGTTAGTGAGTTACCTTATTTTGGCTTCTGGGTGCAGATATGTTTAGATGTGCCTATATAGGATGAGAAAAAACAAATGATTATTATAAATGGAAATGGCATTTTAAACTATCCAACTATGCCAAGTCACATTGTGAAAACTTGATGATTACTGAATACCAGAATTTTAGAGTGTAATATGAACCATTGAATGTTGAGGGAGCTGAAACACAAAAGAAAGCTATTTGCAGATGTACTATATTAGAATAAATCAAAATTCTAGAAATACAACAAACGTCACAGCGGCAAGGTCTAAATGAGAGAACAATGTGGATCCAATTTCCACAAACAGATTCGTAAATGTGGACCCGATTTATATTGGCAGAGGCAGATTAAATGTCATTGCTGCATCTGAGGCTTCCACATGACATATGCCCCATTGTTGTCGCAAATAGTGGTGGCAAAGCTCAAAGGTTTAAATTTAATGATGTGCACCAATCTGACTCTCCTGGTCGGATAATTATGAATGTGTTACACGTTTCAGGTCCTTAACTTCTTTCTTCAGGAGCATCTTTTACCATATCTGGGAGGCTCTTTAGGACCTGTGTAAAGATCAACATCATTTTGTAGGTACCGATAAGCACAGAACTATACAAGGCCTATTATGCTTTCAAACAAGATGAAGGGGTTATTAGTAATTTACCTGATAAAGATGCCAAGAAGCAAAAGCATCTGTTGCTGCATATTGTAGTTGATCCTTAGATAAAACATTGGCCTCCCAGTTTCCCAGTCTGATTTTGTTAGGTTTCCGAAGCTTCAAAGTTTAAGAAATTTAAGTCAGACTCCCAGCTAAAATGATCAGATCACCTCATCTACAGAGAAGACTACAATTACACATCAAACAAAATAACATAAATAACTTATTGACATAGATACATTTTTTCCATCTAATTGTCAACCAAAACCTTGTGTTCATGATTGTATTGTGAATCCACCAGATACTTTTCAACTAGACAACAAATATCACGGTCACAATCATCAATTACTAGAAAATGAAAGGGTTAAAAGAAGCAAAATATGCAAAAGGGATTACAAGAGCGGAAGGGGTCGAACTGGAGTAGTTTTACATTTTATGGGATCATATGCAACCAAAATTGGAAATGTTTAGAGCACATCATTCCTCCTTAACAGTCCACAAATCCAAATAGCTATCTAATCTATTCCCAACTTCATGCAAATAAGAACTGATTAAAGTTCAGTGCTTTGTAACTGCTTGGATGAATCTGCAACTAACAGAACATGGATATCAACTTGACCGATGCAAACCATATATCTCCGTAGTTAACAATTAAATAGCATCAAATGAAAATATATACTATATAATAACTCAAAATACAATATTTTCTCCTCTATGCTGCCTAGGTTATAATTCCCCCATGTGGTTATTTAAATTTGTTTATTTGTTATTTGAATTTATAATGTGTTTGTATTTGGGATTGAACCACATGACAAATCTACTGGTCTTACACATCAGGAGATGTGTAAGAGCACTTAATACTATAGTTATATCAATTTTTAATAGTTTAAGCTTTTGGATTTAGTGACTACTAATACCATGAGACTTATCAAATTAATGAGAGCTAAGCTAGAATACACGCCACTAAAGCATACAAAACACCTACATATGACTACCCATAAGGAATTTTTATTTGTTGCAGCCTCAAATGTGGTATTGAGTGACTTCATAGTTCAGTTGCCTTGGCATCTAGGCTGGGCTCCAGTATGGAGTCAAATAATACTAATGGAAAAAGCAGGCAACCTATTAACCGAAAAAATACCAAGTACAAGACTCAAGACTTCACTTGGAGGAATTTCAGAAGTTTAAATCAATAGATTTGGATAGATACCTCTTTACAAACAAGCATCTCACTCAGAGACGCAAGACCCCATTTTCGACAATTTCCACTGAGCTTTTGATTTGCCAGATAGGAAAGATCCTCCACAGCTTTAACAGATACATTATAATCTTTGAACACCTTTACAGCATCATTGCCAATTCCAGCTCCAACCTGTTAAACATTACATCAAAACAGTATAAAACTAATTATATGATCCAGGAGTTCATATAACAAATTCAGAAACTTCGAGCAAAAGATATTGCAAACTTTTAGAAATGCAGTATCCTCAAGCAGAATCTGCAGGCTTGGAGGAATTCCAGAATGAATAATATGCATGACATAACATTGACTAGCGTCGCTACAAATCTGCATAACTGCAGCCTTTCTTTGTAAAGCACCTGCATTATCAAAAAGCATCTCAGATACAGAAAACTAAAATTCCAATAATATCAATTTTAATTTATGGCATGAGATTGTAATAATTCCAAGAAATAATCATATATGAAATAGACACTATCAACTTTAGTCGAATTTAACCACCCAGCGTAAGGTTTGGCTTTTAAGGCACTTGGAAGTAGTTAGATTGAAGATCATGGAGGTGCTCAATCCCATTTAACTACATGTTGGACCAAAGTTGGGCGATGAATACAAGTCATTATAATTAAATTAAAATTGTTTCCCAACTAAGTCCCATTGCCTTCAGTAATGTTAAAAATTTTGGGTTAAAAAGCACAAGCTAGCGTTCAGGTTCTGGGTGTGGGCAGTTTATGCATTTCTTTGCAACTAGTGACACGATCAAATCGCAAGCACTAGTTATTAAAGCTTACAACCAGAAATACCGATCAAACAATTAAGGAAAAAGAACCACTATCTTTTAGTAACACCTAAATAATCTCAAACTCCTTCTCTAGTAACTTGCAGTGATAAAAAAATAACATAAATGAGCATCCATGGAATGAACCTCTTTCGAAAGTGGGTTTCCACTCAATATCAAACCCAATTGCAACTTGACAATTTTCTCTTTTCCTAGCTTCAAGAATCAGTAAAAGCTCCTTCGCAGCTTTCTCTACCTCTGTTAAAGTTCTACTATACAAAATCTGACCTCCAAACCTCATTGCAGGATACTTCATCCTTGTATTAGCTGAAAACCACAACAATATCCATCTTTTTTTATCAACATATACACATTACAAGAACATATAAATTTCAATCAAACCCAAAGCAAACTCAAATTGTCCGCAAATAAATTGTTGAAAAACTAAATCTAGATCCAACAACAAGCCAAATTCACACTCAAAACACACCCAAATAAGATAAATTGTGAATCGATTTACTCATTCAAGCCAACAGAGTTGCCTTGATATCCAGCCCAAGCGAATCTAAGTAAACTATCTAGAAAAGCCGAAAAACACAAGATAAATAAAATACTTGACAGGATTTTCCTAATTCTCATTCATCAAAAAACTTAATTACAACCCTAAGCTAACACTCCTAATCCAAAATAAATTGATAAACTAATTCTAATTTATCTAAAGAGTAATTGAAGATCCTTCTTATCCTAAATTATCACAAAACTTAATAAAAGATAATTGCAATAAAAAATAATCCTAAACATGATAAATCTAAATGAATAAAAATCATAAATTAATAGAAATCTTAAATCGAATGGAACTCCAATTTGTTGAGGTTCTCATCATAAATACAATTAAATCATCAGAGTTTATATATCTCATTTTGACTATTGTAGTGACCCATAATCACCATAGTGGCCATTTGAGGGGGCTTTGGCTTTGCCCCTGAAGGGGTGTGACAGAGACAGAATGCTGTTATGTTCTCCTTGAACAACATGCTGGAGGCGGCAGCATCCTGCCGCTACAACACAAAGGACACGACAGCACCTCGTCTCTGCCACATCCTCCAGGGGTAAGGCCAAAGACTTACGTAGACAAATGATCACCATAATGACTAACGGTCAGTACAACGAATTAGAGCTACTACGATTACATCATTTCATTGATGAAAATGAAAATTTTGAAAAACAGTGAAAACACAATAATTAAATGATAAAACATAGAAGACAAAGAGGGAACCTTGACAAGGTGATAGAGAAAAGGAGCGCAGAGGTGCGAAAAGGGAAGAGGGCAGTTGGCGGCGGGTTTTGAGGCTGGAGTCGGAGTAGTGGTCTTGGTGGTGATGGGATTGTATTATCGCGGAGTGAGAGCGTTGGTATTGGGCTTCGATTGCTTCGATCATTTGGATTTCTTGGTCTGTGAAAGGTGGGTCTGATTCTGGAGATGTGCAATTGTTGATGGTTGCTTCCATGTTTTTGGAGGGAATCAGGAATTTCAAAGTAATAGAACTGTGATTGATTGATTGATTTATACATTGAATTTGAGGGGTTCTTTGCAATTGGTAGTGGTGTTTTTGCGTGGCATTTTGAATTATTGATACCTCTTGTTGCCGTCCATAAACAACAAACAGAGTTTGGGCCAAGGCCCAAACCTATGAATTGGACCAGCAAACATACCTCCCGTTATCAGCTCAATCAATAATTTTGTATTTAACAATAGAGTAAATTACGATTTAATTGTTCAGTTTGAAAATAATTAGAGAGGGAGTCAAGTTTTGAGTATTATTACAATAAACCCTCTTATTGTTAGCGAATTTTCATTAAAATTAACCATAAACAGTGTAAATATGTCAAGACCCGATTGACCTCATTAAAAATGAAAAAACGAAATAAAATAAAAACAATTACAAATTAAATATTTAAATTGAAAAAAATCATTAGATGATTAATTCGAATTTAAAAAAAAAAATCAACCAAAATTTTTATACAATCCAAATCATCTTCATCAATCAAATCCTTATACAACCCAGATCATCTTCATCAACAATAATAACCCTAGAAACAAAAAATTACTTCAAACATACTTCTTTTTTTAAAAAAAAAAACATCATCAACAACATCAAACACACCCAGAATAACATCAAACACACCAAAATAAGCCTGAAACCCAATCATCCAGAATATCATCTAAGATCAGCTTAAACAACCAATATCATCAAACACACCCAAAACATCGCTCCTAAAATCCCTGAAAAACTCAGTCATCCTGATCAGTCTACCACCACAACCACCCTTAAATCAGTATACCACCCAAACAGCCAACCATCACCACCAACAGTCAACCATTACCAACCAACTACCATCGATGACTGATTCGGACTTGACTGGTGATATGGGTTTTAGAGAGGAGAGGAGAATGGGTTTGAAGATGATTTAGGGGTTTTTTTAATTTTTATATAATTTTTAAAATTTTATTATTATTTTTATTTTTTTATGGAGATTTGATAAAAAAATTATTCGATTTTTTATTTTTTTAAAATTAATCTATTTGATTAAAAAAATCTTTTATTTAATTCATTTTAAAGTTTTTAAAATTTATTTTAAAAGAAAAATTAAAAATATGATTAAAAGATATTTTTACCCTTCAATTCGTTAACTTTAACATATATGAGTTGACCACAGGGGAGTCTATTGTAATAAAACTTAAAACTTGATTCCGCCTATAAATAGTTTTTAAATAACTAAATTATAATTTACTTTTAACAATAATAATAATAATAATTTATATTTTTTTTATTATTATAGGTACTAGCTTATAGGATAATCGAAATAAAATGAAGATAGATTTTGACGGCATTATCTAAGGAACAGTTTCTAAAATGGAAGAGAGCCGTAGATATCAAATGGGAGGTGATCTACAGTTGATGGGAGAAGACCCACGAATTGTGGAAAATGGGATGTAGATTCCATGGCCTAAAAAAAATCGTTCGTGAGCAGTAGCTCACTGCTGCAGTACTGTCAAAACGAATAAGAACTTGCTTTTTGTCATTAAAAAAAAAAAAAAAAAAGGAAGGGGTACAAATGTTGATTAGTTGTGTACCCGCCCTTTTCTTTGGTGGTAAATTTTTGGTCTACAAAATTTACAAAAATGTCCCTAGTAGCACCGGTTCCTTACTGGACACACTAGACTAGACTACACTGATCAGTCCGTCCAAGTTTGAAAGGCAAAACCCCAATTGGTTTTCCCTCTCGGAATCGCCCCTCCTCTGTCGATGATAAAATGAGCACGGTAGACAAGATGCTTATAAAAGGAATCCGGAGCTTCGACCCGGAAAACAAGAACGTCATCACATTTTTCAAGCCCTTAACCCTAATCGTCGGCCCCAACGGCGCTGGCAAGACCACCATAATCGAGTGCTTGAAGCTCTCTTGCACCGGTGAGTTGCCTCCCAATGCCAGGTCCGGCCACAGTTTCATCCATGACCCCAAGGTCCCTCCCTTTGCCTTCTCATTCGGCTGTTGTTTTCTATATATCATTATTCGTTTCTCATCTAATTGTCGTCTTAATTAGGTTTCTGGTGAGACGGAGACCAAAGGACAGATCAAGCTGCGATTCAAGACGGCAGCTGCCAAGGACGTCGTCTGCATAAGGTCATTTCAACTCACACAGAAGGCCTCCAAGATGGAGTACAAAGCTATCGAAAGCGTCCTTCAAACTTTGAATCCTCACACTGGGGAGGTATTTATTTGCGTCATTTCCTTTCTAAGTAACTGTGTGTAAATCTAACATTACATTTACTTCATTTTTAAAATTTCTTGTTTGCAGAAAGTTTGCCTTAGTTATAGATGTGCTGACATGGATAGGGAAATACCTGCCCTTATGGGTGTCTCCAAAGCCATTTTAGAAAATGTTATATTTGTACACCAAGATGAAGCCAACTGGCCATTGCAAGACCCTTCAACTTTGAAAAAGAAATTTGATGATATCTTTTCTGCAACCAGGTATTTTTGTACTTCTTTTATACCCTGTAATTATGATAAAATCATTACTGAGCTAAGTTATTGCTTTTTACTATGAAACAGATATACAAAGGCTTTAGAGGTCATAAAGAAACTTCACAAGGATCAGGCTCAAGAGATAAAGACATATAAGCTAAAGTTGGAGAATCTTCAAATCTTGAAAGATGATGCATATAAGGTTTTCTTATATGTATCGTTATTAATAATATTAATGTTATTTATCTATCTGTTTGGGCTGATAGAAAAATGCTTAACTATAATATTTAAGATTTGAGATTAACACGTGACATGTCACCTCACGTATAATGTGGACAGATAACAAATGTCGGATGCATATTAAACGTTCCTTACCATTATAAATGCATAACAAGAATCGAGATAAAGGGGGGAGAGAAGATTTGCACCAAAGACCTTCAAACTTTGATACTATATTAGTTATCACCAAACCTAAAAGTTTAAGCCAATAGGAAAAAATCCAACTGTAGTATTTAACACTTGAGGTTAACACGTGACACTATTTGTTTTTCTTTCTTTTTGTTTATTACTTTAATGTAAATTTGCCCACCATCCTTTACTCTTCACATTTCATTGAAGATGAACGTTAAGTTTCTTGATGGCTAGTCCTTGTATTAGAAAGTGATAAATAGTATATTTTTTCTTTGTTGTAAAGTAATCAACTGAGCGTTGCTTGGAAATGGTTCTGCTATCAGTGTCATTTATTATTGGTTCTTTGGACCAAACAGGAATAAAGTAGAGTAGGGGCCTAGAGGGATGATTGAGTCTACAACTACTAGTCTTGTAAGAACTCTTACTTTGGTTCACTCTAGTCAGCAAACTTTGAATTGTTTAGAATTACCACAGAGGTTGGAGAGTTATTAGTTAATAGTGACGACAGTTGTTTGCATTTGTGTTCTTTGTACTTGATCATACTTTGGCTAATAAAACCTAGTTGCTTAGCATAATAAATTGTATGACATCATATACATGAGCATGTGGTTTTCTCTTCAAACTCGTCATGGCGAAGGGTGTAATAACTTCGCTTTGTATCTTATTATCATCAGTTGTTGTTCTCATTTCATCTGTGATTTGTCATTTTAGTTTTTCAGACTCATTGGCATACATTTCTTTCCTTGACTTGAAGCTAAATTGAAGTAACACTAATAAACACGAAAATTGTTTTTGTTTATATCATAGATTTAATAAGCGGGAGGTGGTGCGAGGTGGTCAAGCCTAAGTGAGGCGACTACCTTAACTCAAAATTGATAAAAAAAAATAATAATAATAAATAAATAAAGAAAAACTACTTGGAGGATATGAGATCTTCAACTCTTCAAAGATGAAATCTTGAGTTGAGGAGATGAACCTTGAGTGGAGGAGATGATGTCTTTTGTGAAGGAGAGAATCTTGGGTTTAGAGGGTTCAATGGAGATCGGAAAATAGTTATAGGTTTTGGAGGATGAAAGTGTCGACTTTCTATCTACTTCATATGTTTTTTTGAAGGGTTTATTCTGGAAAAAAAAAAAAAAAAAATCTGCGATTGCTGTGTTAGACCACCTCAGCACTGAGTCACCTCGATTAGGTGCTGAAGCAGCCGCCTCAAGCACCGGAGGTGGCCTTGTGTTGTGCTTCAAGAAGGGTGAGGCGCCTGCCTCAAGTTACCTCTGGCCTTGAGGTTGCACCTCAGTTTAAATTTTAAAACTATGGTTTGTATAGCATTATTTTATCTTTAAAATGCAAGTTTTACATCTTTACTTTGTGTTTCAATTCTGTCGATAGTCTCTTCTTTCAGCTGCATTCTGCTGCAATTATTTTTTGCCAATTCACATAGTTTTCAGTTGCAATAAATATCATATTGATATATGATGAACTTCTACTTTCAATTGAGTGTTTTTTGATGTGTAAATTGTACAGCTTCGTGAAAGCATTGCTCAAGATGAAGAAAAAACAGAATCTTTAAAAAATCAAATGCAGGAGTTGGAAAGAAACATCCAAGATGTTGATGTTAAGATTCATCATACTGAAGCAACATTGAAAGACTTGCAAAACTTGCAGAACCAAATTTCAACCAAGACTGCTCAAAGGAGTACTTTATTTAAGGAGCAGCAGAAACAGTATGCAGCTCTTGCTGAAGAAAATGAAGGTTTATTAATGCACATTATTTTATACTTTTGTTTCAGCTTTTGCTCCCATCTGTCTCTATGCATGCATATATATACTATGTGTGCTTGTGTTCTTTATTGTGTCTTTGCTTCTGTTTCTAGAAGGGAATGGACACATTCAATGTGTGCTCAATCACTCTCAAATTTTAAATGTTTGATCACATATTTTTATCTCCTTTATCATTTGGTCAGATACTGATGAAGAATTGAAGGAATGGAAAACCAAGTTTGAAGAAAGGATTGCGATCTTGGAGAAGAAAATCAGCAAACTGGAGAGGGAAATAGAAGACAATGACACAGAAAGTTCATTTCTTGAGCAGAGCATAAAAGACTACATCTGGGAGATTAGCAAACTTGAAACTGAAGCTGCAGTAATGTCAATGAGATTACATACATTTCATTTTCTTGAAGTCCAATTTTGTATATCTGATTCAATTTTTTCCACTTTTTATTTTTATTTTTATTTTATTTTGTTTTGCCTTAGGCTCATGTGTCCTTGAAAGAGGAAAGAGATTCAATCATCCAAAAACTATTTGTGAAACATAACTTAGGGTCTCTTCCAAATGCCCCCTTGAGCAATGAAGCTGCTTTGAGCCTCACAAATAGAATCAAATCAAGGTTAACAGATCTTGAGAAGGATTTGGATGATAAAAAGGTGCATTTTCCCCTTTTTTTATGGCACACGAACACACACTAACATATATATATATATGATGCACAGTCCGCTGCAACTCATTATGATTTTTTTTATTTGAATTTTAATGTGCTCCACTCAGTAAATAAGACTATCCTGTATAAATTTCTTAGACGTAGTAGTGCCTTAAATTACGATGATATTGAGGGACACTAATTGCATTTTCAGAAATCAAATGATCTAGAACTTAAGACTGCATGGGATAGCTACTTGGATGCAAATGATCGTTGGAAGAATATTGAAGCTCAACAACAAGCTAAAGTTGAAATTAAGGTGTGCCTTAAGAATGCATGTTAGGTGACCATCTCAAGTATTAACGTTGACATGTTTCATGAAGAACCCCCTTAAAATTGTGGTTTCATGCAGAATGGCATTTTGAAACGCATCGAAGAGAAGGAAAATGAACGTAATTCATTTGAACTTCAAATATCTAATGTCAATCTTTCTCGCATTGATGAAAGGGAAAATAACATGGTGAGGTTGCCTTGCTTATTAGTCTTGCTCAGGGCTGACGGCCTTTCTTGGTCAATTCCACTATGCTGTACTCAAGTAATCTTTCTCTTTGTTAAATACAAATTTTGACAGCGAATGGAGGTTGAACGAAAAACTAATCAGCTTGCTGAAAGAGAATTTGATTCAAACATTCGCCAGAAGCAGAGTGAGTTGTATGGCATAGAGCAAAAAATTAAGGCTCTTAATAGAGAGAAAAACATCATGGCTGGTGATTCTGAGGATAGAGTAAAATTGTCTTTAAAGAAGGCAGAGTTGGAGACACACAAAAAGAAACATAAAAAGATGTAATTCTGCAGTTTTGGTTGATCAGCTTATCATTTCTATGTTTACTTATCCATTACTTTTGTTATTGATTAAACTGTCACCTTTTCTTTTCTTTTATTTTACCCAGAATCGATGATTACAAGGAAAAAATCAGAGGAGTTCTTAAAGGGAGGCTTCCTCCTGAAAAGGATTTGAAGAAAGAAATTACTCAAGCCCTCAGGTTGTTCTTTAGTATTATTGTTTAATATCTATGCAAGAATTTCTTGTTGACATAACTCTGGCTTTCCAAATTGATTGAATCTTAGTTTCTCATAATACTTCTGCTAAGCTTGCTCTCAAGTTATGTTGTTTTATCTCTGCTTTTTATGTCTTAACAAACTATGCATGTACATGCAGTCAAATCATTATTCGTTCTATTTCATGTTAGTTTCATTGAAATTCTGCGATGTTTACACATAGGCATAAAGCTACAATAATAGGAGGATCAGTAATCTAGGTACTATTGTTGTCCTCTGAATTGGCACCATTTACTCTCTTTTGGGGAGAGTGGTGCAGGACAACAGTGCTATTAAGGAAAGAAAAATTGTGTAGAAAAAGTGTTTTAGGGTTTGAGAAATATTTAGATTTCAAAGTAAATGTGTTTGATTATGACAGTATGAACTTTATGAAGTAATTAACTGTGATAAATAGTGTCCTAAACAGTACTACTAACAATAGCAACATGACTAAAAACTTAGCTGTAAAAAGAAAGAAGAGCAGTAAAAAGAATCAGAAGACCAAAAGCATATTATAGAGAAGGAAAAAGAAAAAGAGGGCTTCAGTCTCTGTTTTTAGAGATGTCTATTTTATAGTCATTAATCTTAATTGGGAGTCTGTGGTGGCTGGGATGGTTGTTGTGGTTTCTCATTCAATTATTTAGTGGTGCTTTGTTTTACACAACCCCTATTGTCATGCTGGTTATACCCTTTTTTTTTATCAATAAAAGTTACAGTTTTGTCTAAAAAATGTGGAGAAAAAGAAAACACTGGACATCCATGGCACATCGTTAACAAAAATATGACTATTAAAATTTGAAAAAAAAAATGGGAAGATAAAAAGTAGACTATCAACTAAAAGCTAAGGGCGCGTCTGATGGGGTGTATGTCATTTATTGTTTTTCAAGGGAAAAAATAAAAAATGAAAACAGTGCTTTTGGTTTTGTTTAAGATTCTGAGAATGTGTCTGGTAGCATATGTTGAAAACAGTTCCTTGAACATGAAAACAGAAAAACGCATCTAGTAATGATAACTAAAAATATGATTTATTTTTTATGTTTTTATGTTTTATTTTTTAATTTATATGACCCACCCATTTAATTAAATTTCAGTAGACCTAAATCACTGATGTATTATTAATTGCCCTTTATAGTCGCATTAAACACTTTTTAATTTCCGATAACACTTACTATTAAAATATAAAAAAATATATTTCATTATTATATTAAATAATATAAAATGTTGTTAAATAACAGTAGTAAATTACAAAAATTAAGAAAAACACTGACATCCTTGAAAAATGCCTACCAGATAGCCCCTAAGTAACACTTAATTAGTATAATAAGTCTATATTACCAAACTACCATTAAATTGCAAGAATTACATATTGTTATGTGGAAATTACTGGAAATGGCCTAAAAAATGTGAAAGTTTGTTTTTGGCCCCAGAAAAAGGGTTATTGATCTTAGCTCCAATTGCACATGAAATGTTTCAAGAGTTGAAAAATGAGCTTAAAATGATTAAAGTTACGTTTGTGGCTAAAAACAAATAACATTTTTTGAGCCAAAAACAAATTTTCATTTTTATGTTTAGCCACTTTGATTTTGTCCCTAAATTTATTACTCTGCCCCTGCATTCAAAAATTCTCATTACTCCCAAATTACTGAGTCTCATAATTGCATTGAAATAAGTATCAAAATTCTTCTCCCATGCTGCTTTAAACATTTGGTTTGGTTTTTGGTTTCATTTGTATTGACTTTGAAGTTGTGAAGAATTATGTAATCTGTTCTTGTTGTTAGTTCTCTCTCTGTTCAGAGAATATATGAGCTTTCTTCTGTTTTATGTCCAAATAAAAATTTCTAGCTGTAGGGTCTTCTATTATATGGTTAAGCTCTGTAGGTTGTTCCACCTCAAACCTTGATCTGAATCTGAACAAGGAGAACTGCTAGAGAGCAGTAAAAGCATTCAAGAGCTTTAAAATGTATTATTATAGATTGTTATGATTGATGTGGCATTTGCAAACATTATTCTAATTTAAAACTAAATCACCTAGTTCTTCTTGCTCTGGCCAAGCCACCACAATACCATAAACTCGAACTGCATCTATTTTAAGTGCTTCAACATCTTCCTTCTTAGAGCCAATTTTACCAGCAATATCTCATGAGAAATATGTTCCAAGGGCCTTTGTTTTATTTGTAATGAGATTCGAGTTTGGTTACCATTGCAAAATGTCCCAACTAGTACTTTTACTAATTGATATATCTTGGGAAAACAATGATGATGACGGGAAAAAAAAAAAAGAAAAACTAAAATGGAAGGCCTTACAGATGCTGGATGGATCAATTTGAAGACAAGCTGGGTGAATGTCAAGACTCATTGTGTTAGATTAGATATAAATTAAGTGTTTTGGTAGATTATCATTTAGATATAGATTGTGACTGGTTGGGTTTAGATAAGAATTGTTCTAGACTGAGTTTTCTTAATGAGTTAGAATTTATTACTTAGGTTGTCGAGAGCCACTATAATTATGTATTCTATTATATCGAAATAGTAAGATGAAGTTCATTCTCAAAAACCTGGCTTAATTTTCTCTCTCATTTGCTAGTGTCTTCTCTATTTCTTTGTAAACATATGCTGCCTTCTCACCCTTCATCAATTCTATATATTTGGGTGAACAACCAAACAGCCTGGGATTTAAATGCTTGATATGCTCATCAAAAGACAAATAAATAAAGCACTGACCCTACACCTGGCATTAATGTATGTTCCTTTAGGGTTTCTGACTTCATTATATTGGGAAATAACTTCTTCTAATACATGATAGCTTGAAAATTGTCATCTTATAATTTTATGGTCTGTTAGGGTTGTTTTTGGTTCTCAAGTTAGAGGCATGTAGCAAGATGGGTGTCTCATTTGTAGATTCCAAAAAAATGTGAGCTTGTCATCATATTGATACCATTCCAAATGCAGGGCTCATGTAATGGAGTTTGATGACTTGAACTCAAAATCACGGGAAGCTGAGAAGGAGGTTAATATGCTGCAGATGAAAATACAAGAAGTTAATAATAATGTGTCCAAACATCGGAAGGATATGGACTGTGAGTATCATTTTATAGCTCAAATAATATGTTACTAATGTAGCCTAGCCAATATCTGCAGGCTTGGTTCATGTGAACTCTGTTACTGATGTACATTAGCCATATGGGTGCATCTTGGACTTGCAAAGTTGCAACGAGGAGCCTAGAGTCAAATGCATAATATTGACAAATGATTTTATGTTCAATTCATCAAGGATCCTAAACCACATTATGGAAAAATATCAAATTAGTATATACTGTGACTTACAAATGTCAGCGACTGTATTATAATTATTATTAATATTATTAAGTTATGTTTTTAATGGTTATGACTTATGTGTGTTAGCCATCCGTTCTACGTCCTTGTATTCCAAAATAATACATTCAATTATAGTTGTTTGCTCCATAGGACTTACCAATATCTGTCTTGTGGTCAATGCAGCTAGAAAAAGGTTTATTGAATCCAAACTCGAGTCATTGAAACAGCAATTTTTGAGCGTTGATACTTATCATAAGGTGTTGGAATCGGCTAAGGAGAAACGAGATGTTCAGAAAAGGTTCTTGATTTTGACATTAGAAATTATATATGACAGGAAAGGTCAAATATCTCTTTTTATGGTTATGAAGGTACTAATGCTATTCTTTGGTGCATCACCTGCAGTAAATACAACATTGCAGATGGTATGCGACAAATGTTTGATCCTTTTGAAAGAGTTGCCCGTGCTCACCATGTTTGTCCTTGCTGTGAGCGCCCATTCTCTGCTGAAGAGGAAGATGAATTCGTTAAAAAGGTGGGTACAATCTGTCATTGAAATTGTTAAAGCTGGTTAGGCATCAACTTTAGAGCAGAAATACATTTAATATTGCCTGATGTTCTCTCCTTGATTTGTTTGTCCATAAATTCTGCTGTCATAAAATCGTTGAACTTGTTTGTTGTTTACTAGCTGGCTAATTTTATGTTGTAAATAACAGCAAAGAGTGAAGGCTGCTAGTTCTGCTGAGCACTTGAGAGTCTTGGCTGTGGAATCTTCAAGTGCTGACTCTCTTTTTCAGCAGTTGGACAAACTACGTATGGTCTATGAAGAATATATTAAAATTAGCAAGGAAACAATTCCTCATGCTGAAAAAAATTTGCATGAGCTTACTGAAGAGCTGGATCAGAAGTCTCAGTCTTTTGATGATGTAAGCACCTGTTCTGCTATGTCTATCATGTTAATCCAGATGTTTTAAACTGGCTGAGTTCTATTCAATTGATCCTTTCATCGATGATTGAACAGTAGTTTTTAACTTACCAATCTGATGTATACCAATTCCTTTGGCAAGCATGTGACTTTATACTCCTGTAGAAATAAACCTCGAAACGAGGGAAGTGGGAAGGGTGGGAGGAGCCTTCGAGTGGCAGCACTTTTCTACTCCAAAAGCTTCAATATCTTGTCAATTAGATATTATATGGAAGAAAAGACTGTTTGTTACATCTGAAATTGTGGTTGTCATATAGAAAACCAATGTTATAAATGAGATAGCATACCAGAATGTTAGCTATAAGGATTAACATTTGTTAGATAATCCCACATTGGTTGAAGAAGTGAATTTGTATTGGTTTATAAAGTGAGGGTAAACCTTTACTTATAAGCTAGCTTTTGTGGTGGATTTTAGCCCAAGACCACTCATGGCATTTGTGTAAATGATAGGGACTTTAAATTGATTGCTCTTGGGAGAATTTTTAGATAACTAATATGATTGTCATGTGCATTGTGGACCTATGATGTGAATGGACTCTGTAGACTTTATCTTGGACGTTCTATAATCAAATGAACAAGAAAACTACTATGATAATGAAGAATATTTTTTGCTGCTAATAAAAATTGACTAAAATGAGTCTCTATTGAGTTGATTTAGTAGTTGGTTGGTTATGTAATGGCTATAAGTTAAGATGGTAGGTACTTAAAACTATGTTTAACTCTGCCCTAATTTTTTCTCTCCTTTAATTCTCTGTGTTCTGTGCTGCAAAGGAAAAAATTTGTGCAATTATGGCAATTGTTTCATACAGAAGAAAATTATAGGGAGTGCCTCATAAATTGAAATTTTGTTTTTATTTATTCAAGTATAATTTCTTGTTGTATAAGATGATATGTTTTGAAATGTGCTTGCATGACTAATATTTAATTTTTTACAATGTTGGTCAATGTTTTCATTGTAGGTGTTAGGTGTTCTAGCTCAAATAAAAGCTGATAAGGAATCAGTTGAAGCCTTAGTGCAACCTGTTGAAGCTGCTGACAGACTCTTCCAAGAAATTCAAACTTGGCAGAAGCAAGTAATTGATTTGGAGTATATGCTTGATTCTCGAGGGCAAGGTGTTAGATCCATGGAAGACATACAGTTGGAGTTAAATAGTTTGGAGAGCACAAAGTACGTTATTTTAACTATAACAGTAGCTATTATTCTTGATTTTTTGTTTATTACAAGTTTCTGTTTTGTTAAAAATTAAAATTAATGAATAATTTATTTTTCAAAAAAAATAAATGAATAATTAAAATGAGGCATATAAGCTGTGGTCTCTGCACCTATTAAACATAGGATTTTTTTATTTTTTATTTTTTTCTCTGGAAAAAGATCCCTATGTAATCTACATCACCCATTAGACTATTGTGCATGCTTAGGACTATTGTGCATGCACATTTGTAGTTTAGGATGTCCATCACTGAATTGATGTCTATACTTGCAATCTCTAACCCTTCCTGAGCTTATTTGATTTTTCTGTATTTTTTCCCCTATTCTAACTTTATATTGCTTCCCAGGGATAATTTGCATAATGAACTGGAAAAGCTAAGGGATGAGCGAAGGGACATAGAAAACGATCTGTCAAACATTCAGATAAGATGGCACACTCTAAGGGAGGAAAAAGTTATAGCTGCTAATACATTGAGGGACGTTAAAAAGGCAGAAGAAGAATTGGAGTCTTTGGCTGAGGAAAAAAGTCAAGTTGACCTTGATGAGAAGGTTATCTGCTTCATCCAACATATATTAATGATATTATTGATTGTGGTTGTCTATATCATCTAAACAGCATGATTATAGTTTTGACACAACTGATATTTCTTTAAGCATTGTGGTAATGTTTTGGTGAATTTTTGTGTTTTTTTTTTCTCAAGGTCAGGGAATTTATGTTATTAGCGCTTTGTATAGGTTCTTTTGATTGAAAATATACTTATTATTATTTTTTAAGAAATGGTTACATAGGTAGATAGCTGTACAACCTAAAAACTAGCTATTGGGTTGTGTTATCGATTGATATAGTTGTCCTTCTCTTACATTTTATGTTTTCAATGTCGATTTATTCTCATCTTATTGGGCATGATCTCTAACAAAACTGTTTGGGTATAGATGTAGATATGCCAGATATCATTTTGCTCAAGTTGGCAACCTCGTTAGAAAGCTGACAGGGCCATATTTGTTCCAAACATATAACAGAGAGAACCTTTTAATCAATTTAATGGAAACGGTGGAAAAGAAAACCTTAAAAGTTAGTAGTTTGCTTTTAAAGGTCTTAAATTATTGAATAAATTTTAAAATATACATGGGAGAATGCCATAAGGATTCGAAAATGGCTTATAGAATTCTGTGAAGTGTGAATTGATTCACATGTGGCAAGATAGCTTAAATGTTCATTTTATGAGAAGCTGAGTCATCATGTGTGCATTGAAGTCATGTTTTTCCTAGATTTAGGGGTTGGAATACTACTTCCATTTAGCTTACTAGTAAAAATTTCAATTTTAACTTATTAGAATGTTTACTAGTAAACTAAACGAAAGTAGTATACCAAAAATATGTTTCTATATGTTAATTTGAACCATATGTTGATGAGTTTGCATTACAAAATTCTAACAACAGGTGTACAACCATACTTCAAATGCCATGCCTCTTAATCATCTCTCATTCAATTTATACAGAGAGTGCATATACACTGCTCTAAGGAATTGTTTTCATTACTTGAGTTTATATCTGTTATTATTTCATGAGATTGAGTTGATTAAACATTACATCAGCTAAGGCATTTCTCAGTGCATTTATTAGTGGTTAATACGGTTAATCCTCAATCGATTCTCTAGAGTACAAAACTCTAATTAGGCTTTAAAGATCAGTGACAAAACGCTCTTAAGCTTTTATTGGTTTTATTTATTTATGCATTAAAGCAGTTTGATTTACTTTAATGTTTCCTTGCTAGCAAATTTTGTTCTTTATTGTGTTTTTAATCATAATGTATTTTCTTCTTGCTTTCTCAGCATTTAGCAGAGGCTCTTGGTCCTCTATCCAAGGAGAAAGATAAATTATTGAATGACTACAATTTTTTGAAAGTTAAACTTAACGTTGAATATGAGGAGCTGGCTGAACAGAAGAGAAACTACCAACAAGAAATTGAAACGCTGCACAAAACTACTTCAAAGATCAAAGAGTATGTTGTGAACTTTAAGAAAATAATCTGTAAGGTTCTGGAATGTTATATTCTAATCATTGCCTTCATTCTATTAGGTATTATGATTTGAAGAAAGGTGATAGGTTAAAAGAACTGCAGGAAAAGAAATCTGTATCAGAATCTCAACTTGGAAGTTGTGTTACTAGAAAGCAAGAAAATTTAGCTGAGCTTAACAAAGGCCAAGACTTGATGCGGAATCAAGATCAACTAAGACGAAATATTGAGGACAACTTGAATTACAGGAAAACAAAGGCTGAAGTAGATGAACTTGCTTGTGAGATTGAATCACTGGAAGAAAAGATATTGAACATTGGAGGGGTTTCCACTGTTGAAAATGAACTTAAAAAGCTCTCAGAGGAAAGGGAGAGACTTAATTCAGAGGTATATATGTTCCCTGCAGAAATCCTTAGATGTAGCATTGTCAATATAGAGAACTGAAATGCAAAAAATTTTCTTTTCCCCAACAGTTGAACAGGTGCCGTGGAAGAATGTCTGTTTACCAGAGCAATATATCAAAAAATAAAAATGATCTTAAACAGGCCCAATACAAGGATATTGACAAGCGGTATTTTGATCAGCTAATCCAGCTTAAGGTGGGAGATATATGTAACTGATTGAGTGATTTCACTTTCATTGCTTGTTCTGCTTGTTCTTTACTTCGAATATTTTGTGACAGACAACTGAGATGGCAAACAAAGACCTGGACAGATACTACAATGCACTTGACAAGTAAGCTATTATGGATTTCATTTCTATGTTCCTCTTTTTTATACCCACCCTGTTTCATCCCATGCATGAGCTTAAACTAAACTAAAACACCTTCCCAAGGTTGGTGTGAGGAGGGGACTGATTCCTTGAGCTCTTGCTCCACTGCAGTAGATCTAACCAGCTAGGCAATCGGTTTGGAGATAGATAGTCATTGTTCCTTCTTGACTTACCCCTATGTGATGTAATGGAAGTTTGGGTATACAACTTTGTTCCTTCTTGACTTACTCTTATGTGATGTAATGGATGTTTGGTATACCATCTTTTCTGGTAGCATGATTTGGGTTACGGGCTGCTCTTATGTTTTTCCACTGAGGGGTGATATATGTTTTTAACTTAGATGTACCTGTTTACTGTTCTGGTTTCAGTATTTGGTTGTCAGCTCATCTGATTAAATGATCTGTCATATGTGTCACATATTTTGTACTCGATTATTTTTAACTTTTTGTTTCTTTCAATCCATTTCCTTAGAGCACTCATGCGATTCCACTCAATGAAAATGGAGGAAATAAATAAAATTATAAGAGAATTGTGGCAGCAAACATACAGAGGGCAAGATATAGATTACATCAGTATTCATTCAGATTCAGAAGGTGCTGGAACTCGTTCTTATAGCTATAAGGTATAAAACTAAGTATTTTATTCTTGCGTCGAATATTTTTTGTTACTTCAAATATCCTACTAATACTTCCATTCCATCCAACAAAGGTTCTCATGCAGACGGGTGATACAGAACTGGAAATGAGAGGAAGATGTAGTGCTGGTCAGAAGGTGGGTAATCATCAAATGTAATTTGCAAGAGTTTGAAAGTGATTTTACCTGATGATTCTATAGTACTATTGAAATTTTTTTTCCTATGTTTGAAAGAGAACTTCTGTTTGTTTTCAGGTCCTTGCTTCTCTTATCATTCGGTTGGCTTTAGCTGAGACTTTTTGCCTCAATTGTGGAATATTGGCACTGGATGAACCAACAACGAACTTAGATGGTCCGAATGCTGAGAGTCTTGCTGCAGCTCTCCTCAGGCATGGGCAAATTATATCTTTCTTGCAAGCAATTAATACCGACGTCAGCTTTAAACTCCCGTCCATTTTCTTAACTTGTATGATTTCTTCAGGATTATGGAAGACAGAAAGGGCCAGGAGAACTTTCAACTAATAGTAATTACTCATGATGAGCGTTTTGCTCAATTAATAGGCCAACGGCAGCATGCTGAAAAATATTACCGGGTCACAAAAGATGATCAGTAAGCTAATTCCATCCATTTGTTCTGCTACTTGCTGTCATTGAACTTTTTATAATCTGTCTGATACCAACAAACTTTTCTACATTTTGTTTTTCAGTCAGCACAGTATAATTGAAGCTCAGGAGATATTTGATTGATGATAACTTAATGAGTTTGATGCACTTATCAGTCATCAAAGTACTGAAGCGGAAAAGCTTATGTTTGAAGTAGATACAAAGCCGAGAAGGTAATGTTGTTAAATGTAAACTTGTATAGTGATTTTTAAATTGCATCATCCTTCGTTGAGGCTTGTAGGTCTAGACTTTGGTTGCTCATGTCATGCTACATGACGTCAAATTCAACCAGATGTACTGGCTCACAAAAGATAAAGAGAATTTAAATATCATTTCTGTGTTTTCTTTATTTATGAATTGGTTACTCACAAAGAAGATCAATTAAGAAAATTATTAAAACGGAACATTTAAAGAAATGGATTCATGTAAGCTATATTATTGACTGTAAGGCTATGTTTTGAAACATGGGATTTGAGATGAGTTTGAGATTCAAAATATCTCAAACTCTCAAATCCCATATTTTGTGAGCAATTGGAAAGCAAAGAGTTTGGGATTCGAAAAATCCCAAACTCTCTCCATTCCCAATCGATTGGGAATCTTCATTTCCAACCTTTTTGGTGGGTTTTGGTGGGAATGAGATTTCTCATTTCCTATCTTTTCTCTTTTCTCACACCTCTATCTCTCTCTTTCTCTCACCTTCCCTCCTCTTATCACACCTCCGTGGAACCAAAGCACTCACCATCCTCTCTTCTTCCTTTTTATTTCTTTTTTCTTTTTATTTATTATTATTATTTTTAATGAGTTTGGAGGAACCCAAAACCATATGATTCTGGGTTCGATAAAATTAGATGGTTTTGGCTTAATTGAACCTAGAATTAGTGGTTCTAGGTTTGACTAAACCTAGAACCAGAACCCCCTTTTCTATTTGTTTTTTCTTAAGTTCATGTTTTATGTTGATGGATTTTGTTGTTATTGATGTTGTTGTTGATGTTGATTATGTTGTTTTGAAAAATGATAATGTTACAGTGTGGATTGAAGACAATGGGTTCATGATGAACGGGTTTTTTTATTTCTTTATTTTTCATATTTTTTATAAAATTAATTTTATATAATAATGAATTTAAATTCATTTTATTCCGATCTAATTTCAACTTATACCTAATATAATATAATATAATTTTAATTTAATTCCAAGTTTTATCAAATATGAGACGGTAATTTTTTATAATATAGTATAATATTAATTCAATCTCAAGTTATACGAAATATAGGACAATAATTTTTATTTCAATCAAATTCAATCCATTTCATTTCAGTATACTTCATTCTATTCCATCCTAATATCTTGTGCCAAACTTAGCCGATGAGATGAAAGAGAGCTAAAGCTGGAGAAAAATGGATATATATTGTGTAATAGGGGGATGCATGGCATTGAGTCATAGACTACGCCGAGTGTACACCAGTTACATATCGTTGGCAGCATTTTATCGTGATGGAGATACGGTAAAGATCTCTTCTGGGGAACTGAAAAAGTCAATGTGGAAATCAATCATCAATGGATCTCTATCAATAGTGGAGAATCTTGTATCTCCACCGTTTACTCATAATTTCATATCCATTTATATGGAAGGACAATGAAGAATCTACAAGGTTCACTGCATCTTTTTCTAGTTTTCTCTGTGTTTTATTACGGTGTGGGCCATGTGGCAATTTTAAAATTCGTGCAAAACACACTTAAAATTGTATGACCGCAGATTAATACAGAAATTACTTGTGAGCCATAATGAAAACACAGTCATTTAATTAAAAAAGAAAATAAGTTAAGCAATTGAAATGACACTTACACTTTAATTGTCACCTTAATAAATTCAAGAGAAAATATTAAAAAATCGTCCATAGTTCATCTAATTAGTAGTTCTACTTTCTCTAGTTTAAAAATTATCCAATAGTTAAAATACCATATGGAGATGGATAAAAAGACAATACTACCCTTCACCCTCGAAGAAGCCATAAACTCTTCTCTCTCATTCCTCTCTCTCATTTTCTGGTTTCTTTGCTCTCTTTGATCTTCGATCTCTCTCTCCTTTTGTTTTCTATGTCTTCTCCCTTTCGCTGCTATATCTTCTCTATCTATCTCTCTCTCTCTCTCTCTCGATAGAGGTCGTGCAGCCTCTTTTGGATGAAGGAGATCGAGTAACCGCTTCCTCTTTCTCTTCACAAGCGGTGAAAAGGCAACTCTTCTCTGTCTCTCTTTGGTCTCTCCTTTCCATTTCTCTGTTTGTGGGATTTACGGTTGTTTGGCTAAGAATTTTGGTTGTGGGTGGTATGTTTTAGCCTTTAGGCTGGATTTTGTTGTCTTGATTATTGACGGTTGGGAGATTTTTGAGTAATCTCGAAATTAGAGGGATAAAACAGACTAATTAGATAAATTAAGGGCCGGTTTTTTTTCTTTTTTGGGGACATTTTCCCTAAAGTCAATTCAAACAGTTAATCGTTCAAGTGGGAAAAAGCAAAGACAAATCAACCGCAATTAATGATGATAACAGACAATGCTAACAGTTTTGATTTGCATATTTTCCAAATACATATTACTTGGCTTATTTAAAGAGTGAATAATCACACGATTAAAAAACCAAATACGTAAAGAGTCGTCGGCAGATGTTAACCTCAAACCCTCATAACATGGGGACTGACCAACAGTATTAAATGAAATAGAAAAATGACTTCTAACCTACCAAAATAAAAACCCAAGATACAACCCTTTTTCTTCTTTTAGCAGACAGACGTTGAGTGGGGGATGATTTCAAGGGGGGCATCCAAATGCTGATTGATGATAGTAATAATCATAAGATGGGGAAAAAAAATTTACTTTAGATATCTAATCCTTGTACTTCATTTCAGACATGGCGAATCCGGGCATGTCAAATGAGCCTGAAAACTTCTCAACATCAGCCTTGAGGTCCTCAATGTCCTTGTTGTTCACCAACCCCTTGTTGAAGTCCTTCAAGAGTTTTCCATGTTGCTTTTGGATGCTCAATGTGATGGTCACAGCACGGTGAAGGAACTCCCCAATCTGCTCAAAGTCCTTCTCAAGCAAACCTCTTGAAGTCATGGCAGGTGTACCTGTCAACACAAACACACCATCACTCATTCATGCCTCAAGTAGTCTTCACTTTGACTTGGTAGAATCAAAATCAAGAGCCTTGTAAACCTCCAGTTTATAAATGCAGAATATTTCCATGAAGATCATCGATTTACGTACCAATTCTTACTCCTCCGGGAGCCAAGGCACTGCTGTCACCAAACACAGCATTCTTGTTCACAGTAATGTTGCAAAGGTCGCAGAGCTTCTCTACCTTGTTTCCTGCAAAAAAACAGAATCGAAGTGTTAAAACTGCATCAATGAATAACCACTAAATTCCCATGATAACAAAAATTCAAGTCTGTACCGGTTAATCCAAGAGGTCGAAGATCCCAAAGCACAAGGTGGTTCTCAGTTCCACCAGTGACAAGCTTGTATCCCTTGTTCATCAGGTAGTTCCCAAGGGCAACCGCATTGGCCTTGACTTGCTGAGCATAGGCCTTGAACGCAGGTGTTGCTGCCTGTTTCAGGGCAACAGCCAGAGCACCAATCTGGTGGTTGTGAGGACCACCCTGAAGTGAAGGGAAGACAGCAAAGTTGATCTTGTCTTCAAATTCGTACACTGCATCTTCTGGCTGGCCCTTCCTGGGTGGTTTAGGACCCTTCCTGTAGAAGATCATACCAGCTCTAGGACCCCTCAAACTCTTGTGAGTCGTGGTCGTAACAATGTCACAATACTCAAATGGATCTGCAGCTTCCTACACAACAAAAGAAAACAAATCTTAGACAATACACAACCACCCAACACCAAACATCATTTTCTCCAAAACAACTCAAAAATCCCACAAAGTTACTCTTCAAATCCTTATCAGATACCAACTTATCAATTCAAACACACATCCAAACCAAAAACACATTCACAACGCCCCGCAGCAAGATTTGAGAATAAAACATTGATCAGTCTCTATCAAAACACATATTCAGTTTTAAAACAATCCAACAACTTAGAGACTTAATCCTCATAAATATAAAATCACACAACTTCATAACATAGATTCAGATCTAATTCACATTTAATTAAATTAAAACAACACCAAATCCTCCAACCCATCAAAACAAATTTCATTAATCACATCCAATCCAAGCTGTATAGATCTTAGATGCATACCTGCACATAAACTACATGTATTAAATCAACGTACATACATAACAATCCATATCACATACCAATAAAGCAATGCATGCAAAAAGGAGATCTGATAAGATAGATACCTGAGCAGCAACAAGGCCACTGATGTGAGCCATGTCACAGAGCAAAAGGGCACCGCACTTGTCAGCAACAGCTCTGAATCTGGCATAGTCCCAGTCACGTGGGTAGGCGCTGCCACCACAAATGATCAACTTGGGCCTGAAATCCAGAGCCTTCTCTTCCAGCTTATCATAGTCGATGTACCCAGTCGTCGAGTTCACCTTGTAAGGCAAGCTCTCGAAGTAGATGGACGTCGCCGAGATCTTCTTCCCACCCGACGTGTAGTACCCGTGAGTCAGGTGCCCACCGGAGGGCAGGTCGAGACCCATGATGCGGTCGTGCGGCTCCAGCACGGCCGTGTAGGCGGCGAAGTTGGCTGGGGAGCCGGAGTAAGGCTGGACGTTGACGCCCCACTTGGTGGGGTCCAAGTGGAAGACCTGGAGGGCCCTCGAGCGGCAGAGATTCTCGATCTCGTCGATGTACTCGTTGCCGCCGTAGTAGCGGTTGCCGGGCATGCCCTCCGAGTACTTGTTGGTGAGGGCGCTGCCCAGCGCCTCAATCACCGCGAAGGACGTGAAGTTTTCGGAGGCGATCAGCTCGATGCCACGGCACTGCCGCCGCTTCTCCTTCTCGATGAGGTCGTGGATTTCTGGGTCCACCGACTCCAGGGAGGTGTTGCCCCACACGTTTACCGGATCCATTTTTTGATGCAGAGGCAGAACAGAGCGAGTAGTGGCAGAGGAGGATTTTGGGATTTATAGAGAGCCTGATTTTGTGAGTTTATGAATTTACGGTTTTGTCCTTTTGTTAATTGTTGTTTTGGGTTGTTGGGGGTGTTGGTGGCGTCCGATCCTACTGCCTTTTTTTTTGTTTTAATAAATTTTTTGTTACTTTTTTATTTTGTGGCAAGCAGTGAAATTTTAATATATATATATATATATATAATATAATATATTGTTTTACAACTGAATTTTGTTTTTGTGATATGTAAAGGGACTGGTGTTTAATTAGAGTATTAAAACAAATTTTAATATCATTTTTAATTAGAATTTGTTAATATTCCTCAAATGGGATTATATATGTTTTTCTAAAATTGACACTACTGGTCAATGATTTATCAGGGCTTAACAACGATCAAACACCGCTTATCCTATGTGAATTTCTACTCAAATGAATATGAAACAACTAATCTCACAATTAGAGATAAAACTAGCCATACAAGCTAATATGAGCTTGGTGGGAGTTGATCATCTAACCTTTGGAGGATGGCAAGGTACATAACTAAAATGGATACATTTAATCTATTGGAATGGGGTACATTTTGGTTTGTCTAGACCTTCAAGAAAAAGAATCATATATTCTCCCCTTGAAATGGTGGACATGCAATCTCTGCTATGTAGTCCGGTTATTGTCACTAAAATGCTTTATTGTTTAATTTTAGAATCAATTGCAAAAGTCCCTCTTGAGATATGTTTTTATTAAGTTAAAAATAGATTTATCTTTAAATTACACCAAGCCTCCGCCCCCACTATGTTGGTCAATACCATTAAAATTTAATTGTTGACCTGGTACTTTAATTGGAATGACCAAAATATTTTTTGTAAATAAAATTTCAAAATTTAAAATAAATTTAAATTTTAAAAAAATGAAAGTGAAATCTCTACCGGAGGTTTTTCTTAAAAAAAAAAAGAGATTTTACTTTTTAGAAAAACATATTTAAAAAAGAAATTAAAAAAAAAAATCAAATGTTATCTCCACCATTTATCACGAGAATGACTAAGGAAGATTAAATAAAAAATATATTTAAACAAAAAAAGGGTCCACCAACTACTTATCTCCATCTTCCACTAATTTCACAAATCATCATCATCATCTCACCTTCTTCACAGGTTACTCACACAAACTAGACCAACATCCATCCTCAACACACAAACTGCACAGACGGTTGGTTCATACACAAACTTCACAGTTCTTTGTTCAACAATGGCGGATTCACACACAAACCCCATATGGAGATGCAAACCAGATGGCTTTGATGGCTCTTGTCTCCATTGAAGAGATGGATATTGGCCTCCATCTTTGCAATGGAGATCCAATGGGTCTCCTTTGTGAATGGAGATCTAAAATTTGGGCCTCCATCTCCATGATGGAGACCCAAATAGGATCCCCATGCACTAGACGTACATTCACACCTATTAAGATTATGAATGGGGTAGTGATGATCCAACTCTTCAATTTGTAATGGTTAAAAAATAACAAATAAAACATAGATTGTTACATCTAATTAATTTGTACTAATTAGTCGCTTGATTTTGAAATAATAAGATTATATATATATATATGTAAGAAAAAAAGGTTACAATGTGAGATAGAAAATATCATTCAAATTCACATTCTTGTTCATGTGAATTTTGGAGAACATATCATTTAATCATCATTAACTGATCATAACAACTTCTTCTTAATGAATATTAATTAAAGTCATTAAATGTAAACTTGTACAAGTTTATATATATATAAAAGCTAACACCAAACAAATCAAATATTTGCCAGGACCATTCGAGATCAAACATTATTTGCATTGCATGGCCCTTACTCCTATAAATGGTAGACAACAACTTAAACAATATAAGGTTTTTTTTTTTTTTTTTTCTAAAAACTAACACCAAACAGATCAGAAATCCGTCAGAACCAAGTAAGATCAAACACTACCAACTTTGCGTGGCCCATACTCCCATTAACATGAGACAAGAAGTTAAACTTATATAAGGTTTTTTTTTTTAAAAAAAAAAAAAAAGAGAAAAAAAAAATCAAATGGGTTGAAGGTCTACCGCAACCAGCTAATATCAAACAGTACTTGCATTGCATAACCCCTACTCTTATGAATGAGAGATAATAACTTAAACTATAAAAAGTTTTTTCTTTTTTCTTTTGCCTTAAAAGATAACATCAAATGAATCAAATGTCAACCGGAACCAACCGAGATTAAACATCACTTAACTTTATACAAGTTTATTTATTTATTTTTTTATTTTTATTTTTTAAAACTAACATCAAATGGTTAGAAAGCATACCACAACTAGCCGATATCAAACACTACTTACATAGTCCTTACTCTCATCCTAGTCCCATAAACGGGAGACAACTATCCCGACAATAGTTAGGATCAAACACTACTTGTATTGTATGACATTTATTCCTATGAACGAGAGATAACTATCCTACATAAACAAGATCAAACATTATTTGCATTGTGTGGACCCTACTTCTATGAACGGGAGATAACTACCCTCACAATAAAATAAAATTCCAAAGATTTTAAACACGAATGCTAATTATCTATATTAGAATATGGTATTATATAGGTAAGAGAATATAAGTTATATTTTCTTGAGTTCTACTAAAATAGAGTTTGAATTGATATTCATGTTAAATTTGTAAAGTCGGACGTTAAAGTTATAATACTAATCATAAATTTTGTAAAATTTTATGGTAAGCTTTTTAAAACATAATTATTGTTTACTCAACAGGCCAACAATATACTCTTTACTCCCACATCAATAAGATTAAGGATTTGAATCATCTTACCCTATCCTATGTCTCCAATTTGTAATTATATAAAGAAAAATATATAATTTTAAAGTTTTCACTAGTTAGTCTAATATAATCTATTGAACTTGGTAATAGTTGTCTCTCATTTATTACAATAAATGTTTGGACTGCGTAATAAATGTTTTATCTCGATGGATTCTGATAGTTCGTTGATCCGTTCAGTGTCAACTTTAAAAAAAAATCAAACTATTGAAATATGGTTAATACCTAATCGAGTTCAAATAGAATTAGTAATTACTAAATTTGTGTAATTTATTATAAGTTTTATAATCACAATTCAATATCATATTTTGCTCATTGGACAATAATTAAACATTTTCTCTATTGTTGTAGGATTGTATTTAATTATGTAATATCGAGAACGAAAGTGAAGGAAAGTAAAATTATGAGAAAATAACAACAAAAGTTGGCTGACTTGTACAATTGTCATTGGATTGATAGCTTGGGTTTTAATGTCACCTAAAATTTGAAACTTCCCAAAATACTCTTAATGAATGTTTTTTTACTTGTTTTTCTTGTTTTTGCTTCCCTTTTCTCTGTCTTCCCTATCTCTTTCTCTTTTATTTTCTCTCCATTTTTCATTATGCATCTCTCTCTCTCTCTCTCTCTAAAAATACTCATTTTATCTTCCGTCATAAATGTGACGCTATGCGAATGCAACGAAGGTCGAGCTCATTGCAATGCCCTCGGAAGAAAATTTTTATTTGAACTATAATTGAAAATTTTTTATTTTTGATTTTACCAAGTTTGAGACTTATACATGATAAAATTCAACATGATAAGTCCCAAATTGGAGAAGATAGGTCCCGAATAACTATTGAATTCGAGGTCTATCTTCTCAAATTCGAGATATAAGCATGAGAACATTATAGAGTGAATGATGATTTTTATTCCATTGAGCATCTATTGTTGAATAGAACTCGAATTGACGAAATAGGTCTCGAATTCTATATAATTAGAACTTATCTTGTTGAATTCGAGGCTTATCTTCCAAAATTTGAGACCTATGTATGAGACCATCACAGTGAACATCTAGTATTAAATAAATCCTGAATTGATGAAAAATAGGTCTCGAATTCAACATAATTTGAGCCCTATCATTTTGAATTTGAGATTTATGTATGATACTATAACAATGAACATTTACTACTGAATAGATCCCAAATTGATAAAAATAGGTCCCAAATTCAACATAATTCGGGATCTATCATGTTAAATTTGGGACTATATGTTGAATTCATGATTTATGCTTGAAAACCATGAAAATGAATTATGATTTTCAGTAGACATCAACTGTTGAATAGATCCTGAATTGAAAAAAATAGGTCTAGAATTCAATGCAATTTGGGACTTATGATATTGAATTCGAGACCTATGCAAAAAATATTGCTCATTGTCCCAACAATCCATTGAGTTCCTTTTTTTTTTTTTTTTATCAATTTATTACGTCCTGAAATAAGGACTTTAGGTACCGAATTAGGGTAAATAGGTATCAAATACTATATAAATTGGGATCCATTCGCCACTTTCAACAAACCCTAACCCTCAATTTCTTTCTTCATTTTCAGCTAATAATTTTCATAAACCACCCAAAAACCTTATTTAAACCCTAAATCCAAGCATAATTAGATAAAATTATTTTTTTAATTAATAAATCCACAACAAATAATTATTAGAATGAGAAATATCAATCAAACTTAACAAGAGAAAGATATTATAATTGATGATTCATGGTCCTCTTTCATTATCACAATCCGGTGGTTGTCGTCGTCGTCATCATCACTTATTGATAGTTGTCTTTTTCCTCTTTCTCTCTCTCTCTGTACTGTTATTGTTTTGACCATTGGTCAGCCAAAAAAAGTAACTTTTATATGATGGGCAATTTTGTTCAAATCCTATAATAGATGATATTAAAATTTAAATTATTAGTTTAGTGATAGCTGCACAAGTAATCCTATATTAGGTGCTATTAAAAAATGACCCCTTATCAAATTATTTATTAAAACTATGCTTAAAATAAATGGACTTGTTTACTCTCAAGGTCATTCTTATAAAAAAAAAAAATTGTGAATGCATTTCAAACGAAACTTTTAACAAATAAAGGAGTAAAAACATTTTAAACAAAATACATGGATCCGGATAATCATTCAACATTACAAGTACAGATGACATGTCATATGTCATTTGTACTAAGAAATTTAATTTAGATTCTAATAAGTGCAGTAATATTCCAATGAACACAAATTGATCAAGAGTTGGAAATTGTAAATTAATAGTGTACAAGCTGTACAATTTGTGCTAAATCAATGTTCGCTTTGGTCCAAAAACCTAGAACTAGATGTCAGATAGGCCTTCCTGCTTGATCCTTTGAAGGAGATAAGCTTTGCTGCCTTCATGCATATTTGGTAACCCCAAATTTGGCTGAATTTGAGGGTTGTAACATTTTGGTTCCCAAATTTGGGATTGTGGTTAAAAAAGTTTCAGTATTTCAAAAAAGAAAAAAAAAAGTCAGATATTGAAGGAATGATGTCTTCATGATGTCGCTAGTGTCTTCATGATGTCGCTGTTACAGTTGGTAATGTTAGTAGATAATTTGGTATACAAAAACTTTAATTCTTGGAAAGTTGGTGGCTTTCTTTGTGGGTTGTTGAGTGGTATTTTGGTCATTTGAACCACACCAACCCCTTTATGTTTTTTTCCTTACAAAATTTCATTCCGGCCATATTACCAAGAGGCTTACACCACCAACCCCTGATGATGACATTTTCCTTCCACAGAAGGACTGAGAGAGAGTTGGTGTACTTTCAACTTTTTAATGTTGAACTTGAATCTGAGGAGCAAGAGTTGGGTAGATTCGGACCACAAAAACCCATGTGTATCTTCTTCGAAATTAAATCAATTTTTAATTGATAAATGGAGAAGACAAAGTGGGATGATCATAAATAATCTCTATATTGCTTGCTTATGTCTTAAATAAATAAATAAAATATATAATATGTTGATTACAGAATCCTGTCAAGGCCTCACCAAACACTCACCAACCCAAGCTTCGGTCAAGCCTTTTTGAGAATGTTACCTTGTCAACAAAGTTACTCCTCCTAATTTTTTGTTGCTTTCACTTGCGCGCACACCCCATATTGAGTAATTGGTGTCTAAATTCTAATATAGCCATGTCAACTTCAATTTACGCCTTAATATATAGAATATTCACTTTAGTTTAAATAATTTATGTACTTTATTTATATATTTATAATAAGAGTTTAAATTTTTTTATACTTATTAATAAATTGTGGAAACATCTTTATTGTACAATAAAATTATTAGTTGAATCATATCTATAATTATTGATGAAGATTCAATTAAATATATAATTTAAAGATGAGATGATAATGTATCTCTTCTTTCTCTTAATGACAATGTTCAAATTTCATTTTCATAGTATCATGAATTTGGATGAACTTTCAATTTTAATGTCATCATTTCTAAAATAGACAAAAAGGAGAATGAGAAGATGTGATGTCTGCGCCTTATACCTGTAATGAACTGTAAAGTAGTATATAACTTTGACACTGCAAGAAGGTCAAATTTTGGTTGTGAATGCACATGTTTGGTAGGAATTATAATTAATCCCAAGAAGTAGGAGTTTGTGGAAATATTGGTTTAATAATGTATGATTCTCAACGTCCAGCAGTCGGTAGTCAGTCACTAACTGGTTTTGGTCTGTGCTGTTGCTTTGACAGATGGATACTAAAATAAAATGGTTGATGGTTGAATGTAATTGATACTGGTTTCCTCGAAACAAGTGGTGATTATTCTTTCAATTTCATAATTAATTGATAAACTTTTGCATCGTGATCCGACAAAGCAAGTATGATGTGCATGTTAAATTGTTTTTATTTATGTATTCAAAAAAATAAAAATAAAAATTAAATATTTTTTTAATTTTTAATTTTAATTTTTTTTTATTTACATTGAATAAAACGTTTACGAAAGCAACTAAGATGATATTTTAAAAAATAAATGATACTCAAAAAAATAATTTGTAATTCTACTCTAAAAAATCGGAAAAGAATTGTCCAAATTAATGGTACAAAATGAGAGTTAAACATACCACTTTTGATAATAAGACAGAGAGTTAAACATACCACTTTAGATAATAAGACAGGTGAGAATGATTTTATCACGAGATCATTTCACTTTTCACAAATTTTTTTTTCTAGTTTTAGACTTCCAATTAAAGTAAATGTATTTTTTTTAATTGCTGTTAGTTAAAGAAAAATAAATAATAGTAATAACCATCGTAATTATTTTTTACTGTTATAATCTATTCAAGGTTTGGGATGGAAGATACACACTCGAATTTATAAGCTCCAATATGTAAATGCGAAGTACATCTTCTTTATTTCATCAACAATCTTTATTAGGAGTTATTTTTTACTTCTATGTTATTTATTTTAGATATTTGATACTCAATAAAATATAAGTAATTTTATTTATACAATTGAAACTAAACCCCTCATGCCCACTTCAATTAAATTTAATGTTTAAGTCATATTTCTTTCTTTCAATATTCAACTTCATAATTTTAAAAGAAAATATCTGTTTTTATAGTTAGAGAACTTTATTTCTAACTATAATTAATTTCTAAAATTTCAAAATCTATCAATTATAACTATAATTAATTTCTAAAGTTTCAAAATCTATCAATTTGGTCCAGCAAAACAAAGGGTTAAATTGATGAGTTTTGATAGCTTTAGGAATCAAGATTTTTAATAACATATTTACAATTAAAAACGAGATAAATTATCAAAACATAAGAACTGAATGAAACTTTCACTTAAGAAGATAATAATATTAGACATCTCATTTTTTTTTGTACAAACATAATCATGTGAGAATTAATATATGAATACTCATTAGTGTTGAATTACTTTGTTTGTGATATATCATATAAGTCTAATTGAGACATAATGAATTGGAATGAAGTTGAGATAAGAAAGCAGAATGTCCAAATATTATTTCTAGTAAAACTATCGAAACTACTTTGATGTCCCATTTTAGAATTTGGAACTAATAAAGCTCAATAAAATTAAAATATCTTATGACCAAGTCACACGTGGTTTAAGATTATGGATTTAAATCCGTTCACAATAAATAGATAAGAGAACACACAAAAGATCTTTCATCCCATTGGTGATATATCTCATAGTTAAGTCACATCCCAATAAGATTTTGGATTCCAATCCGTTCACAACAGTTATATATATATAAGATGTCCGGTAATGGTAAAAAAATCTTAGATCAAGTCACACTTACGCTACAACCATGATCCAAATGTGCTCACACTGGCCACTGAAACAAGGGGAAAGAGAGGTGGGGTTTGTAAAAGAAAGTGAAAAAAGAAATGGTGGCAAGCTGTGTAACCCCACAAGCCACATGCTTTTATTCCAAAACTGTTGCCTCTGGTAGGACCAATCCGTCATGCTCTTACTAATTTTGTCGACTTTTAACTTTATATGCTCAGATTTTTTCACTCCATCACCGTCACCGTCACCGTCACCGACGCTTTGCTGTTTCTTTTTGTGTCGTTTTTTTTAATCTCACTTTTCTTTTTATAATTCGATATAATTATTAATTATCTTTTTATAATTATAAAAATCTCATTTTATTTCTACCATTATTGATATAATCGAAATAATCAAAATATCTCTTAGGTTTGTCCTTTCATATTAACGGTTAAATTTTGATTTGTAAAGTCAATTTTGATGATAAAGTATATATATATTTTATATATATCCATAAACTACATGAGATACATGATCTATTTCATAAATCAATAAGAGGATATTAAGTAATTTTTAAAAATATCTAAGGATTTTGATATTATATCAAACTATAGAGGAGAAAATATGATTATCCCTTTTTTTCTCTCTCTCCGATACAATTTACAGTACCATCTGATCTGTCTAAGCGATTGGGCATTATACTGGTTTGGGTCTTGCCTTATCGTTTCAACGGTCAAACATGTTTGATGATATTTTAATCAAGACTGTGTGTGGGTCACCTGATGAGATCAACTCAAAGTTGCATTCACGTCTACATTACTCAACAAATCTTGCATTTAATTATTTCGGTTTTTGTTTTATGGTACATCCAAAGTTATGACGCAACGTGCAGTGATGACATTAAGAGCATGAATGGAGGCCATTTTTTTTTTTAAACGTTAAGTTTAATATTTGGAGTCAAGTCCCGCAACAATATCGGTGGCATTGGCAACATTAAGTTTGCAAGTAAGAAATTTGAATACTAATTTTCTATGATTACGATATAGAGGGTTTCCTGTCTTCCAGTTTTACATCCATAGAGTTTGTATAAGACGCTAATTTATTAAGTTAAATATTAAATATGTATATGAATTATAATGTTCATATAATTTGATATAAGCTTAGTGAATCAAGAAATAGATACATTGAGGATAATTGTGCTCTTTCTAAATGCTTGTTGTTTGATGATTCGTGTGGTCTTTTAAGTTAATAATGTTACATAATATGAAAAATAAAAGGATTATACAAAAATAATATAATACGTTATACCATATGTCATAGGATCACAAATGTAGTTTAAGTAGTTTTATCCCTTCCGAATATATTCTAGATATAGTAAGAAGAGGATATATTCATGTGATTGGGAACAATTTGTCTAATCATTTATGTTTTTTTACACATCACCTCTTATTAGGAGTGATCGAACGCTTCATTTGATCTTAAGAGATAAAATATTCAAGTTCTATCATAATCTTAAAACACAATGTATAATTAATTTTCGTCGAATTTAATCTCTCATTCTTCACCATATAAACAAAAATATGATTGGTAACAAGTGGCGTCACTCTTTTGACGCGAGCAAGATTAAAGTTTCTCCTTCAAATTCGATACTCTTAAAGTAAAATCTCTCTCGAGGGACGACACAGGTGCGAAGTCAAAAAGAGGGATGGGCCATAAGGGGCATGGTCCCGGACTCCCCTTCCCCTGATAAAAAAGATAAAGTTAAAAAGTTTTTCACTAAAAAAAAAAATTTATAAATCCAGATTTAAATGTTGTAACTTTTGCAAAATGATCCCTCTCAAATATTTTGTTTCTAATATAATGACCCTTTCAAGCATAAATTTTATATACGCCCACACATGTGTGTTCAGTTTAAAGAAATCTTCAAGGGCTTTCGGATGAAGTAGTAACTTGAAGACTAGAGAAAACTAATAAGGGAGTTAGCTAGTGGCCTGTGCGCATACTTCAACTTTTAAGTAAACTAAAGACACAGAAGCTCCTAATGTGATTATATATATATATATATATATATTTCTTTAAATCAAACAAGCTCCCAATGTGATTTAATAACAATAAGGTTCGATCAGTTTAATAATATCTCAGGTTAGAGTCGTCTTCCACCATAAGTGATATCTTTAAAAAAATATATAAACTAATTAATACACAAAAAAGAGAGAGAAATGGAGATTAGAGCATCTACAATATAATTAAATATTTGGGTTGAATTTCTTGCCACATAAGATAAATAGATAATGAGATGAGAAAAAAAAAAAAAAAAAAAAAAAACTTATCTAACCCAAATATGGAGTTGTTGTGAAAAGTTTTTTTAGAGAATATGAAAATAAGTTTCACAATTGAGAAACTCTTGTAAATCTCATAAAAATGCTGGTTAGGATTTCTCACATTTTTCAACTAATTAAAACACATATTTTTATGTTGATTGGTCAAAAATTAGATGCATATTTTGCTTACGATAATCGCATTCGAGAAGAGAATACACATTTTTTTTTTTTTTTGCCAAAGAATATCTATATTCAAAAAATTGTTGATGTGTCATAAATCAAAAGTAAAAAAAAAAAAAAAAAATGCAAAATAACATTGAAGATGCTCCTAGAGCGAGAGCTAAAGTTTTAAATGATAAAGTGGCCAATGACTTAAACTTGGTTGGACTTCCTTGTGAAAATGAGATTGAGTATTTGGTTGAACAACACATTGCTTAAGTGTTTTACATGCCTTGCTAAGTGGTATGGTTGCATGAGAGTCGGTCAGTGGTGCAATTGGTGAAAGCCACTGACCTTTGTGCCTTCAAGGCCCAAGTTTGACTCTCAATAAAAAAGTTTCTCCCACCATATAAAAATGTACAGGTTGTCCCTCACCCCAACCTCGTATGGATCCTCATTCCCACCTATGTGTGGGTTGCTCCCTTCTGCATATGAGATATCTTCTAGACCGCACCATAGAGTCAAATCTTATTTGGTCTTGACTAATGTCTGGGCTTGTACCAACTATTAAAAAAAAAAAAAAGTGATATGGTTGCACATTAGTTAGTTGCTTTTCATGTCAAATCCGTTATTGTGGTGAATCACTAACTTGATTAAAGGATTATATTGTTCATGTGGATGATTGTCTAGGTAAGTGGTATTAGGTGACTTAAATATACAACATTTAATACTCTTCGAAGAGGTGCATCTCTTGGACAAAGTTTTGCACCAAAGATCTCAATAATGAGCAAGGATCCCCTCCTAACTTCTTAACTTCTTGCTTTTTCTAAATTTTTTATAAGATAAATTAAGTTTGAGGGATGCATGAGAGAGAAAAAATATAATAATCTTGACCATCTATCATGTTTTATATTGATGTGCAACTAGATTGTCAAAATTTTAGTGAAAAAAAAAAAAAAAAACGGTAGCAGAGAATCCTAACTTCTCAACAATGTTATGTGGGTATTAATATTACGCTTATCAAATAGTGTTTAGATATTGATGTCATTTAATATAATCATCTCGTACATATAAGCACTTGTATTGTCAAGGTTTGGCTCTTTGAAACCCACTTTGACTTTGTAATCGTTTGTCAATCAAGAATTAGATGCAATAACATCTATGCTACTATCTCGATCCAACAACTTTATAATACCAAATGACAAGTAGGGTTGGAATCAATTGAACAAGAAGAAAACAAGTTCTTATAACTTTAGTCTCTAATTTATTTTTGAGTTTTAACTTTCTTTTAGAAAAATTGTGATGCTCATGTACTTCTAGTGTAGTAAGATTTCAAATTAGAGTTTAATATATTAAGATAAATTGATGAGTATGAAATATATTAGGATAAATTGATGAGTATGAAAAGTATTTTGACTCAATTATTTAAATATTATATTAGAGTTTAAACATATTAGAAAATATTAATAGATATTAAAAGCATTTTACTTAATTTATTTTAATCCGATTGTCTATAATAGTCATTTTGTTTTAGGTTATTTTTGTAATAAGCTTTTGTACTAAAATTTGGGTGAATAAATCATAATTTTGGGTAACAATATCTACACCCAATAATTAGCCGTGGGATTTAATGACTCTTGTAAATAGTCAATTATACCCGTTAATTTTAATAAACCATATTTATATCTCAATCTTAATTATATTGAATTAAGGTTCGTTTGTTTTTTCGTTTGAAGACTTAACAATGTTGCTGAAGACTAAAGACTGAATAGTGACTGAAACCTAAAATCTGAAGAATATATATATATTTTTTCTTTTTCTTTGAATATATTATAAACTTGTTTGCTTTTGCTTTTAGAGTTAAAATTGTCTAAAAACTAGTAATTTGATATTTATAACTTTTTAATTATTTGTTGTTAAGTAATTTTAATTAATTTAATACAAACATATGAAAATAAATTAATTAATAAATTCTAAAATATTTTTTATATACATATTAATAATATTTATTCATAATTAAAATATGATTAAAAAATATAGTAGTATTGACCATATTTATATATTTAATTATATTAACATATTTAAGAGAAAAACTAGAAAATGAATGTTTAAATTATAAATTAAAACATATTAATTTATTTCCATGATAATTTGAGATGAAATGTATTTAGATTTTACTTTTCAAATATATTTTTTGTAAGTATCAAGGGGAAAAAAAAAGAAAGAAAATTTGAGTAATATAAAATTAGGATATATTTGAAATTATATTATTTTAGAAATGATAGTTTTAAAATAAAAACTTTTAAATGTCATTAAGTGATTTGCAATGAAATGAAAAGTTAAAAATTCTAACTTAATTTTTTTAGTTATTTTTGGATGGTTTTAAGTGATTTAACCACTTAAAAAAACAAACGAAAACAACTTAATATATGCAATTCAGCATTATTAAGTATTAAGTAGAAAAAATAAACGGCTCCTTATACTTTGATAAGCTTTTATTTTATGAATTAAAAGATTTTATTTTTATGTCTAATTAGGTATTTACCAAAAGTATATATGTGTTGCTTTTGACTATTTTAACGATAGAATTAACCAAATACTAACCTATTTACCTTTGTCATTATTTTAAGAGAGTGTAGCAATTCAAACCTAAGGCATTATTTGGTCGGAGTGAACGCTTCTACCAATGAGTTGCATTGCCATAATGGTGATTAAAATAGTAAATTATTAATGGAATGAAAATTAAACTCAAATTTATACTTTATACTTTTTGGGCAGATGTAACAAAGTACATTTAATCCTAAGTTGCCAACCGAGGAAGTAAATTCTCATATTGATTCAAATTTAACGTCCCTTTGATCTGATTTGAAAAGACAGTCCACCAATATTCAAATTAATTTCTTAAACAATCCATCCTTCTATTTTTAAACTACACATAATGCTCTTATTTTTAGTTTAAAAGACAACTGTGTTCGCATATTAGTAACAAAAATTATCAAAAATAATTTTATTAATTAAAATAAATCATTTTTATCTTTTCTTAAGAAAATAATTAAAAACATTAGTCATCATCTCTAGTGATGCAAACATAAAATTTTATTGAGCAATTTAGCATTATTTAATGTAAACAAAGTATAAATCAAATTGTCATGCACATATACTCATCATGTATATTTGCTAACATATGTTGAGAGAAAAAGTCTTACCTTACTTGTGTATCCGTATGCACGGATATCAGAAGTCTCATTATTCATATGTGCTAAGTATGTATGCGGAATTTCTTTTTATTGTTTGAATAGGTGTCTACCTCCTTTATTGTAAAATAGATTTTTGGACTTCAAATATAAATTTTAATTTTTAATAAAATGAATCTCTATCATTAACGTGAGTGAATTTTTAATTATTTTATAATTATATAAAGATAAAATAAAATGAAATTGTGATAAATGTTGGAGGAGGGTGTTGGCACTTTGACAGAGAAGAGATCTCTCTCACCAACTAATTAGTTATTACTCGATACAAAAACAAAAAACATAGAAACGAAATCGGCCTGAAATGCAATTTCACTTCATGCCTATGATTAAATAAAACGATTTCAATTACAAATTAATGTAGTAAGCAAATTAATAAGTGTTACAAAACTAAATGCTGGGTTAGATTCACACATCACTACCGCACCACAAAGGAGCCGCACAAGCTTGCGTGCCCGCTGCGAACGATAATAATGAATAAAATTACGAGATCCACCAACCCCAACAAAAGTGAAAACCAATCCAACAACTAATAGCCGTTTGGCCAAGCAATCAGGACCGTCCATTGGGGTCTTGAAACCTATTTATACAAGCTCAGTCTCTCCCACAACCCTCGCTCGCACCCCACCACTCTCTATCTCTTATCTCTCTATCTCTATATCTTGTGTTGTGTTTCTGCAGATCTCGTATAGCTGTAGACATGGCTTTGCTTGTGGAGAAGACAACGAGCGGCCGTGAGTACAAGGTGAAGGACATGTCTCAGGCCGACTTCGGTCGTCTGGAGATCGAGTTGGCCGAGGTGGAGATGCCTGGTCTCATGTCTTGTCGCAGTGAGTTCGGTCCCTCGCAGCCATTCAAGGGAGCCAAGATCACCGGCTCTCTCCACATGACCATCCAGACAGCCGTCCTCATCGAGACCCTCACCGCCCTCGGCGCCGAGGTCCGTTGGTGCTCCTGCAACATCTTCTCCACCCAGGACCACGCCGCCGCCGCCATCGCCCGTGACTCCGCCGCCGTCTTCGCCTGGAAAGGGGAGACTCTCCAGGAGTACTGGTGGTGCACCGAGAGGGCTCTCGACTGGGGTCCCGGTGGCGGTCCCGATCTGATCGTCGACGACGGTGGTGACGCCACCCTCTTGATTCACGAGGGTGTGAAGGCTGAGGAGATCTACGAGAAGACGGGCACCTTGCCGGATCCATCCTCCACCGACAATGCGGAGTTCCAGATCGTGTTGACGATCATCAGAGACGGCTTGAAGACCGACCCCAAGAGGTACCACAAAATGAAGGAGAGACTTGTGGGTGTCTCCGAGGAGACCACCACTGGTGTCAAGAGGTTGTACCAGATGCAAGCCAATGGTACCCTCTTGTTCCCTGCCATCAATGTCAACGATTCTGTCACCAAGAGCAAGGTATCTTTATTAGATCTCATGTTTCAAATTGATTGATTGCTATAACCTACATCTGATGTGTTAGATCTGCGGTTTAGGTTTTGCTTGTTTGTAAAATTATTGTTAAAGTAAGGGTATTATCGACTTTTCATTAGGAAATATTTTGCAGGTAGAATCAACGCCGAAAGCATGTTTTTATCATACGAAATAAGTGATTATTTCATATGTAGAAGCGATCTTGAACGCATACTGAATTGAATTTGATGTGTTTTTCATTTGGACAGTTTGATAACTTGTACGGATGCCGTCACTCTCTTCCTGATGGGTTGATGAGGGCTACTGATGTTATGATTGCTGGAAAGGTAGCGGTTGTTTGCGGGTATGGTGATGTTGGGAAGGGTTGCGCTGCAGCAATGAAGCAAGCTGGAGCTCGTGTTGTTGTTACTGAGATTGATCCAATTTGTGCTCTTCAAGCACTCATGGAGGGACTTCAGGTTCTTACTCTTGAGGATGTTGTGTCTGAGGCTGATATCTTTGTTACTACTACCGGTAACAAGGACATTATTATGGTTGACCATATGAGGAAGATGAAGAACAATGCTATTGTTTGTAACATTGGTCATTTTGATAATGAGATCGATATGCTTGGTCTTGAGACCTTCCCCGGTGTCAAGCGTATCACCATCAAGCCCCAAACCGATAGGTGGGTTTTCCCTGATACCAACTCGGGCATCATTGTGTTGGCTGAGGGTAGATTGATGAACTTGGGGTGTGCCACCGGTCACCCCAGCTTCGTCATGTCCTGCTCCTTCACTAACCAAGTGATTGCCCAGCTTGAGCTCTGGAGGGAGAAGGGAACCGGCAAGTATGAGAAGAAGGTCTATGTTTTGCCCAAGCACCTTGATGAGAAGGTCGCCGCTCTTCACCTTGGCAAGCTTGGAGCTAAGCTCACCAAGCTCACCAAGGAGCAGGCCGACTACATCAGTGTCCCCGTTGAGGGTCCATACAAGCCTGCTCCCTACAGGTACTGAGCAACACGAGAGTCACAATTCAGCTGAGGAAAAAAACAATGTATTCGGACAGCTTGATTGTCTGGTTTACAAATATATGAATGAGTGCTTGTGGTTAGAGTATTAGGCTCTAATTTTTAGTAGGAGTTTTTGTGTTTGGTGGTGGGGGAATGTTTGGAGGAAAAAAGAAACGGATTGGTGTCATATGAAGACCATAAAAACTGGGGTTTGAATAAGGTTTTGGTTGGGGTTGTGTTGGATAGTTTGTTCTCTGATGCGATTTGGGTTTTGCTACCTTGCTGCATCTCTGCTTATTATATTATTTACTAAAAAAAAGAAAAAAAAACAACCTTTTTGCTTTCAATGCTGCCATTTTTGGCAGTCGTTTACACGGTTTTTTCATACTAGTATACATTGTTATTGCATCATTTTGTTGATTCCAATCTATTTATACCTTGATATGTGCTGACATTTCATGTATCTGAATAAAGGAAGTTTTGCTTTTGCTCAACTTATAGGTATGTCAACTAATTGAAAATCCTCTTAACTTCTGAGAATTAAGTTATATATGAATCCTTTACACCAAGTTCAATTAAAGTTTCTTTAATTATTTCATCGTTAAGTGAAGATTATGATTCTATAATTTAATTTTCGATTAGTAAATGACTTCTGAGATTGGTTTAGTAGTAAAATGTAGGCTATTTTAGAAACTGAAATGGAGTTTAATAATGCTGAGGAAGGCGTATGAACTGGTTGAATGGGTGCAAGGTCAGCCACAGTGAGTATAGTAATGCTGAGGAATCTCTGAATCTAACAGAGGCCTCAGGACTAACTCAGGAGCAGGTTCAAGATCAAGAACTCCAGGAAGGGAGCTTTAAGATGATGTCAGATGCAGCGGTAAAAGAGGGGGTGGATTTTGTTGGAATAGGGTTTGTATTTAGTGATCGGAATGGAAAGGTTATAGCAGCAATGGCAGCACCCTTAAGAGGTTCAGTTTCACCAGAAATGAGGGACTACTGGCTGTCAGGGCTGGGCTAAGCTTTGCTAAACTAATAGTACTACAAACTCAGTTGGTGTAGGTTGATGCCTCAAATGTAGTAGCAGCTGTGAAGGATGATAGTGTCTGGTTTTCAGAAGCTGGAACAATGATCCAAGATATAAAAGTTTTGTGCAAGGAAGTTGGGGTTAAGACATGCCAGGTGGTTCCAAGATCGAGGAACTGCCTAGCCCATAACCTTGCAACTTGGGCAATGCAGAATAAACAAGATGGTTTTTGGAATGCAGCATCGTTTTGTTGTTAATGTGTATTTGGGCTCTTGCTTGGAACGTTGGTCGTATGCTGTTTTCCTTTGTCAATAATATTGCCAACTTTCAAAAAAAAAAAAAAAAAAAAATGAAGAAAGAAAGAAAGAAACTGAAATGGAGATATTTCATGGTATATTTAACTTATTTGAGTCTTTGCTTCATGATTGATACAATAATTCATAGGGCCTAAATGAACGTGACAGGTATGTCCAAAATGGAGATATTTATTAGGGACTTTTTGTAATGGTGTCGATAAAATGGGTTGGTGAGTGAGACGCGGTATTAGCTATGTGGGTCCAATCTTCAAATGCAAGTGGCATAGAAATTAGGCCACTAAATGACTGGTAATATGAAAATGTTAATAAATTGAATCATGATTGGGACAGCAAATCATGATTGGGACAACAAATCTTTAATTTTAATGATAATTGCGTTTGACCTTCGTAGTGGCAGACATAGGGTTGGTGGTGGTAGGTTAAGAATATCATAAACATGTTTCTGCAAAGTGATATTTTTTTTTTTTTTGCTTCTCTGTTCTTATTATTATTATTATTTTTTGAAATTATAAAAATTTCATTACTAACTTTCTCAAATTTGGAAACTACAACATACAACCCTAAAAACCAACCAAATTTGGGGCTGCCAACTAAACATAAATACATCAAAAACAGTCCTCAATAGAGTAAAAAATTAAGAAGACAAGAAGGAAAACCAAGCGAGTCTCAATCATGGAAATGGCTAGGCGAACCACCAACTATCTAAAACACAAATTAAAACAAAGAATAAGAATAAATCAAAAATCAATTGCACCCAAAATAGACTATATAATACACCCTTCTTAACCCAAAAATAGCCACCGAAAGATAACTTTTGAAAACTAGGACAAAGCGCCTCAAACTAGAAACCATCTCTACAGTAATCAAATCTCCATCCTAAACTTGAAACATCTATATAGAGCTAGGAGACTGAGATTGTAGCTCCAAATCCAGGAGAAAGGACTCCAGAAAGCAACACCATCGCGGCCACAAGGAGGCTAAAGGCTATTGATTTTCACCCATCACCTGTAAATAAACAAACCCCACTAAAGCAAATAAGGTTTTTAGAGTTGGATCCAGCTATAATTTGGATCCAACCTTAAAAACCCCAAAAACTACGAGAATCACAGGAGAGAAACCAGAATAGAAGTAAATGGCAATGATCAAGAAGGAAGTGGAACAAGAAGACGCCGAAACCAGTCGGGATCTAGTCGGAAAACTTCTTTTACGAAGTTTTCTCTCACTACATGGTGAGAGTATTTTCTCTTTAGAGTGAGAGAGCCTTCGAGGAGACTTCTCTGTTTTAATTATAATTTATCCTAATAACTTGTAAGGGTAGCAACCAAGTAATTTTTGGTTTTTGAGTTACAAAATATTTTTTGTTTCCAAAAATAACCTACAGTAGAGATGATTCAAACCTAAAATATTATTAGATTAAAAGAGTGTTATGTGTCATCAAGCCACATTCGTTTGTGGTATTAGTAATATTACAAATTTCTTCTTCTTCTTTTTTGGTTTCCAGAAATGACTTACAATGGAGATGATTCAAACCTAAAATATTATTAGATTAAAAGAGTGTTATGTGTCATCAAGCCACATTCGTTTGTAGTATTAGTAATATTACAAAATTATTACAGCAACCAGACTAAAATTTTCTGTTAATAATTTGAAAACCATAATCAATAGGTTGTAATAACAATAAAACATAATATTAGGGACCCAAGTTAGATTTTTAACTTGGGTTTCAAAATTAAATTACATCATTATGACAATAAAACAATGTAGTCAATTAAAAAAAAAAAAAACAATGTAGTCATTTTAAGCTTGTAATAGACTTATAACAAATTTTATTGAAACATTTTTATTGGGGTAGTTATGATAATATCTACCTATATGAGTGTCGGGGATGGTTTCGTCCTCTTCTATGTAATTTGGCTGGTTACTTAAGTGCTTATGAAAATCTAGGGCATGGATGCAAGATCAATCCACGTGTCATTGATTTTGAACACTTGAGATATTGAAAGATTATGTGTCAGACGTGTCCAGTTAGTCGAATAGGGGCATGGGTTCAAAGCTTGCCTACCATATTAACTTTGATATGTTTTCACTAAGTGGAGGTTCAAGTCCAAAAAATTCCTTTATTTATGCATAAGATTTCCAAGCCTATGTAAGTCATTTTCAAATTGTATTCATTTTGAAAATGGTGGGTGATTGTTTAAAGATAATTTTTAAAATAAAAGTAACATATATATATATATAAATGAATGATTTTGGTTTTTATCATACAATGTGATTTTATATAAAGGTTATGTTTCATATGAAAACGTATAATCTAAACCGTTAAATTAAAAATGGAAGTTACAAGGCACATCCAATGGTCTAGATTTAAAATGAAGAGCTATGATGAATAATTATAACTTATTATGAAATGGTGCAAAGCTTACTATAAATAGGCCATCCATTTCATTCATTTCTTATACTAAAAATTTGCTAAAGCTTTCCAATTGACAAATTGCTTTCTTCCCCTTCATTTTCTCATTCACAAATAAATTAGTTTTTGCCATTCTTTTCTTGCATAAATATCAATAGTCCGTTAAACGGCAGAAATGGAATATTGTATCTTGATGAGTGCAATCGATGGTGTTCGTGGTTTAAATTGTCAATGCACAATGATATTAAATAAAGAGACTTCATTATATCCCAGAGATATATTTACTTAACCCAATGCATCACTCGAGTGGTGGTGGTAGTTAGTGTTTTAAGGTTAGTGACATTTGTAACGTGCCTTGAAGCTCACTAGTTATTTTGTGGTAATTTATTTTCAGCAAGATTCGGTTCAATATAATTTCAGAGTCATAACTGCTCTTGGTTGTTTAGAACACACTCTAAGAGATGTAGATTTGTCTCAATACAATTTCGAATAAAATACAAAATACTTGTACCCTCATGTCTTGAATATGTAATAGTTTTGTTAACAAGATCCATTTATATCATTCAATCCCATTCAAAGAGTTCAAAACTACTATTATCACTGGCACTCACTGAAGTATGTCCTAATCAAATCAGATGTTGCTTTAAAATCACAAAGGGGTGTCAGTGATGGAATTCCAAATCTGCGGTTGCTGAGCAGATTGCAATGTCAACATCAAGGAGTGCTAGCTTTATTAAATTTGATAAACCTTAGTGTAGGGAGGACTGTTGACTACAAAAAGGCCAGCATTTCAGGTGAACAAAATGAAGTAGGTCTGTTCTATACTGCATTTATTCCATAATAGGTTTCTAAGTCCTTCAATGAAATTGAGACGCTTCGTTACAGGACACATCACAAAAATCAAGGAAGATCAACAATACTCTTATCTCTACTATCAGGCTCCTTATGATCTTTATATATAAGTTTACTTTTCAACTTGTTCATCATCTTAAACTCTTCTGCATTGACACCGGTATCCATTAAGATGATATTTATGATGGCAAAATCAGCATTAACTTGCAATCTCTGCTTCCTCTCTAGACTATTGAATACAGTATTTAAAAGGGGTTTGGAGAAATTGAAGTATGTCTTTCCTCAGCTGCTCGCAAGCAAACCAAATTAGTTATTTTGTAAAGGAGAAGCAGCATTCAACTACTCCATGTTTGATAACAGACATAATAGCTAGCATATAAAATTAAAGAACCAGTGAAGATACATGAGTTTGATAACAAAAGATACGTTTTATGCAGCCAAAAGATATATTACACTTATTCAGACAAAATGAGATTGTTCTTCATAAAATTTGACCCAACAGAATGAGTTCACACTTCATCTGGTCAAATACAAAATCAGGCTCTAAATCTTGATTACACTAACTAGAACATTAAAGAATCTTCAGAGGTGGCATCAAACTTTAGAATAATAAGCTAACATTCTAAAGTAAAGAATAGTTAATGCTCTAAAAACTGAAAAAAATAAAAAAAGAGAAACAAAGAAAACGGAAGTTGCAAAATTTTAGTCTCATACATTTATCAGCAAGGATTTTTAAACTAGGGGAGGTCTATGCATGTTCACAATAATCACGACATCGATGTCAATTTGACTTGTTTTCAAGTTAGTTATTTCTGTTAAATTGGTCAAACAACGACATGCTTGTAAACTGATCACTTTTTTTTCAAATGTCATTGCAGTGTTGATGCAGCTGCTTTAGTAACATCACTATCAACAGGTTTAAGGGAAGAAGAATTGAAGCAAGCAATTAAAATTGATCATCAAATTGTTCAAATCAACGTCAATATCCATCTATAATAGTATTTCTCTGCATACAACAGAATTCAAGTACCATGAAAGAAGTTGTTTCAGCATTTTAGAGTATTTAGATAGGGCTCTATGGAACTCCTTTTGTTCTTAATAATTGAAAATATGAGCTCGTGACAAATATCATTGCTTAAAAGTCTGTCTCAGGAAATAACATGGTAGCTGAGTGATAAACAGGAAGGCATATGTGGATGAGATTAGAAGGAATGGTTAAATTTAATGATAGCAATATATAGTAGTATATCATCAAGAATCTTCTGCTTAATATTCTACATCTTATACTAAAAGAATTTTTAGCCATTTACAGTACACAGAGACTTCTGGTGCAATGTTAATCTATAATTAAGATTTTACATGTTTATATGTCTTACTGTCGGTGAAACAACAATTTGGGGAAATTTCTCAGTATCTGATTCTCAGGCAATAGTGAAAAAAATCAGGAGTTCTGTACATCGTCTCACAAAAATCATGCTCACGTATGTTAAGAACTAATTTAATAAAGAATCCACAAGTTACCAAAATCTGATTTCATTAGTATTCAAAAATAACTCATTGAAAATGTCAGTAAAGAGCAACAGCATTATAGGAAGCATGAAAACCCTGGTCAAGCATCTTTTTTCTTTCCCTTCTATTTATCCGAAGAACTTTTGATTTGTACAGCAGAGCAGATATTTAGTCAAGGCATCTTTTAGGGGTCTTCTCTGAATTCAATCAAGACCATTTTTCCCATTCTTCAAAACAAAGAAGTGGTCGTGAAATGAGAGAAATGTTCAGCATCAGTCATTTCTGATTTTGTTTTTTTTATAGAGGGGTTCTTGGTTTGTATATTGTTTGCTTTAGTTTTGAAGACTTCTCTTTTTCTACTATCCTACAGATGCCATTTTTATAGCAAAGACCGCCATAGGTTTTTGTTAGGTTCATTTTTGTGGAGTGCTCACTCACTCTCTCCTTGTTTCCCTTTTTTCTGGTTTCAAGCATTTTGAACACAATGAGCCCGTTCTAATTTTTGAATTTGAGTATACTGTTTTTCTTCTCTCTATAATCTGATAAGAATCACTAAAACATTTTGATGAACGCTGTTCTAAGGAATTCACTCTCAGGTTGCTAATCAAATGATTGAGATAGAATTAGACATTTCCAAGATATGACTACTGGTAATTCCTAGTCAAAGCACAAAGTCTCCATATTAGATGTTCCTCATAAAGCTAGATATGCTATCTAAATTCAGAAATGTGATCTAACAAGGAAAGTGGACTCTTCCAGGGAGGTAATTTGCATTTTTGGCTTAACTTTTTTCTGGTCATATTATCTATTATATTTTAACAAAAAAACAAAAATTTCAAAGCTAGTTCATAGTTTAGAGCACCTTTACAATCAAGGTTTAAAGCATAAACCTTAAAATTTCCAAAGGAATGTAATGAGTGTGGGAGAGGCATATCATCTCACAATTTCCCTAGCTAAGAAGCAATTACATATTATTGAAATGGTCTTAGACAGGGATCCCCAGATCTTCCAAAGATTGAAGCTAAACATACATTATATAACAAAATAAAAATTATTAAGGGTCTTAGATATACAAACACAACCAAAGAGAACCCCAGCAAGACAACCAAATCTAGCAAAAACTAAACGCCAACATTATTACATTACCAGTTGCACAAAAGATCAAGCCAATGTAGGCATCTCCCTGATCAGTTATTGGTGTCTCTAGCACATCTTGTGATGACTTCACAGCCCCTGCTGTAAGGATTTGCCTGTGCAGGATGACAAGCATAGTAAGAAGCACCTGGTTTTCCACAAGGAACCATGTCCCTAATCAGTGTATCATAACTTATATACCTCTTCTGCATCACCAGAACCCTCCTGCTGCTGGTTTCAGAGTCCAGTTCAGGCTCACTTAAACAGTCTCCAACCTTATTGGTGCAGACCCTTTTCACCAGGACATCAATGTCACTTGTGTTCAGTGATCCAAGGCCTAAAGCTGAAACCCCAGTGAAGATGTGGAGGAAAAGGAGTGCTAAGAGGAGGATAGAGAGTGTGAGTTTTGGTATGGACATTTTCTTTGTTCTGGCTTTGTTAGAGTTGGAGTTGTCTTGGTTTCTTGACTCGTGAACTGAGACTGATGTATTTGGGTGGTTGGAGGTCCTTGAATGGGACAGCAGATTCATACACTTTAAGTGGATCCATGTTCTGGTAACCACTGATATCATGCCAAATACCAAGCAAAAGATGGATTGAAAATGATAAATAAATATAAAAAATAAATAATTACTAACATATATATATATATATATATCCATGACCCTTTTGGGATAGAGGATTCTGTTCATGAATGTATTATTAAATTAAGAGGATGTTTTATTTGGTTTTTAAATTGAGAGCATCCAGAGATGAAAGAAATTAATTTTATAGAAGAACATTCAGAGAGTATGCTCAATATATTCACATATGTTCAGAGCATTTGATAATAAACTTCAATTTACTAAAAATGATTTAAGCATACCGGAGACAAGTCGACGATGTGACATGTGAGGTTTCAGTTGTGTGAGTGATATTTTGTGAACTATTAAAGGGTTGATATACTATGATGGAATTATGAAGAACTAAATTTCTTAATGTAAAGTTCATTTCTTTTTATGGTCAGGGAGATTGTTATACATTGTCAAGAAAAATGTATTGGCGTGAGTAACTAACATTTTTGCATAATTTACGATGAGTATAAGTATACGATTTTAGGATGAGTTTTTATATGTACAATATATATTCTTTGGTACCATAATTATTATTAGTTCCAATATGTCAATTTATATATATATATTATATATATTTATTTATTTATACTTTGTTATAAGATAATTTTTGGTGATGTTCTATTGGTGTGTTGTAATACATTCAAGCGTATGTGTGTATACATATATTTTAAACATGTCATAAAATTTTATCTAATTATTTTATATGTATTTATAAAATAAGCATATTGTAAGTTCGTGTGTTTTTTTTTTCTTTTAAATAAATTGCTTATATGAAATATATATATATGATTTTTTTATTGAGCTAGAAGGCTCACTTCAGTTTTTTGCGATGAATATACTTGGGTGACTGTATTGACAAGGGATTTGGCAAATTTGAAATCGAACGGGGCTATCGTTATTCCTTGGCTCATAGATTATCTTAGTATTCCATTTTGGGATTTGATTTTGTTCATTGATTAATGTTCAACTATTTATTTAGGACTTTACTGTAAGGTTTATTCCTCTAATCTTTAGGTTAGAACTTGTTTAATATTAATCATTTGGATATACAGTTAAATTACAATATGATAATGGATGACAGCAAAATTGAGAGAAGTAAAGTAATACATGGAAAATTTGCCTTAAAGAAGAGGAAAACAGAAAGTCCATTCCATTAAAATCCAACAAAGAAATGAAATGATTACAAACTTTGGTAACAGAATAATTGTGGGTGAGACATTAAAGACGGAAAGGGTGAGGAGTCTCATCTACTACTTGGCAAGATTTTTGTGGCTTTATTATCTGTTTTACCACAGGGACCAGCCCCTATTTCATCCCCTGCCTTTATGGTTAGGTTTCATTCATTGATATTCTTCATTTTTACAGGTATATGAATTATCAATATCATATTAATTATTAAATTATTTATATTTTATTTGATATTGACAATTCATGTGAAATATATTGTTTCTCGATTCCTCTATCTCTCCGCTTTGACTTTGCAACACCTTCTTACTGTGATTAGCCATCCACTCCAAAAAAAGATACAATCTTTTTTAAATGATTGTCCTATCTCTTTATTTATTGATCATTCACTATATTCAAACATTAATAGCCATGCTTTCCATACTTTTGCAACCGCTAAATGCTGCTCTATTCATTCAGTGTAATATAATTATATAAAGTAACTGATGCTTATTGGTTGAATTTCAGCAGTTCAAAGATATTACTATTATATATAGATAAAAGAAAAAGGAAAAAAGGACAAAAAAAAAAAGAAAGTGAAGAAAGATTGTTACTCTCAAAATCGCTGTATAATAATACTCAATCCTTCTACTCAAAATTAAAAGAGTACACTTCTTCCTAGGGGTGGGTATAAAAATCAAAACCGAACCGAATTAGTCCGAACCAAAAATATCAGTTTTCCACTTATATTCGGTTAGGTTTCGGTTTTTTGTGTAAAAAACCGAATTTTTTTTCAGTTCAGTTCGGTTCTAGGTTTGAAAAACCAAACTAAACCAATTTTTTTTTTTTGTAAAAAATGGGGTATAAAAAATGGTGTGTGATTACTTTTGCTTTCAATAGCTTATATAGAGGGTAAATATTATATACTGTTGGTGTGAGATTAATGTTGCAAATTATTGCTGTTAAGAAGTTGCATGAGCAACATGTAGTATGCAACATAATTGAGTCCTAAAATATTATTCGTGAAATGCATGTTAGGTACATAGATTAACTTGAGATGTTTGGAATTTCGTTTTTAAGCTTTAAAATGTTTATTTTGATTATAATAACAAAGAAAGAAAGTAACTTAGAAGCTAAATTTTTTGTGATTTCTATTGTTGAAAACTTCGGTTTATAAAAGTCGATTTTTTAAAAACCAAGAATTATCCTCCAAAAATTTGGTTTATGAAAGCTTATTTTACATAAAACTGATTTTAAAAATTTGGTTTATAAAGCTAAGTGATTTTATAAAAACTGATGTTCAAGTTCTCTTAATCTCTACTTGTATTTGCCAAAAATCAACCCCCAAAAATTCAACTTGCATTGGTTAAGTTCTTTTAATCTCCACTAGGTCTTTCTTTTTCAAGGCTCAATCCGAATGGCTTGAACCGAACCAAACCAAATTACATTGGTTCGGTTTTGGGTAAAACCGAACCGTGTCCACCCCTACTTCTTCCATTTATATCTTATCATGTGAGAAGGAGAACTCATAAGGTATTCTTATATGAGATGACATAATTTTTTTTAGGTAGAGTACAATCCCATCCAACTTGGCTCCCGTAGACAATTGATAATCTCAAATTTCAAATAATTCATCTTCTTGGTTTCTTGAAGGTGCCTCTAACAAGCTTAACTTAAAAGGATTGCCAGTCCACACACATACATCTTAAATATAAAAGCTCTAGTGATTATGGCCTTGACTTAAAATCTTCCACATCAAGGATCTCACCATATTCTTTCTGCACATTAAGTTGCTGTAACAAATGACGTGCCAAGTGCTTGTTTTCAGCCAGCATCATTTTTGAAAGAAAAAGGGAAGTGATGATGCAATTAACCAATAGAATATTTTAAGAAGAGGTATCAAATGCATCTTGTAATGTACATGGGTTACATCTGGTCCTATGCATTTACGTATGTTAATTTGCCGGAATACTAATTTCATGTTAGCATAGCTCCATTTACTTTTGGCAAGCTCAGAATTGATCCTTGACGTCCTAAACAAAATGCAGCAGAATGGAATACGAAGGAGAACTGGCAAGACAATTTGTTCTCTATGATAATATGTCAAGTAAAATGAGTAACATGTAGTACTTCTGCAGCAACAATAAACGGCTTTTCATCTTGATAAAAACTTCCAACGGAAACTTGATGACAATTTAGAATAAAATAGACGTACATCAGGAAAAAATCTCAAGCATATGTACTACATACCTCAAGCAAGGTATAGGGCAACACAGAATCATGGTTTAGAATGAATTGATCACTGAGATGATATTGAACAAATATTGAAATATACAAAAACTCCTACATGATAAAATCACAAGATGAGGCAATTGTGCCTGATGACTATTGCAGTCTTCAGAATATCACTAACCACAAACTAATGACATATGACATTATCTTATTGACAATATATCACTAGCCATCTAATATATCTTGTCAATATGGAAAATACTGAAGAAGCTGTTATATACCTATCAATGAGCTTTACAACACGATAATACTCAAAGAGTGAGCTGCTCCATACTCTTACCATTTCTTGACATTCCCTGGCCTGATCTTCTATCTTCTTGCTCTTCATATGGGTTTGCCCTATAACTTGAACTGGCTTCTTCATTGTCTGAAGAACCTGGTCTTTCAGTAAGAAATTGTTCCCAGAACACATCATTTACTCGAGCTGGCGGGGCTGAAGGCTCTGAATTGTTGTTTGGGGCTTCTTGTGAAGAAGACAGAGTAGCACTCCGGTTACCAAGATTCTTGCTCTTAGGAAAAGATCTAGTATCAGATTCTTTATCATCAGAAATATACCTCGACTCTAGAGCCTTGCCAATATCATGATTTGGTTGGGGCATACTAGATGAATAAAACTCTTTACTGAATTGCAGAGAAGAAGATGCCAGAGTTAGATTGAGATGGCAGGGACCAAGACCATCAACTTCTTCATTAGAGGACAATCTCTGCTGCAAGGAATGCACACTTGGGCTGTCATTTGCTGGTACTTTGCGAGGGATGGTTGAATCCATTTTAAATGTAAAAGATGCCCCAGTATCAGCAAGATCAAATGTTTCAGGCACAAATAAATTGCCTTCTGTTCTTGTATGTGCATCTTTTCTGTTGCCCTCAGATATTTTCTTCTGTGGACTCCCCCCATCATCATTGGAACTCTGTGTGCTATGTGAAACAACATTAATATCTGAAACAGCTGGTGATAATTCTAGTCTCAGCTTATTTGAGAAATCTTGGTGGAATATATTTCCAAAATCAGGTCTAGAACTAATATTGTTATCAAAATGAATACTTTCCACAACTGTCTTAGAGTGATCAACTTGTGGCATTCGTCTTTTCTTACTATATGCAGAGAAATCCATGGACTCAATTTTCCGAGCAAGATGTTCAACAAAAGTAGGGTTCTGAATAACCTTTTCCAAGAAGTTCAACAAATTCTCCTGCCTCTGCTCCATAGTGCCAACCCGTTGTGTCATATCTTCCAACTGAAGCTTTGCAGCTGAACGCTGCTGTTTGATTCTTAAAATATTTGCCTCTAGTGCAGATTTTTCACGTAAAAGGCTGTCTATTTCTTCCTCAAGTGCTGCTCTCTCTGAATCCACTGAAGAATTCTGAGGGTGACTGTGGCTGTGAATAGGTTTCCTGCGGTGGATATTCTTAAGAAGATGCTTTTGATCCTTAACAAAATCTTCATTACAAAACTCCCACCTCTCAGGATCAATCTTTCGGAATCCCTGTCACAATCAAATTCTGATAAGCACATTAAATCAAACTCATAGTCAGTTTCCATGTTATATGGAAACCAACTGGTTTATAATAAATGTAAATTCTTTTCTTTCTCCTGTGTCAGGAGAAAGAGAAGGGATGGACAGAGGAAAACCAAAAGATAAGAATTTTACAAGCTGATGCACACAGGTGATACGTGTATGAGAAAACTAGAAGGAAAAAAAAAAGATTTATAGACTTTATAGAATTCCAAATAAATCTATGGACGAGAAAACCTATGCACTAGAAAACAGAAGATAGACCTAATCATTTTAAATGAAAAACTAACATCTGAATGATAGCTTGAGAATATTAAATTTCTCTTCATCAAAAAAAGAAGCAAAATCAAGAGTTCATCCATTAAGCAAATAAATTTTAGTTATTTGAGGTGAGTTACGAACAAGTTTTGACCAAAAGAACCCACCAGTATAAATTTAAAAATTAAACCGCAAGACAGTACATAAAACCAAAGAAAAGAAAACATAAACAACAATAATTTTTTCCCCTTTAATATTAAAAACCTAGCACATGCTCTGGAAGAAACAGATTCTTGTAATATCTTCAATTCCTTTTTGACTGAGAACACATGCTGCTAGTGGGATTACAATGCTGAAAAGGCATGATGCTTAAAACTAACATGCATGATTAGCAAAAATTTGCAATACAATGTGCAATGAATTTGATTCCGGCATTGACTAATATACATACAACCAGGTTATAATTATTAATTTTAAAATGTTATTAAGAAATTTATCAAGTAAATGGGTTCAGATAGTTCAAAGGATCCACCAATGCATGGGTTAAATTTGAAGTCACACAACCTGTAACAGATAGCTTTTATAAGAAACGTAGTAAAACTAATCTAAGTGTGCACAACATGGGTGTCATATCCATACGAAAAATAAAAACTAAACAACATAAAGAAGTCATCAAGCAGCTTCTAACATTATAAAAATTTACTTACGCCCCATTTGAGTGTTTGTTCATGGACCATGCATGGATGAATTGATTATGTGTAATCTTTAAAGCTACCTATAGTCACCAGGCAGTAGACAATACGTACGTGTTATAGTGCCATTCTGATTTGATCAATTATCATAACTGTGACCTCAGAATTCTGGAAATGTATAAGATAGGAGTGATTTTTCATGATTGATACATATCAACACTATTCTCACTATCATAATTGACTTTTTAGAATGCAGCACTAGCTCGAGCACAAACCTGCCTTGGTGGTAGAAGGTTTGCACCCAAAAGATAATTAAGTTCTCAGGTTCAAACATCAAGACGTTACCTACCCTATGGGGCAAAAAAGCCAAAACCCTACAGGGAGAAATGACAAGAGATTGGGCTGAGGTCCCAACACAAGCTATACTATACTAACACTGAAAAGGGGTAACTTTATAATTAGAATAAATACGTAGAGATTAATGTAAATATTGCCATTATATCCCAATCAAAGAACCAATCCTCTTCTTTTCTATGTCAAAACACCAATCAATTGTCTCAAAAACATGATCTGATTGATACAGCACACTGATGCATAATTAAAAATCTAAATTATCCCCAATCGAGACTACAATTCTCTGGTTTAACATCTCCTTATTAAAGCAACAAGAGAGACCCCGAGTCATCTCTTTATTAAATAATTTAAAAAGCTTACGACTTTATCTATTGTAAGCAAGATCAGCAAAATATAACATCAACCCAACTCATATTAATTTAAAAAGTTTACAACTTTATCTAAGCAAGATCAGCAAAATATAACATCAACCCATCTCACGGATTTCCTAATCAATACATAAAACAAACACACAGACATTGCTAAAAAAAAAAAAAAAAAAAAAACGAAGGAGTTTGGTATCTCACATAGGTGTTGAGCTGTCGAATGAAACTGGAGAAATTGTTGTGCTTGAAATAGGTAGGAAGAAGAAGGCGAGCGAATTCAGGTGGGTTCCAGACGACGAAACTGTTGTTGTTGGAGCTCCAAGACACGATCTCATCGGTGGAAGAGTCACTGACCATGTCGTAGGTCTTCAAGAGGAAAGGAGCAGGACCTCCTCCGCCGCCGCTGGCCGCCGCCTCCATGTTTGGTGAGAGGGAAATTGGGGTCCGGTTTGGCGAGTTGAAATTTCAACGAAAAGTAATAGCATAGCATTCCCACTGGTTTTCCACTCATAAAATTTGTAGTTAGTAATGCCACGTCATTTCTTGTTTACTCAGAAAACTGAAAAACAATCTCTTGTTAACTAGTACTGGTCGTTCTACTTTCTCTCACTCTCTATATCCAATTAATTATTGGTTAGAATCCTATTTAACTTCTTTCAGTTTTTACAAAAATTTTTATTCTTATTTAAATTGTTTGGTTAGATTGAGGTTGGCCACTTGTATGCATTGCATTATTCACACAAATCATTTCTTTTTTTCTAAATTCATATCCAAATAATATAATATATGAGTGATCAATATCATATTAATTATAATATTATTAAGATGTTAACAACTTCAAATACAACATTATTTGAATATAAATTTCAAAAAAAAATTAAGAAATCTAGTATCACTCTTCGCTGGAGGCTAGATGTGGAATTAATTGTTTTATTTAACAAAAAAAACTTAAAATTAAAATTAACATTTACAATTTGTGACTTCAATTTTTTTTTTTCCTTTTTTGAACTACTAGTTGTAATATAAGGATGCAAATGTGGGTCAAACTTTCTTTATAAAATTTAGGACGGTTTTTTTTTTTTTTTTTTTTGAAAAAGATAAATTTAGGAGGATTTCAAACTTAAAAAATGAAAAAAAGGGAATGTTAGTTCTAATCATTTAATTGATATTAGTGTTAATAGTTTAAGTTTTCTTATTTTAAATTCAATTACGTTAAGAAACAATATGCCTCACCAGTGATAATTTGTTAGTAGTGCTTGTTGTTTCGGTACGAATCATTTGTTTTGGTTTCTATGTGGAGGATTGGATTTGTGTAGATTACAAAAACATACCAAAGGTATCACGCTTGGAAAGTATGGTTTTAACTTCTATTCATAGTTAGCTCAAATACATATTTATTTAAGATTTTTTTATTTTTATTTTTATTTTTTATCATGCTTAATGAACTTTTTTCCTTCTTTCTTTTTGGTTAAACTAGGCTATTTAATTATGTCTAGGTATTGCTAACATATGGAACTTTATACTTTTTTTTTTTTAAAAAAAAAAAAAAACTAACGCTTTGGTGGTTAGAGGCGTACTAGAATCTATTGATGCCTAAAAATAATACTTGACTTTTGAGCTTAAATGAGACCCAATGATAGATTCAAGAGCCCAAAAGCCTAGAGGCTCAAATGGGAGGAAATCACTAAGAAGCCTGAAACACAATATCGCACCAGTACATGCCACGTTAGCAAAAAGTGCACAAGCCTTCTTGTTCTAACAAGCAATGAGGGCAACTCGAACCATGAAGGTCACATGTGAAGCAGCTCAAGTTCTCTCCACGTAGCAACTCGAAGCATAGTAGCTCATGATATTCCTTATTTCAACAGGATTCTGAGAGCGGAAAGAGTTTTGCATTAAACGGGAAATTGCACTACAATAGAAAATTTCTAAATTTGTAGTTTAATTCAAAATTTATATATTTAATGTAGTTTGATGTAAATTAGGAAAGAAATTTTAGCCTTTTTTCTACATTTTAATGACTTAATTGTATAAAAACAAGAAACTTGTAACACTATAAATAGGATCTTTTACGCAAGTAAAGGGATAACTTTGAGCCTGTTCGAAGCCTTTTTGAAATTCCTATATTTCTTTTCTTTCCTAGACAATAAATAACTGTGAATGTAGACATCATTTAATACAGCCAAACCATGTTAAAAATTTTGTTGTCTCTTTTATTTATTGCTATTGCATTGTATTTGTGCCATTATCAAACCATACTTGTTTTGATTCATTCATAAATTCTGTTTAATTCTTGTTAAATCAGAGGTTAGCTTATTTTATTAGTCAACAAAACCTATCAAGATGGATTACTAATAGTGCAATCCTAGAGGATTACTGGTTAGAGGAGTACTAGAACCTTTCAAGATGGATCACTAATAATACAGTACGGATGACTACTTCTATAACTATCTCAAACCTATTAAGATGGATTACTAAAAGCGCGAATTCGGATAACTATTTCTACAATTAAAAGATAACAACTCTTACAAAGAAACGAACACTTCATACACTTTATGTTTTAATATTAATAAAACAAAAATGAGACTATATCTCTTGACTTTTTTGGGTGAAGGGGGATACTTAACCGGTCTTACCAAGAAATGATATGTGGAAACTATATAACTAAGAGAGCTCACTATTTACAACTTAAAAGATTTGGACAATAGCTTCTAGTGACTAATAATCATTTTCTTAAAAAAAAAAAAAAAAAAAAAAAAAAAAAAAAAAGAAGGAGAAAAGAACTTTTGTAATGAATAAACTTGCATAATACTTGGGATGTTACACCTTAATAGTACACATATTGTGGCAAAAGAACATGAAAATGAGTAAAAGATATAGAGTAATGCTAGTCTTCCTAAATATTTTACCTAAATCCATATTTAAATGATGTGATATGAGTTGTTAAGATATTATAAATCAAAAGATAATATGATAATTAATAGGATTTTGACATTTTACATACCATATCATTTTGGTATGAATTTGGACAAAATATTTGAGAAGTCTAGCATTACTCAAAAATATATAATCGACATATTGTGTCTATTATTTGTAATTAATACAATAAAGTTACTGAAATTCACATGACATATGGGTGATAAAATTAAATGGTAGAGTTATTGCCACCCACAAAAATAATTTAAACACCCATTCTTTTTAAATATATGACAAAATTATCCTTAAATAAAATTATAAAAAAGATAAATACATAGTAGTAAAACAATTTATTTACTTTAAAAATTTGAAACAATTTGCCTTTTTCAATTTTAAGATAACAAAACAAACAAAAATCCATAAACATTTCTAATAGAAAATCTACCCAAAAAATTATGAATCTTAGTATATTAAATGATTCTTTAGATTTATTTATTTTTAAATACAAATTACTATTTTCAAATTTTATTTTTTTATTCATCAAAATAGTAATGATTAATTAAGAAACAAAATAAAATCTCATTGTTGGTGAAAGATTTGATGACTTTAACCTTCAAGTATGGCTTCTTCTGCTTGTTCTTGTTTTTGATAAAGTGTAAAATTAGAGTTACAATTGAGAATTTATATTTAAGAAAAATAAGAAAAGAATAAAGACAGAAATTTTGTTATAAAATGAATATAATCAATGTGAGTTATTATCAATTTTTTTTAACATGAATTAATACTATTTGGACCGGCGGGAGGGGGTGGGATTTATCAATCATCTGAAGGAAAAATGATAATAACTCTAATTAATATTGTTTAAATAGGATTAATAGTTATGAGTTATTTCAATGGTGACAACCTCACTTGGCTCTTTTGCGTATGTCAGGTTCAACTCATGTCACCACAAAAAATGTGGCAGATTTTCCCCTCTCTTGCAGGCTTTTCCTCCTTCTTATGGGAGCCTTCCTCCGACTTTTGAGAGCTCCAATTCAAGGCTGTTTCTCAGTATACCTTGTCAAGAGTGCTCGGCTATATTACCTGTTAAAAATATATATATATATATATATACCTCATCAAGAGTGCCTGCCATGTTACATTCTTATAATATGTATTTAATATGTCAAAAAAAAAAGGTCTAATATTGATTCATTTATGGGTGCTTATATTAATTCATAAATATTTAAGTTTTATTTGATAGGTGTGTTAATAACTTGGATATGGAAATTATATTTGTGGGTATACCCAAAATAAAAATCCCTAGTGAGAAAGATGGTATCTTTAACATTTGTGGATGATAGTGTTATTGTTCTCCGCTAAACCATGGATTACACATCACCACCTCCGTGATGATCATGTCCACTACGATCATGGCCATGCCTATTATTATGTCTTTTTGCCCTGTCGATCATGTTCCACCGTCATGAATCATGACCACCCTAAGGCGGGTGACGAAGATGTTCATGGTGAGACATTTTGCTAGTAAGTAATAATTGACTCTTAATATATATAAAAGAACTTTTAGTTACATATTCTCATAAGAGTTATATCCATACCTTCCATTCTTTTATGAAATCTTCTATAATTCTATGAGATTTTTTTTTTGTAGGAATGCTAAGAAATAATATAATATAATTATGGACAAAATTGTATATTTTTTCAAGTTCAAGAGCTACTTTTTTTTTTTTGTTTCCTATTTTAAAATGCTTTATAAATTGATTTTTTTTTTTAAAAAAAAAAAATAGTTCTTGAACTTGAAAATATATTAAATTTCATCCATAAGCATATTCCATATTTCTCATCATTCTTACAAAAAATTACATAAAAATACAAAAGATTTCATTAAAAAAGAGAGAATTTGAATATAACTCTTATGTGAGGGAATATCCACACACACACATAGTAAGCACTGAAATTAATTAAGTCGTGCATTGTATGTGGAACAACTGATTAAACATGAATGAGTGTTAATCAAGTCAAAACAAATGAAAATAAGTGAATCTTTCTATAGTAAAAAACATTTTGAGATTTTTATTTTAACACCACTAATTACAATGATACAATCACATATTTTCAATTGGTCCCATCATTGTGGTGAGACTCACTGAAAATGAGTTATTATAATTAATAGTCTTAAAATAAAAATTTCAATATATGTATATATATATAACTTTTATGGTTAATGCATTTTTACTTTTAAAATGTTAGGAATTACTAATCTCAACTATTTATTACATTCTCTTTCCTCAAAATATTTATCTATCCTATTTAAATGGTAATGTGCCACCTAAAACCTTAATTTGAAAACATTAGCTAATCCAAACTTGTTTTTTAAATACTTATAAGGTAAACAGTCTTATAATATAATGAAAATTCATCATATATACTGATAAATAAGCATGATATAACTCGAGTTCTTATCATGGATGTGAATGAAAAGCATCTAGAAACTTTAGCTGAGAGTAGAGGAGACTTAGACATACAGCTAATCTTCTCTTTTGATTATGCAAATTTTTCTACATAACATTTTCCAGTGACCACTTGTTTACGTTTACAAGTCAACTAAAAGACAATCACCTCCCCAGCCTTGACCTCCCCCAACATTCTCTGAGAAATTAATAAAATAAATAAATAATAGAGATAAAGATAAAGTCCAAGCTTACCCATCCACGCAATTTGAATTAAAATAACTAAAAAGAATAAATAAATATACATATTCTAACAGATGAACCTTGGTTTTCAATTTTGATGCTTTCATTTGTAGTTTTCCCGAACGTCGTTTTCCTACCACTGTTGCAGTGTCCATCACAACTTCAATTTCAATTCTTTACGTCCTCAAAACCAATACTGTGAATTGTGATCTTTTCCCTTCCTAATTGTCCCTTCGAAATGTCTCTATTTTACCAAGAATACCTTCACTGCTAAATCAAATGCATCTTCAAACCGGGACGACCCTGCATCAGCATATACTATTCTTGGAATAAGTCTTATCACTTCCTTTCTCATGGCTTCTTGTTCCTTCTTTGAGACGGCAGCCAAGGTCTCATTTATCCTGGATTTGCCATCCCTCAAATTTTTTCCTGGTATGTACACCGAATATTTTGTATAGTTTTCTGGCAAGTGCCACACATATTGAGAATAAGCACTACCGGGATGGAAAAAAACTGGAATACAACCTGCCAATATAGAGTCGAATGTTGATCTTCTTGTGTATGAATCCCCTGGAGGCTGTAAGCAGAAAACGGATTCCTGAAAAACTTCCAGGACAGTTAAAGGACTGTCACAATTACTTGATTTTGAACTACAATCTAGGAATTTACAAGAACTGGCTGATGCCAGGCACTGGTTGATTATACTCTCCCGGACGGAGGCTTTTTGTCTGAATCTTCGGGCACCAACAAAGGAGAACAAATAAGGCCGGTTTTGTATTCTGATCCTGTCCTGCCATTGGCAGACTTGAGTGTGTGTTGAAGGATGGAAAGATGTTGGGTATGGAATTGCAAAATCATTGTTCCAGGAGCCTGATTCTATTGACAACATTGACATGTTCTGAGACTCTGGCAGGAACCTGAACTTGCTTCCCCACTCAGTGTTCTTGTCTGATTGTCTCCTGAAATCCCTTGAAATCCTGCCCGAGACCAAGAAATGGTCCATACCCCACATTTTCTTCCACTCGGGTTTCTCTGCCAGCCACTTGACAAGTTCAAAACCTAATGCATCTCTCACCGAGGTTTTGTAACCCCAGAGATGTCTTCTCAGCTCTAAACCAGCATAAAACGGTATGAAAATGGCAGAAGCAAGTGAAGAATCATTCGTCAAACACTCATACTTCTTCATTCTATCGTGAAAAATTACTTCCAACATGAATTGGTTAGTGAAATACCAGCTTCCTATGTTGGTCTCAACTTGAGGACCAAAACCTGAGTTGTTTGTGAATAAGCACATATCGAACTTGTCGGTTTTCCTTGTAAGAAGTTGGCAATTCTTGATTACATCTTCGTTGAATTGGCTGGGGAGATCATGAATGTAAATGTATCGACCCCAGCATGAATCCACCATAGGTTTTGTTTTCTCTTTTTGGTTTCCATTATGATCCACCTCTTTGCTATTTATTTTTATCTCGATTTTGCTTCCAAATACAGACGAATAATCCAAACAAACCAACAAGAAACATGTAATATTAGCGATGAAAAAAACTAACCAAAGTTTGCTGCCACTTTTTCTGATGAACGAATTATTCATTTCCGTTTGAGTCCCGGTGCTGGCTCTCCGGTCTGTGCAAGGATCTCTTAATACATCAGGCAATATAAGACAAACAGAAACCGTAGAATTGCAAGACGCCTACAGGCTACACGTTGTTTGAGGGTTTGTGCCTAGGGTTGATTAGTCATGAATGGAGGCTCTGACCTGTAAACTCTAATCTGGAGAATAAATAATCAAGCAAGCAAGATTGAAAAGGTAGCCATCACCAAAAAGTCAACATGTCACAAGAAAACGTGTTCGGATGGAGGATCGGGCCACCATCTCCCGCGAATCTTTTTAACATATTTTGGCTGGCCATTACCATTTCGGTGGGTTTCTAAGAATATGTAGAAAAATCATGCCCTACTAGTCTCTAACTCAAATCAATAATTCCATCTCCATTTTTATTAAAAAAGATATGCAACATAAGGTTTTAGGTCTCTTGTTAGTCTATATAGACATGAATTTGGATCCTTAAGCTTTTTCCTAACCTAATCTCATATCAAATAAGCATTTCAATGGATGTTTTACAAACCTTTTCAACCACCGATCACACGCTTCAAAAAAGTTACGGAAAGTTAAAATTAAATAAGGAGGATTCTGTTGAGAATCTAAATTTAGATCCAATAATAAACCTAAATTACATTCAAATTCATGCTACAAATAAAATAAATTTTGAATCAATCGATTGACAGAATTGGGCAAATTGATCCTCTAAAATTAGCTAACAAAATTTATATAACCCTAGCCCAAGCAATTCTAGTATCTCTACTTAGAAAAGCCGAAAAATCAACAAAAAATTACCTGGCAATTTGTAGAATTTTACTAATCCTTCCAAGCAAAATACATACTAAACTCTAAGTCTCATGGCCTTCCAATTTTGATAAACAAGATTTCCTAAAAAGAAATAATAACTTAAAAGGAAAAATATCAAACAATAAAGGAAGTAGTATCAAACAATTAAATGGAAATAATATCTAGATCTAAAAGGAAATAATATTAATTCTTAAAAGAAATAATAGTAAATCCTAACAATAAATAATATCAAATCTGTTTGGGGGAAATCTAACACTTCCAAAAATCAATTGAAAATCAACTAAAGCAACCCAAAATCAATTGATCCTCTTAGTCCAATAGAAATAGATTGCCTTAACCCCTAAAATCAATTTATAAAGGCAAGCCTGTGGAGAACAAATCTAAGTATGAAGCCCAAGCCCAAACACCCCCTAGGGAATAAACGAGCGGGAAAGGAGCAAGTTGTCTCGCCAAAATATAGGAAAACCCCCAAGAGAAGAACCAATTCCCTCTTGCCAGCAAAGCATTTCAAATATCACCCAGAGGACAAACGATAGTATGAGGCACGACACTGACACAATGTAGGAGTGGTAGGTTTCAACAAAAGGAAAGGTCCACAGCGCTTCATTTGTCCTTGAAGACAGACCAACCAGTGAGAGAGAAGTGTACAGTCACTGTAAAACAACTCAAAACAAGGCTTTATAGCTCATAGCAAGCTAGAAAACAATAAGGCAAAAGGAGAGACGGACAAAAAAAAAAAATAGAGGTGTAGCAAAAGGGGACTAGCAAGAGCTCAACCGTACTAGAAAAAGGGGAAATGACCATCAAGTCCCTAGAGCATAAGCAATGCAGTATGTAAAGGGATAATTGTTCATCGAAGAGATAGTTTTTTGGAAAAATGAATAGTAAATAAACTAGTGTGCGAGGAACCTCTCTTAGAAAGGATCTTCAAAAATACTATACTTAGTTCTAAGCTTGTTAGGTGTTGAACAACTTTTTCTTTCTGAAACTTTTAAAAAAATATCCCTCAGTTCACAACTTTCTTATGAACATCAATTGAGTTGAGTGTTGAAGGATTTTCGCCAGTGAAACACTGATGACCCCTTAGCTCTTATTTGTTCTATAGAAGGAATCAAAGGAGAAACCATGAAAAGAGGAAGGAAATGTATCAACCTAGGAGGTGAGAGCCCTTACCCAGAATAATCTATCTCATAGGCCAAATCCACTAGGTCCCCAAGGGATCTATTAGGAAATCAGTTTCTATTTTGTATTCTAATTAAGATCCTTAATATTACTGTTGATGTAATCCCTTGAGGATAATTTTTTCATCAACAAAATCCAAAAAGGAAAGAATATTAAATACTAAATGGAAATAATTCCAATTTAATAAAAAGAAATCAAATATGAAATAATAAAAAATAAATCCTAATTAAACTAATTCCTTCATTAAATTGTTGTTGATTTCTGCTTCAATTTCGACCTCTACAGTGCTTCCAAATTCTGAAATAAATATTCCTCCTCTTTCTCCTCATTGATAGACGAAGGTTTTCATCATATCCAAATCCGACATGACATATTGTCGAGGACTTTGTTAGAAATCCCACAACAAAACCTAACAGCCCTGCCTTACACAACAAGTTACATATAAACAGATTCAATCAATCCACAGAATTGCGTAGATTGATCATCTAGAATTAGATTCCAAAATTGACCTAAATCTAACGTAAGCAATTCCAAGTGAGAATACTTAGAAGAGCCGAAATAAACTAATAAACTTTGCTCTCCAACAAGCTTTTGTTATTATTCTCCAAAAAGATACAAACCAATAAATATTTTTAACTAATTTTTTTTTTTTTTAAAAAATATGAATCTTATATATATCAAATGATTCTTTAGATTTTTTTTTTTTTTAAAATACAAAACGCTATTTTCAAATTGTATTTTTTATTCATCTAGAAAGTAAAGATTAATTAAAACACAACAAAAAATCTCATTATTGGTGAAAAATTAGGTGGCTTCAACCTTAAATGTATGACTTCTTCTTTTTCTTCTTCTTGAGAAATAAAAAAAAAATTATGTTTTAGAGAAATAAAAAAAAAAATAAAGATAAAAATTTTATTTTAAACAAATATAATTAATGCTAGTTAAATTGGATTAACATTGGTATATTTATAGGTGCTTATATTAATATACACATTTTTAAATTTAATTAATACGTGTAGTAATAATTTGAGTGTAGAAATAATATTTATGGGTAATAATATCTACGCCCATTTTCGAGGTTGATAATTTTAAATTTACCACTAATTCGAGGACTATTTTAAAATTTTGTCATGGTTGACCGGTTTGATGATGTGTTAGTCTATTTTCATTCATAGCTCTGCACATATAATTATGTTAAACTATGCATAATGACGTCTATATTTAAGAAGGGAAATGATAGAATTGTAGTTGTCAAGATTATGAGATCCTAACCAAATCTCACTAATCCATAACAAAATTAATTTAGGGATTGTTTGTTTTTTTATCTAATAATGCTACTGAAGATCGAATAATGATTGAAACTTAAAATCTTAATAACATATTTATCTTTTTTTCCCTTACCTCTAAATGTATAATAATCTTAGTTATTTTTTAAAATTAAAATTGTCTAAAAATTAATAATTTGACATTTACATTTTTTACTATTAATTGTTATATTATAATAAATTATTTAGAAAATACTAAAATACTTATATATATTACCAATATTTTTATTCATAATTAAAATATGATTAATTATTATAGTAAAGTTTTTTTTTTTAAAATAATTATATATACATAAATAAATTATTATAGTAAAGTAAATTAAATTTATATTTTAAAATAAAAATAAACAAAATAGTTTTAAATTGAATCACTATTGTTATATATTTAAATAAAAATAACATTAAAAAGAATATCATTAAAAGGAATCTAATATAAAATAAGGACAAATTTCATAATATGTTATTTTAGAGATGATAGATTTGAATAATATATTTAAAAAATCATCAAATAATTTGACATTCAATAAACAGTTAGAAATTGGTAACTTTTTTCTTAAACTGATTTTTGAGTGGTTTAAAGCGGCTTAATCATTTAAGAAAACAAATAAAAATCATTTAGTATGTGTAATTCAAACTCATTAAGTGAAAAATGATCAAACAAACAATCTCATGGTATGCTTAACTGCTTTTAAAAAAAATGATATACCTACCTTATAATTTTGGCTTAATATTTAATTACTTATTTACTTTTAATCAACCGTAATGATATATTGATGAGTTATCACCCATTTTGCTTGTAAGTGATTATTGTAAATGATACGATTCATCCCGACTCCTATCTTGAGTCCAAAAAAATTCTATAAAAACTGACGAAATCCATCCCAACTTCTATCTTGAGTTCAGGAAGATACCAGTGAAACCCGTGATCTTTCTAATTGAAATCTAGAATTTACTAAAAATATTTTAGAAAAATTCTCATAAATTTCATGATTTCCTCATAAATTTAATTTGTACATAATCAAAAATCTTTATGTTTATCGTGTTGGACCCTTGTAATTAATATATAAAATATTCATAAAAGATCTAGTAAAAATATTTCACTGGTAAAACTTATTATTGAAATACATTTAAGAAATCTAGTTAATTAAAAATTAATATACATAAAAGCAAAACTATTCTACTTAAAAATAATAATACTGCATTTTGTCATAATCATGTGGTCTTTCTCATGATATGCAATAATCTGTACGAACATACGATGGATACTTGAAAAAGTAAGTTTTTATAAAAGGATGAACACTAACGCTCGGTGAGTGAATCTTTTCTAAAGTCATTTCTAAATAAAAACATAACATATTTCTAATAATAGTAAATAATTCTCAAATATTTCAATAGCATTCATATTTGAACAATAAAACTAAATTCAAATATGATATCATAATAAAGCTATAAATATTTATATGAATCATTTATGATACTTTTATAAAATATAATATGCAAATATAATCGGTATAACTTTCTAAAATATAACATATATAAAACTTCTCTAAAGTAATAGGAAATCATTTTGAATTTATTCTATAAAACTTGAAAACTTTTTATATTTGATAATTTATTATAATAAAAAATATTTTTCTTACTAAATAATTCACCAACAATCTTTGAATAACTCATTAAATCTGTTTGATAAATAATCTCTTATCATTTTTGAAATTCTTTCATCAAATATCTTTCTATAAATAGATGTTTTGTAAATCTCTTTCTATACTCATTAAACTCCGTATATAACATCTTTAATCTGAAAATCTACACTAACCAATGCTCAAAGAAATCCGTCATACGTGGTGGAGATACTCAACACACATATAGAGCGATGGATAACATCTGTCATATACGTGTTAGGCAAATCTAAGACTCATACATATGTAACCTGCCTAACCGTTAAAATAGAGGGTACAACTTTGGTGTTTTGAAAATATCTTTATCTTCATTCTCAAAACTTAAACAATTTCTGTATACAATTATGCATAATTCTGAATAATATTTTTTCTCAAAACATAAACAAATATTTTTTCTCGAAACATAATATAATATTATTGAAAATATTATAAACATTTCTTATAATAAATTAAAGATGAAAACATAACTATCGATTGGAATTTCTAATGTATATATATCTACACAAACATATATACGAATACATAATAAATTCTCATTTCTATCATAAAATATAATTAAGAATCCAAAAACGTTATTTAAAAAAATAATTATTTCATTTTTAGTAAATAATAAAAGCTGAAATATAAATAATCATAATTAAATAAATCTATTTAAATTAAAAACGATCTACTCACAAGACTCCTTTGCTCAATTATGGGTATAATACGAGTTTCCGTCTAATTTCTCATAATTTTGGATCCACTTTAAAATCACATAAACTCAATTTACAACTTATAAAAAAATTAACTAATTTTCTAAATTTCAAATCCTATTGAAATAAAATCACTCATCTGAATAAATCAAATATCCAAATATTTTGTTCAAGTATCCTGAATTTTCTCCTATTTTTTCTTCTTCTTTTTTTTTTTTTTTTTTCCCCTACTTTTTCTTCTTTTCCAATCTCACATTTTCTATGGGCTGCATTTAACCCCAAATTTGGACTCACTTAATGGAATTGGGCCCACTATAAAACAATTAAATTAGGCTACAATTAAATCCAATAATTGGACTTCAATAAATCCAACAATTAAATAATTGGGCTCACACTTAAATTGAGCTCATTTATTGATTTTATTTTGGACTCTATTTATTTTTTAGATCTCCTTGAATTTGAGCCTTACAGCAAATCACTCTCCAACATCACTATCCAATAGTTTTAAAGACAAGTAGCGATATTTCCACCTTAAAAAATGGTACGTACACCCCAAATCAATATATATATATATATATATTGTTTTTGAGTAAAAAAGTGAATATTTTATAAGTATATCCACCAATCATTAATTAAAATATTAAATAATAAAATAGAGAGAGAGCGTTTGTAATTATGTTTCAAGACTTTTCAACTTGTATCGGATCTATCTTCTCCCAAATCACCTTCCAGTTTCTCTTTTCAAACTCAGTCCTGCGTCTCTCCAAAGTAAAGTGTAGTGATATCACAACGACGAAGCCTTTGAATTTTCACACACTTTCAAAGTAAAAAGTAGTGCAAAACCTATTTGTTGACAAGAGCTATCATAATTCAAAGCTCAATTAAATGGAGTTACTTTGAATAGGTGTATAGAGCGTGAAAACAGGGCTTCTTGACATATTTCACACATATTCCTTTGAGCGAGAAAATAGGTTTGGGTTGAAATTGTTTATGACGGCCAAGAGCCTTTCATCTCACCAATCTCTCTTGGATATTGCCAATATAGTAAATAATAAAATAGATATTGATGGGATGTATTTACAAAAATATACAGAATAAAATTAAAAGCAAAAACATAGTCATGATATTAAGTGAGGTTTAAAAACAAATTAGAACAATTTTAAATTTTTTATTGGGTGTGCAAACAAAGTAGGTGTACATACATTTTTGAGGGGTGGAAACATCACTACTTTTTAAAGACATTTAGTTAACAAAGCACATAAATTATGAAGCATCAAAACAAAAAAATTGTTAAATTACAAATTTACGCATAAAACCTTTATTTATTTATTTAAAAAAAAAAATTGATATCACATGGATCATAATTTTGTTGGAACTTAGTGAAAACACTAATTGCATGATATCTATATTAATTTTATAATAAGAGTAGAAAATTGAGATTTTTTCCTTTCCTAGATGCCCTTCGAAATGTCTCGATTTTCCCGAGAATACCCTTCACCGCTAAATCAAATGCATCTTCAAACCGGGACGACCCTGGATCAGCATATACTATTCTTGGAATAAGTCGTATCAGTTCCTCTCTCATGGCTTCTTGTTCCCTCTTTGAAACTGCAACCAGGGTCTCATTTATCCTGGATTGCCTATGCCTCAAATCATTTCTTGGTATGTACACGGAATATTTTGTATAGTTTTCTGGCAAGTGCCATACATATTGAGAATAAGCACTTCCAGGATGGAAAAAAACTGGAATACAACCTGCCTAATATAGAATCGAATGTTGATCTTCTTGTGTACGAATCCCCTGGAGGCTGTAAGCAGAAAACGGATTCCTGAAAAACTTCCTGGACAGTTAAAGGACTGTCACAATTGCTTGATTCTGAACTACAATCTAGGAATTTACAAGAACTGGCTGATGCCAGGCACTGGTTGATAATACTATCCCGGAGGGAAGCTTTTTGTCTGGATCTTCGGCCACCAGCAAAAGAGAACAAATAAGGGCGGTTTTTTCTTCTGATTCTGTCCTGCCATTCGGAGACTTGAGTGTCTGTTGAAGGATGGAAAGATGTTGGGTATGGAATTGCAAAATCATTGCTCCAGGAACCTGATTCTATTGACAACATTGACATGTTCTGAGACTCTGGCAGGAGCCTGAACTTGCTTCCCCTCTCAGTGTTCTTGTCTGATTGTCTCCTGAAATCCCTTGAAATCCTGCCTGAGACCAAGAAATGGTCAATACCCCACATTTTCTTCCACTCGGGTTTCTCTGCCAGCCACTTGACAAGTTCAAAACCTAATGCATCTCTCACCGAGGTTTTATAACCCCAGAGATGTCTTCTCAGCTCTAAACCAGCATAAAACGGTACGAAAATGGCAGAAGCAAGTGAAGAATCATTCGTCAAGCACTCATACTTCTTCATTCTGTCATGGAAAATTACTTCCAACATGAATTGGTTAGTGAAATACCAGCTTCCTGTGTTGGTCTCAACTTGAGGACCAAAACCTGAGTTGTTAGTGAATATGCACATATCGAACTTGTCAGTTTTCCTTGTAATAAGTTGGCAATTCTTGAGCACATCTTCGTTGAATTGGCTGGGCAGATCATGAATGTAAATGTATCGACCCCAGCATGAATCCACCATAGATTTTGTTTTCTCCTTTTGGTTTCCATTATGATCAACCTCTCTGCTATTTACTTCTATCTCGATTGTGCTTCCAATTGCAGCTGAATAATCCAAACAAACCAACAAGAAATATATAATATAAGCGATGAGAAAAGCTAACCAAAGTTTGCTGCCACATTTTCTGATGAATAGATTCTTCATTTCCGTTTGACTCCCAGTGCCGGCTCTCTGGTCAGTGGATGGATTCTCTTTATACATCAGGCAATATACGACAAACAGAATCCGTGGAATCACAAGTCACCTACAGGCTACACGTTGTTTTAAGGTTTGTGCTTAGGGTCATTAGAATTGTATATTATAATATATTGACTAGCCATGAATGGAGAGGCTCTGACCTATAAACTCTATTCAAGAATAAATGATGGGACAAGATCAGCGAGACAAATATTAACAATAATTGTTATACAATTTGTTGATTATTGAATGATGAAGATTTCAATCCTTTAGATTTATTCACATATTTAAGTACAACTAAATTTTGTACTCTACACAGACGTGTTGATTTCTCTCCTCTCTCTTTATCATCACATATTCGCTCATTTCTCCGGTTAATATTAAAAATCCATCAATTAAAAACAATCAATGCTTACATTTTTATTTATTTCATTTACTTAATAAAAAACATGGAAGAGTTACATAATCAAAATTTATTATTATTTTTCATATGTTCGTGCTATTATTACATGATATTATCATAAATTGGAAACATAAATTATTCGATTGAGTGTTAGTAGCAACAACCCTATAAATGACATAAGGAAAACAAACCAAGAAACAAAATTTATCCAAAAATAATATCCTTTTGGCTGGGATTTAAAAAAAATTGAAAAGAGAGCTCTTATATCGGTACAGTAGTTCTATTTGACCTACACTTAAATTTATTGTTTAAATCGATGATTTTCAATACAACCAATTTTCTTTTAATCCAAGAGATGTGGTACTACATCAACTTTAATTATTACTCTTTTATTTAAGTCTTGAATTCAAACAGAAAATTAAATTCATATTTTAAATATTTAATCGTTGTGAGATTTGATCACCGATATTAAATACATTTTGTATCAGTTAATTAAGACTCTTATTTATTTATTTGATCACCTATTTATTAGATTGTAATTTGTGAATTTATTTGTAATTGATGTAGGTGTTTCCATCATTTCCATGTGATGCATGTTTCACAAAATGTCAAAATACCTTACAGGTTAAATCAGATTAGTTATTCCATATATGTCGATCAAACATTTGTTGCTCTAAAAAAATAAATTACAAGATACCTACAGGCTACACGTTATTTTAAGAATTGCATATTATAATATATTGATTAGTCATGAAAGGAGGATCGGGAATAAATAATCATGCAAGCATGATTGAAAAGGTAGCCATAACAAAAAGTCAACATGTCACAACCATCAGTCCGAAAACTTGCCCGGATCGAGGATCGGGCCACCATCTCCCACGAATCTTTTTGACATATTTTGGCTGGCCATGGCACATGAGTCATGGGCCATGGCCATGACCACTTCGGTGGGTTTCCAAAAAATGTTGAAAAATCATGCCCTACCGGTCTCTAACTCAAATCCATAATTCCATCTCCATTTTTGTTAACAAAGATATGTAACGTAAGGTTTTAGGTCTCTTGTTAGTCTATATAGACATGAATTTGGATCCTTAAGCTTTTCCCTTGCCCAACCTAATCTCATATCAAATAAGCATATGTTTTTCAAACTTTTTCAACTAGCAATCACATAATTCAAAAAGTTAGAGAAAAGTAAAAATTAAGAAAGTATCCAAATCTAACATGACATATTATAGAGAGCCTTGTTAGAAATCTCACAACAAACCCTAACAACCCTACCTTATACAAGACAAGTTATGTACAAATAGACCCAATCAGCTTACAAAATTGAATAGATTTGTTCTCTAGAATTAGATTATAGAATTGATCTAAATCTAACTCAAACAATTCCAAGTGAGAATATTCAAAAGAGCTGAAATAAACTAAAGAACTTTGTCTCACCAACAACAAGCTTTTATTAATATTCTCCAAAAAGATACAAACCTTAGTTTTAACTTTATATTTTCCAAACCTTTATCATCGGAATCCTTCTCCGTTCGACATCTTTTTCCTTCCTGTCAACTTCCTACTCCATCTAGCATTTCCCTTCTTCTACTTCTTCCTCCTTTTTTTTTTTTCTTCTTTCGTCTCTTCTTCCTTCATCCTTCCTCATTATTATCATCATTATCGTCTTCTTCTTCTTTCTTCTCTTCTTCCTTCTTCCTTCTTCTTCTTTCTCCAGCTACAGTGACACTAATCCCATCATGACACTAGCGTGACTAGCCTCATGTCAAAGTGGTGTGAGTAACAAAAATGCTTTTGTTTTTGTTTTTTGGTTTTTTTAAATCCTTCATTGAACCACTAATCTCGCCATGACATTGACGTGACTAACACTATGTCAAAATGGCATTACTAGTAAGAATGCTTTTGTTTTTTTCAAATCTTTCAGGAACCACTAATCCCGTCATGAGTGGCATTACTAACACCACATCAATATGGCGTGACTAGTGAAAATGCTTCTATTTTTCTTTTCAAGTCTTTCATCACTCATAAATCTCGTCATGGCAAAGTGGTATGACTACTAAAAACACTTCTATTTATTCAATTCTTTTATGGAACCACTTATTGTAAACCCTCGATTCCTCATTTATGATTTTTCCAGTGATAGTCCCTAGGTATTGGATTGAGACCCTAAGAGGTCAATAAAAGTCCCTAAGGTTGTAAAGAAACTTTAGAGATTTATTAAAATCCAATTGGAGAATAAATGAAAGGGGTAAAACGATAAACGAGATCGAGTAATTATTAATGTGACAAGGGACTAAATTGAAGATAAATTTTAATAAGTGAGGTCAAACTATAATTGATCTAAAGCTAAAGGATGAAAATGGAATTCTCTCAGGACATGACCAGTCATTTTAAAGGTTGATTGGGGAGGAAGCATGAAGCAAAAATTGAGTCACAAATATCTAAATCAAATAAAGATGGCCACTGACCGAGAGAGAAAGAAGAAAAGAAAAAGAGAAAAGAAGAAGAAGAAAGAAGGAGCTGCCGCTTGCCGCCGACGTCGACCGAGTTCGTCGACCAGACCCGAAGTCGTCGCACCTCGACAGAGCTTGTAGCTGACACGGAACCAGACGCGAACCAGCATCGAAGCCGACCAAGTCCGCTGTTGATGCGAGACAGACCTGACGCAGAGCTTGTTCCGAACCAGATCGTCAACCGCGTGAGATCGATGTCGTCGAGCTGCTCCAGCCAAACCCGATGCCAAGCTCGCCAAGACCGAGCTGAGACGAAGCCGAACCTGTCTTCCTCGTGCGTGAACCAGCAAGCAGATCGGCGACGGAAGTCGCGGCAAGTTACAGCGAAACCGAGGGAAAGAGAGAGAGAGAGAAAGAGAGGAGGAATAAGAGAAGAAGATCCAACCAAAGCCAGCCCAGATCTCTCAACAAATCAGTCCAGAAATCACCTCAAAATCAGCTTCAAATCGAAGACAACGTGACAAGGAAAAAGGGGTGAGGCGGAAGCTAGTGGAGCACGGCACGACCCCTGAGCTTCCATATACGAAGCTTTAAAAACAAGTGAGTGTCTTTATAAAAAAATGTTTTTACTATGATTGATTTTAAATGCATGCCAAATTTATCATGTTGATTAGAATATCAAATGAATTCCAAATTGAAATTGTAGCATGAATTATGGAAATGATTTATATGAAATGTGATTTAATGATAAAGGAAATTTAAATTGAAATGATATTGAAAATCTATGGTACGCCTGATTGTACGTTATATATATCTCTAGTCTGAGTTGAGTACCTTAAGCGTGCATTGGCTGAGTCTGTCACTAACAGCGGGTGGGACCATGTTTGTTTAGTCCTGTGAGTCGTCCAATGCACGTAAGAGGTATATTATTAGCTAGCTTCCAACCGAGCGAGGCAAAATTTCGCTCCGTAACGAGGCAGAATTCCATTACGTAAAAAAACTGGATAGATGGCTTGATCGATGCAGAATTCCATGATGGCCTGAGCGAGGTAAAATTCCGCTCTACTTTTAGGGTATCATGTGATGCAAGCTAATAATGGTTGGCCTATTTATATTTATAAATTCTTTGAAAGTTATTATTGCCACTATTATTAAAATGTTTTGATAGAAATGGAAACCATGCAATTTATGGATTTAAATGTTATTTATTTGGCATGAAATGAATTTTATTAAATTCCGATTGATATCTATTGTTTCTAAGTGAATGATGAATTTCAGATATATCAATTATTCAATCATGGTATTTGATTATGCATAAATGTTTTAAAAGATTTTTGGGAGGCTATTTGATAAGCTTATTTTAAATAGAAATTATATGACACTCACTGGGCTATCAAGCTCACTATGTTTTATATTTTTGTAATTAAAAACCTCCCCAGGCATAGGTACAAGTATAGACACTTCAATGACAGGAACTCCGGATCGTGATTAGAGGAGTCGGATAGACTGTGCTATTATTTTTGAAATGTATAAATTTTTGGGATATGTAAATAAAGATATGCATGACTTATGAATTTAATATATTTCTAAACCGTATACATATTTGTGGTTGCTTGTGGTTTGATAAGAATGAGAGCCTGAGCTCCGTAGTTTGGGGAAATTATTTTGTGATATTTTGAAGTGCTGAATTTCATAGTTTGCAGGGTGGCAAAGTCCGAAAAACAGACGGGGTGCTTGCCCAAATTTTTATAAAATGTTTTACAAAGGTTTGACATAAAAATGAAAAATTTCCCCGCGTTTTTGCTATTTTCGAAAAAGTTAAGAAAGAATACGACTTAGCTCTACGGGGGATCTTTTAGTTAAGCGAAAGGGCTAGCTGGAGGGTCACCGTAGGGTGCCAGCAGATCGCCTAAGGAAAGGGGTCTGTCACTTATCCTGCAAAGGTTGTGGTTTTACTAACGCCAGATCAAAGTGGCATGAGTAGTGTTTTGCTCACTATTTTGCTAGCTATTATATTATAAACAACTAGAATTTGTTTAAACATTCCAAAATTAAACTTGAAAGCAACAATATCTTAAAGTAAATAACGTTATATAGTCCATTCTAGTGTTATCAATGTTGGGATGAGCTAATGCTAGTCCAATTCAATTGTGTCTTAAGTTGGAATGGACCAACATTATAGAATTGATAGAGAAGGAAGAAAGAAAGAAGAAGGAAGAAGAAGAAAAGAAGGAAGAACAGGAAGAAGAAGAAGAAACGAAGGAGAGGACAAAGAGGAAGTAGAAGAAAAAGAAAGAAGAAAAGAGATGAGTGATGTCAGACCAAAAAGAGAGATTATAACAGTAAAAGTGATCGAAGAAGACTACCAAAAGTTAAAAAGAAGGAAATGTGAGTTATAGTTTTGAGATAGTTAAAGGGTATTGTTGTAAAAAAAAAACGGGTCGAAACTTAAATGTTATAATTATTGAATAGTGAATCAAATGTTAATTCACAAATTTTTTATGCCATATGATGACATTTTCACTAAAAACTAAACAGAAAGATAGATAGACAATAGATAGATAGGTATCTTGAAAATATGGAGTTGAAACTATTTATTTATTTATTTTTATGGCAATAGCCACGGCCTTTTCTCTCTTATCACAATTGTGTTTGGATTATTGTCTCAGTGTGCACATATATAGCCATTATGTAAAGTGAATGATAAAAAAAGCTCATTAAAAAGATGAGTATGGGGAGAACTATTTTGAATGGCAATAAAGCCGCCTTAAATGAAAATATAGTCATATTTTTCTTTAATTAGTAACCCTCAGTTTCATAACGATAGTAATTATATATTTTTATTACTGTAATGTATTTACAAAATAATATGAAGTGTCCACTTAACATGTGAACCCCACATGCAGAAGATTGGAATCTTTAATTATATAAGTTTATTAGATAAAATTAAAAATATATGCATTATTTCCGGTCTTGAATATATAAAAATTTAGTTTGATTGAGATTTTGCAAATAATTTATACTTCTCTTTTAATTAGAATTTGAAATTTAAAGAAACTATATAAAAGACATAATTTATTTTTTTTGAAGAATATAAAAAGATATAATTCAAACTCACAATTTCATATAAATGTGAATAAGAGCAACTTATATCATTCAACTTTGTATATATCTTGTTAGTGTGAGACACAAATTACCATTTTCATTTATAGATATGTACGAAGCCGGACTACGTTTCACCAGACAAATTCGTACTAGTAAAGTTTAAAACCATAAGAACAATTTTTTTTTTTTTTTAAAAAAAAAAAAAAAGAAACTGCAAAAGATAATACACTCGGGGATTTTCATTTACCACCTTTATTTAGCATTGTAATACACAGAGCAAGTCTTTCAAAAAAAAAAAATAAACACAGAGCAAGGACGATATAATACACATACATACTACAGCAAGACCACTAAACGCAAGCCATAGGTGGTAATAACAAAGACCATACGATATGATATATCCTTTAATGTGGACGATGTCCTCCTCCTCCCCCACCATGGCCATGATCATGTCCTCCGCCATGACCACCACCACCACCATGGCCATGATCATGTCCTCCGCCATGACCACCACCACCACCATGGCCATGATCACCCTGATGCCCACCTCCATGGCCTCCAGGTCCTCCTGCATGACCGTGCCCACCACCAGGACCGTGCCCGCCTTGAGGTCCGCCGCCTTGAGGTCCATGTCCACCAGGTCCGCCAGGTCCGCCAGGTCCACCAGGTCCACCAGGTCCGCCATGGCCACCGTGGCCATGGTCATGCCCCCCACCATGACCGCCATGGCCATGATCATGAGGAGGTCCTTGATGAGACATTTTGTTTGCCCTCGTTTCTAATTTTATAAAATAATCCTTTTAGAAGAAAGCAGATGCGGACGCATTAGATTGAGAGAGCACATGTGTTTAAATAGATTGAGTGAAAGTCACAACTACCTCAGAAGTTGGAATGTTAGATATAAAGATATTTTGAGGGTGGTGTAGCCTCGAATCACCACCTACAATGGTTTCCTAATTCTTGTGATGGGCAGGAGATGGCAGTATCTTATATTCTTATCCACAATATCAAATCTCTTCGATTTCCACTTTCCTTTTTGTCCACAAATATCATAACACCACGTGGATTATAATATGGATCGCTCGTTCTTTGTTTTTCGCCACGAGATTTGGATCAAGGAAATTCCAATTATGACACTTGTTTTTGTAAAATCTTGAACTCATTATAATGCTTCATACATTTTTATGCTTGATAAATATTTGTTTATTATTATTATTTTTAATGAAATGAATCTTGAAAATTAAATCAAGTGTCTATCAAAATGTTATCCGATCAAACATTTGATGTGTTTACTTGAAGGGTTAGGAAATGAGAATAAGGAAGAAGTATGATTATTGATGTTTATTTGCTCTAAATTAATCTGTAATGAAAATGAAAAATATAGGTTTCACATAAATTTAGGACTATGGAATGAGATTGTCATTACCCCTACTTGACCTAAGATTCTTATTTGCATTCCCTTTTAAATATTAAAAGTTTTTTTTATATCCCTATTTAGAAACAAAAAAAAATATGGAAATAAAAAAAATATGGGAAAACCTATTTTATACTTATGAATAGTGTAGTAGATAACATTAACTTATTATAAAAAAAAACCATTATTATTATTAAAAAATAGTTTAATAAGCATAATAAATTATATAAAAATACATATTTCTTGATGACAAAAACAAAAGGAATACATATTTTTAATCAATGGTATATTTGTAACTTTTAAATAATCCATTTCGATTTTAATTTAAAGTAAATATCTCAAATAATATTGTTGATTATGATTATGATTCTCATAATTAAATAAGATAATTTATTTTTATTCCGATACATCAATTCAATTACAGACTAATCTATTTTCAGATCATTCTGATTTCAAGTCATTCCGATTACGTGTAAATAAACGTAATATTCATGAGTAAAAGGGCATAGCCCTTTAGGCCCCAATATATATGTTTTAATAAAAAATATTTAGACTTTGTCTCAAGTTATTATTTATTTATATTTTCTTTCATAAATTTATAAAAAATTTTAAATTAGCTAGCCTCAAATAGAATGGATCTGACTTCGCTTTTGATTGCTGTAAGCATAAGTATTCATTTAGCAATGGCTTTTAATATGGTTGTTGACTTGTTTCATATCGCAAATGTCGGCAAGGGATTTTTATTTTTATTTTTTTTGGAGAAGTCGGCAAGGTAATTTTATTTTAACTAGGCAACTACTGTAGAAAATTTTACCCTGATTAACGAGAAGAAAAAACTTCATGTGGAAATGAGAAACCGAAAGCAGCTGATTCCTGGTACTCCCAAAAAAAACCAAAAAAGTCCTGGCTCTCTGATCCACACTTGTCATGGGCTCAGAGCTTTAATTGATATATCTAGTACAAGACAAAAGATTAATAAATGATGAAGAACATTTTTGTGATGAATAAAGAAACAGATTTATCGAAATATATATATATATATATATGATGGACAGAATGAAATTTCAAGCACACCATACGGAAATTGTCCTCGAGAACCACTAAATTTTATTTTATTTTTGATATTACATATTCTTATACAAGATCAAATATCTATCAAAATCTATTAATAAATTTACTTAATAAGCAATCTGAAAATCTATTTCTAAAATCAGAAAAAGGTTATCCATAAACAAATATGAAAATTATCACATATTGTAATTAACTGAGGGTTGAACCTATTATTAAAAGGCAAGTGGGGTGAGCCTTATACCACCGTCCTTCACTAAATTTTATATCTAAATAATTTATCTTGAAAACATAAATTTGAATCTTAAATTAAAAGAAATGTGACATTATTACTTAAAGAAAGCTAATTTTTATGAAGTGCAAAATGTGCCAAAAAAAATTAAATTTAGTGAAAGTTTTGTAACTAAACTAACCAAAGTAAAATAAAAAGTAGTTCAATATCACAAAATTTTAAGCATAAAGGAAATAGTTCATAAATAAAATAATTAATTTACAAATAATTATTCAAAAACAAAGGGAAAAAAAAAGCATAGATTATAAAATAAAATTACTCTAGACACCTCTAATAAAGGGCAGAATGAACCGTTAGCATACTTTGATGCTATAGAAACTCATTTTTATGAAGAGAATCTCATAAACTGGTAGTCAAGTGTTGTTGAATTTGTTAAAAGACATTTAACTAATATAAGAAATTTTCTCGTATCTTTGATAAAGACACAGGTTTTACACCCGACACTCTCAAAAAAACAAAAAATATGGGTTTCCCCCACTTTTGTATGGTCTATTCCCTCACTTATACATGAATTGATCCCTCCTGTATGTAAGTTACTCATCGGGCCGCATCATCAGTGTTTTATCTCGTTTGATCTTAGTTAGTCCCTTAAACCAATCCTATAACTTATATAAATATATATATATATATATGTAAGAGATTTTCTTCTTCCAACTCTTTTTTTTTTTTTTTTTGCATACTCCTTTTTGAAAATCACTCTATCCTAAAAATTTAAAACTAATAAAAGAATTCTAAAAACATTTAATTTTGTTCTAAAATTTATTCTCTTTTAACTTTTAACACTTCTATTCTTGAGACACTTCAATTCAAGTAATTAAATTTTAATTAAACCAAATTTATAAATATTTGCACATAATCATACAAATTTAGTATATAAGAACAAAAATAACAAACACATATAAGTCCATAAAAGATAAGAAATACATATATAAAAGGAAAAGTTGAGAAACTCGAAAACCTCAAAAGCTTACCCATATACCAAAAACAATAACTATTAAGCAACCTATCTCTATACTTTCAACTCGTAATAAAAAATTAAATCAGCCCTATAAATTTTGAAAATGGAAAAATTCAATTTTATTGTAATATAATCCATTTATACATTTTGATGAGATCCTTTTTGTTGGAAATAATTTTGATGAAATCCGTGTGTGTTTGTGTCTATATATATATATATATATGTATGTATGTATGTATGTATGTATGTATGTATAGTTGTTGAAAGTTTGATTGCAAGTCATTCTTTAATTGGAATCAATAAAATCTTTAAACTAAGAGGAAAAAAAAAGGAGATCTTAGGAGTTATGAATGTAAAAAAGAAAAAGAAATAAAGTTAAATTCTAAAAAATTAATCTGAAGTGTCTTTATAATATTTATTGTCATTTCTAGTAATTATAATGAAGGTTAAAATTGTTATCAATGAAAAAATTAAAAATAAAGTGTGAAAAGAGATTCGATGGATTGTCAATAATATCACTCCTATTAAAATGGGTTTAATGACACCCAAAGTGTGAATTATCAAGTTTACCCTTCATTATTAAGATGTTTTTATTCTCTCTTCTTCTCTCGAAGCTTTGATCAGATTAAATTACCCTTTTGCACTCATAGTGTAATAACCTTGAGTTGAACCCAATAGGGTCCAAATGTTTAAGACATAAATAGCTTGAAATGAGCCTGATAGCTATGAATTTTGGCCAGTTCAGTTATGCATTAATGGAGAATACGGGTTTAATTAAGTCCATTGAAAAATCAAAAGCTCATCAATTATGAGCCCATATGATTTTTTTTAAAGAAATAGTCTTTAAAGACACCCAATGACATTGCTAAACCCACCCCTTTTATGTTTGTATGTCTGCGTATGTGGATATACACACATACACATATCACACATAGAGAGAGAGAAAGGGGGGAAGAGAGAGAGATTATATATGTATATAGACACAAACATACATATATACATACATATACAGATAGAGAAAAAAATAAAATAAAATAAGGAAATAAATTTGCTAATCCTCTAAGTATCCAATTCCATTATAAGTTTTCGAGGCGAGGACAAAGTAAAGACCAATAGGGAGTGGATCCAGCAGGAGGGACATGAAATCTTGGTGCTGAGTGATCAAGTTAGGGGGAATTCTAAATTATAATGGAATATATGAATTTAATTAAAATGGTTTAGTATGATATATTGTACTGATATTGTATATGCCTTCTATGGAGCATGGACTTTATAATTGTGAAATTGTAATATGGAATCATTGATTTATTGCATGAAAATTTTGAAATTATAATTTCGTGTATTGTATTTTGTTGGAAATATGAATTATATGAAATTATTTGGAATAAAAGAAAGTGTAATAATAATTATAAGAGTAAATTACAATTTAACTACCTAGTTCAAACTCTAATTCAAGCGGAGCAAAATTTTTAATGTTATTGCAATTTACCCCTCTACCGTTAGGAAAATTCTGTTACATTTGATAGTGAATAATATCAAAATGGTGAAAAATGAAATTATCCTTAATGATTGAAGTTGACCCAATTGACCAAATAAAAAATTAAAAATTTCTTCTATCTTCCTCATCATCTCTGTTGTTGCAGTCTCTCTCTCATTCTTCTTCTTATTCTTCTTCTCTTCTTCTCTTCTTTTTCTTCGAACCCAGAAATCTGGGTTCAATGGGTGCGAATAAACCCAGAAAACTGGGTTCATTCGAATGAACCCGAAATTTGTAGGTTTGGTCCAAACAAATTTTTTTTTTCATTTTTTTCCCAATTTTTTTTTTCTTCAAACACCCATTACACATCAAATACCTACATCAACCATTGCAAACCCACCCATTGTTTCCACTAGAAACCCACCTGTAATCATCAAACATCAAGCACCCACTAACATCAAACACCTACATCAACCATTGCAAACCCACCCAATGCATTCACTGGAAACCCACCTACAATCATCAAGCATCAAACACGCACCACATCCATCTACAATCATCAAACATCAAGCACCCATCGCACCCACCTGCAATCATAAAAAACTTAGATGATGGAAAAGGAAGGAAGAGGGAAGCACTGTCGGTTTTGGAATCGTCAACATCGTGTCAACGGCGGTGGAGGAAAGGAGAGATAAAGAAGAGGAAGAAGATGAACGGTGACAGAGAGATGAAAAAGATGATGTTTGTGTTGATGTTTTCAAACGGCGGCAAATGAGGAAGAAGAACAGGAGTAGGTCAACAATGGGAAAGAGGAAGAAATGGAGGTTGACAATGAGGAAGAAGATGAAGAAGGGAATAAGAGAAGAAGAAGAAGAATCGACCATAGAGGAGTAAAAGAAGAAGAAGTTGAGAGATGTGATGAAAATATTATTTGATTAAAAAAATATTTAATTTATTTTAAAGTTTTTAAAATTTATTTTTTTAAAAAAAAGTAAAATCAAAATACAATTTTACCTCTTCAATTAGTTAAGTTTAACAAAGATCCATCAACTGTGGAGGGTTAATTGTAATAAATGTGAGACAGTTGCTCCTATTTGAATATAGATTTCAACTAGATAATTAAATTGTAATTTACTCTAATTATAATTGTGATAGTTGTGAGTTTGTTGTGATTATAATGTTGTGGTCAAGGTTTTATCTTTAGTGCCCTCGGGAATAATGTCTATACGAGGGAGTTACAACGCTCCTCATGCCAATTAAGGATGAGGTAGCACACCCTTGTATTTTGATACTTATCTATTAGTACAATTGTATCGTAGTACTTGTTTGCAAAAAGAATTTAATTACGAGTCCACAACTTGTTAATTAATATATATTTTATTATTATTATTATTATTATGTGAAAGTGATCTGGCTTAATATGGAAACTTTATATATGAAATATATTTATTATGGATAACTTAGATAGAAATTATTGATGATTTATGATAGTCATGGCATTGAAATATTGATACTTTTTCTATCTATTACTGCTTGAATTGATGCTTAGTTAGGTGATCACTATTCAATTTTAATATATTTATATTGAGATTTAAATCCTTGCAAAAAGAAACTTGGATATGTCAAAAAAGAAAAAGAAAAAGAAAAAGAAAGAAAGAAAAGAAAAGAAAAGAAAAGAATCTTGGATGTTTATAAATAGCTAGAATTTAGAATACTCTCTACTAGACTTGGTGAGCCCATCCCATATATAAAGAGAGAAATAGAGTAATTTTATCATCAGTACTTTCTAACTTTAAAAAGTTAGGACAAACCAATCAAATTTATCCATTGCATTTGACTTAAATAGGAAAGAAAATTTGTTTTAGGAGAGAGAATACAATTGATAAATTTAATTGGTTTGTCTTAATTTTTTAAAGTTAGTAAGTATTGATAATAAAATTGATATATATATATATATATATATATATTCCTCTCAAATCAAAACCATGCACATCAAATATTCCCATTAATTTCCTTTTCTGTTTGTTTTTTACGTGGTTGACCACTTGGCCATGTCTTCTATTTTCTCCTATCTTTCCATGGCAATCATAAAGATGAAGAGAACTAAACCAACCGACCACAAAGTTTGTGCTTCCATCAAGTCTCTTTCAAATGACTTGCTCATAGACGTTCATGCTTGTGTGACCTCTGATTCTATTACTAACCTTTTTAATGTGGAACTATGTCCTAAAAATCATCATGAAATTGGAAACAATAATTATGTCATACAACAAACTTGCATAGATAGTTTTCTAGTTGATTTATGGCCTGTTAGCAAAAAAGCTTCTTCCTTTTCAAAACGTTGTAGAGATATGCAGAGGCTCTCTTTAAACAAGGCATGTGTGAGTATTTCACTTTGCCTAAAAAGGAACTGGGACTCAAGTTGTTAAAAGGAGATGTAGAAGCAACCTACGTGTATGGTATTCTCTTACCATGTTGTCGTGAAGACAAAAGGCTACAAGATTTAAAGACCCTGTCTTGTTCATAGAACTCCTCCATATCGAAACGCTTCAAAGTTAGTGAATTAGGAGGAGAATGAAACGGATCGTTTCAGGATTGTGGGTGTGCATAAAAACAACATTAATGTTGTTCAATGTGTAGAAGAAGATGGTCATGGCTCCAATACTAGAGCATGCATGTGCTAGAACACATGGAGAAGAGGGTAGGAATAAGATGATTATGGTGACACATGCTTTGAAGCTTGCTTTTAGGTTCGTGAAGCAACTCTGTTTATTAATTCAGGAGACCAATTCCTAGACATGTGATAATGTGCCTGATCTTGCTACACCTTTGAAGAGGAGCCCTGCAAAAGTTGAAGGAAATGGAACTATTGATGACGAAGGTGATTTGTGCTCCACTAAGTCGAAACTAGGATTAATTAATAAAAAGGTTGGGAAAGATTGAGGGACAACCTATTAAGATATAGAATAATTGGTGATGAAGTTGCGCAAGAGTCTTTCTGAATGCCCTATTAAGCAGAAATTCATTGAAATAACATAGTACGTACTTATTCAAAACAATTATGTGTCTCATCATATCAACTACGATAAAATATTTTCTCATCGTATCAACTATGAGAAAATCTCATAAAAGATTTTCTCTTATTTTATATGTATCCCAACTTATTTACTTTTATCTTCGATTTTCAACAAAGTAAAGGGTGTTTGCTCCCTTTATCAAAATCTGGCACAGATCCAAGCAAAAGCTCCATTTATGTTCCAATTTGGAGTTTCTCATGCGACCACAGTTCTTGTATGAATTTATATTTATTTCTTCAGTTAGAAAACCTTTTTCCCGTGTGCCAGTACATGGATGTAAAAAGACTCAGAATTTTTATTATAAATATAAAAGAGATATTTATTAATATTTTTTAAAAATTAACACTAAATAAATCAGATATCTACAAAATAGATTAAGATTGTGTATAATGCTACCCTATCATATCTATTTCCATAAATAAGATATAACTATTTTCACAATAAAAATAAAAACCTACCAACTCACACTTTAAAATTGATGTTCACTATTTAAATGGACGTACTAATAGAAATGAAGAACAAACATTTTGCATTAAAAATAAAAATATTATTTTTCATAATATCATTTTAATTTACGAGTAGGATTCATTGACTGATATAACAAATATAATTAATATTTCAAAAAAAATATATAATTAATATGTATTATTCTCAAAAAAAAAAAAAATGTCTAAATAAAATAATAATATTTGGTGGCCAGGAAATAAATTGACTTGTGAGTATAGGTTAATTTGTCGTCTGGTATTGGCTTTTGGGGTCGGCTGCCGTTTCATTAGCACAAAATTGCGGAGATTGATGCAAGAAAACTCCCCCTCTTTAAACTGTACAAGAGGAGAGTGTCGATTGACTGGAGAATATTTTATGAAAAGAGAGTCTATGGAGAAAAAACCAATCTATGGGATGTTTTGCAGTCAGCAACTCTGGTTTGCAATTCTTGTTTCCTTCGCTTTATGCTTTGTGTTACTTTGCTTTGATTATTCTGCTTTATCTGGTACTGATAATGGCCATGTTTTGGTACTCAACAACTATGCCAATGACATAGCTCATCATTTAAGTAAAAATTATAGTGACTCCGTTGCTCCATTGTCTGGTAACCACCCACTAGTTGTTGACTCTGTTACTTTAGCGCCCAGCAGAGAGGAGAGTGTAGATGTTAAAGATGAGTTCAGATTCTTGTTTGGGTCGGTATATTTATGTTCATGATCTTCCTAGCCGGTTCAATGAGGACATGGTCAAGAATTGTCATTTGTTCACTAGAGGTACAGAGAAGAATATGTGTCCCTACTTGGTCAATTCAGGTCTTGGTAGTGGAATCCAAAATCATGACATGGTTTTGTTGAATGACAGTTGGTTTTCCACTAATCAGTTCTTGTTGGAGGTCATTTTTCACAATAGAATGAAGATGTACAAGGTGCTTGACCAATGATTCTTCGTTGGCATCAGCTATTTATGTACCGTTTTATGCTGGTCTAGATATAAGTCGCCGTTTGTGGGGTGTTAGCTCATCAGAGAGAGACTCTTCTGCTTTTGATCTGATGAAATGGGTGGCTGAGAAACCTGAGTGGAAGAAAATGTGGGGTAGAGACCATTTCATGGTCACGGGAAGGATTGCTTGGGATTTTAGGAGACAAACGGATAATGAGTCCGATTGGGGTAGCAAGCTTAGGTTCTTGCCCGAATCCAAGAACATGTCGATGTTGTCGATAGAATCAAGTTGCTGGAACAATGACTTTGCCATACCATACCCGACTTGCTTCCATCCATCGAAAGAGGATCAAATCCTTCAATGGCAGGACAAAATGAGAGGGCAAAAACGAAACTACCTGTTCTCTTTTGCTGGTGCCCCGAGGCCTGACCTTCAAGATTCTATCAGGGGCAGGATTATAGACCAGTGTCTAGCTTCAGGGAGTGCCTGCAAATTGCTTGATTGCAATTATGGTGCAACTAATTGCGATAACCCAGTTAATGTGATGAAGTTGTTTCAAAGCTCAGTGTTTTGTTTGCAGCCTCCAGGGGATTCGTACACTAGGCGATCAATTTTTGATGCAATTTTGGCTGGATGCATTCCGGTTTTTTTCCATCCAGGTACTGCTTATGCGCAGTACTTATGGCACTTGCCAAAGAATTATACTTCATACTCTTTGTACATGCCAGTGAGAGATATTAAAGATTGGAAAGTGAAGATCAAAGAGACATTGCTTGGAATTAGTGAGGATAGAGTCATTACTTTGAGAGAGGAGGTGATAAGGTTGATTCCAAGGATAATATATGCAGATCCAAGGTCTAAATTAGAGAGCTTGGAAGATGCATTTGATCTAGCTGTTAAGGGAATTTTGGAGAGAATAGACCAAGTTAGAGAGTTAATCATTGAGGGAAAGGATCCTAGTATGGGTTTTGCAGATGGAGATGATTACAAGTATACATTTTCTCCCTATGGAGGAGAGTTGAATGTTACAATTTAATTCATTTTCAAGTTAGGAATTTTAGAAACCGTTGTACTCTGGGTTCAGTTCAGGGGAACCATATATGCATAAATAGGAGTTTAGGTCCTTTTCTGTGGCTGCTTCATGTACTATTGGGTACTCTGTTTCAAAGATAGTTTATATATACAAACCATATATATAAAATAGTGATATTTCTTTTTTAAGCTTTTACTCTTATTATGTCTGTCTTTATTTTGTGGGTGACTTAATCTCCAAAGCTTTATGGTCCTCAGTGATATTTATATCTAAAACACAACATAAAAATGCGTAGTTATTTTTCTTTGTTCAAGCGCACAAGAGAACATTTTTGCTTTACTATAAATATTCAAATCAGTGTTAATATTATCATACACTGCAAAAAAAAAAAAAGAGTGAGGTCTAAGTAAGACGAGTAAATAACAACTCTTTAATTTAAGAATAAATAATTGATAGGCATTAAAGTCCTAAATTTAAATAGATAATTCTATTATTATGTATGTAACAAAAATTAGGGAGATGTCTAAACTTTTTCAAAGGGTAGTATATTCAATTTAGAGTTCACTGAAATTTAAAACATTTAAAAAGTTCGGGTATATTCAATTATGATTTGAATAGATTTAATTAAAATCTATATATATTCGATCCAGATTTGTATGTAATGTAATAAAATCTAAACTGTATTAAAAATCTAGATTTGAATAGCTTCTATTGAAATCTAGATGTATTCAATTAGATTTGTATAAAATCTAGATATATTCACTTCAGATTTATATGTAATCCAATAAAATCTAGATATATTAAAAATGAATTTGACTATCTTATCCAACTAGTAAGGTAGTTAAACCATTGAAAAAATCTTTGATTTTGTAGATTTTATTTAAGTAATGAATTTAGATGAATTTTAAAATGATTAAATAAAAAAAATATATAATAAATCTTACTACTATCCTTAAGATTTAATTAGATTGTTTAAATAATTCTAACAAAATTAATATAAAGTCTATAAAATCTGTAAATTTTATTAAAATTTATCATTAAAAAAAAATTTATCAAACTCCAGTAAATTCTAGATTGAGTATACCGTCAAAGGTTTAAAATTTTTTAAGGAAAAGTAATCCTCTGCTTTTAAAGTTTAATGAAAAAGTATCTTGGAAAACCACTATAGAAAGGATTTTTCAACTAAATTTTGAAAGTGGAAAATGGTTTAGATATATAATAAAAGGTTTTTAATCTTAATGGTTAAATCTAACAGCATACCAATAAATGGCCTTATTTTAAAGGTTGTTATTATTTTTATCAATTTCCAATAACTTTATTATTCTTATTAACAAATGCCATTGCAGATTAAAATGTCACCATAACATTTTCACATATATACATTTTTTTTTAAAATCTAATTCTTCTTCTTTGGTCAAAAACCTTCTTCTCTCGGTTCTCTCCTACCAAAGCCATCTCTCCCAATATCCCCATCTTCTTCGATTTCTCTCTCCGGCCAAACCTTCCTCTTTTGTTTTTTTTTACTTGGTAGATACACATTCTGTCAATTTTTTTTTTTTTTTTTTGGTAAGCCACGATAAATAAAAGTGGGTGCACACTTTAACTTTATGACCAAAAAGGTACAGGAGAAAGTTTCTCCACAACAGTCGATTAAATGATCTTGTAATTACATAATTAGCGCTGTTTTGATTATTATAAGATGATTAAATGAGAAGACTAGTCGGTGCTGCCGACAATTGATAGGGAGGGACCCATATCCATTTAAGTTTGCATGTGCATGTGATATCTGATCTAAAAGCATGCCTTGTAAGGACTCGGGTCACTTGATCTGCATGACTCATGTCATGTCCACAACAGACATATGGCACGCATCCAGATTGTGTCATGTTAGGTGCTTTTTATATTAAATTGGTGGAAATTGTAAAAAATGTCCATTCATAATTTTTTTTAAACTTATTTTTAACTTCTCAAATAAATTAATTATAATATATATCTAAATTACTCAAATTACATATCCATACCTTGTTCCTCTTCTCCCTTGATTATGGTATAAGATCTTTAACTTTTTTTATTGATTGTTTAAGTTTTATTGAGATTTTTTGAGGTTTCTTTTTTTTTTTCAATTTTTTTATGTTTTAGATATTAGATATTGATATTTAAGGTTAGATTTAGTTAAATTTTATTGGATTTGACTCGAAAATAGAATTTCAGATGAGATACAGCGTCAAGAATACGATTGGATGGAATCAGTTTTTAAATCCACTGGAAAACAGATAAGTAGACTAAAAAAACAATATTGGTTTTTAAATCCACTTAAAAAGTACGTTGATTTTTTTTTTTGTGAATGGATGGTATTTTAGTAAATTTAGGTATAAAATAAAAATAATTTGTTTAAGGGGTTAAAAATAAGTTTTTATAAAAAAGTGGATAAAAACAATTTTTTTTTTTTAATTTGGTCAAAAATTGCAAAACTCCCTTTATATTATCAGTTTTTTTTTCTTAATAAAATAATTATAGGATAATTAAAGATTTACTTTTACTAATGCTAGATGAGATATATTGGAAAATTTACTGCCACGCCAAGATATATATAATTTCATATTAAGGAAGGAAAAATTCTCTATGCGTATTAATAAATAAACATAATAGAACTCGAATCACTATCATCAAAGTGTAAAACGAATAGAATAGCTAGTTGGATTAAGAGTGGCCGTAACTTTTATATTACCGATTACTCACATTACACCACATAATTTGACTACATAAATTGGAAAAGGTAAACTGTAGCACACAAAATCATTGTATTTGAAACAATAAGAACAAATTTGTTGTCCAAGACTGGACAAATCGCAATCCAATCTTGGTTTTGCAAGGCAGCTTTAAGTTAATCTGATGTCAAGTTATCTCGCTCAAGCGGACGGTGGGACTAATTTGTCCCAACCCTTTTCAATAGTTTTCCTTTCATAATATTAATTATTTACACTTATGAAAGGTCCTAATCAATACAATAATTAACCTGGAGAAACGGAAGGGGAAGGGGAAGGGGAAGAGGGGGGTTTTAAATAGGTTTATTAAAATTTTTCTTTAGATTTTTCATATGCACAGCAGAAAATCAAAATAAAAATACCAGAATGAGAAAATAGTGAAAACTGTGCAGGAGGCGGAGCCAGGATTTTTATTTGAGGGGCCCAAGTCAAAAATTAAAATTAAAATTGAAACAAAATAAATATAGTAATATTTAAAAATGAGGTAACTAAATAACTAGATTTAATATTATTTTTTAAACTAAATGTAATATTATTTAGTCTTATTACAAGCAATAAATTAATAAATAAAGTAGACAATAATTTTATAAATTAAAATGGCACTCGATGCTCTTTTATATCCAAGAAATCATCTATAACTGAATCTACATTAAATCTACTAATGTTAAGAATGGATGTTGTGATGTGCAAGACAAGTCTAATATTAAGAATGCAAAAGTAGTTACAGAAAAGAAATTTGAACTTGCTAGTGAAAGCTAATGAAAAGTTAAAAGAAAAAGGCACATATATAAAGACTAAAATAAGTAATAATATGTGAAGTAATAAGAAACTAACTTCCAGAAGGAGTAGGTTTTGTCTTCTAATTCTAGTAGGAATGAATAAATTGTGACTAACATAATTAAAAAAATTTAAACAAAAATATAAAAAACATATTTCAAAGAAATGTAGAACGGTGAACTAATTCAACAAGCTAAAAAATATGAAAAGAGCAGTATTTAAACAAGCTAAAGTTAAGGAACCTGCTTCATTTAAACAAGCTAAAATAGTGCATATTTAGAAAACAATGAAGAAGGGAAACAAAAATTAAAGAAAAGAAACTTGCATTGGCAAGAAACACTTTAACTGATAATAAGAAACAATAAAAGTTGCACATTTAAAATAGGAATAAAAAACAGTTTGAAAAATAAAATAATAAAAAACAATAAAAGTTGCACATTTAAAATAGGAATAAAAAACAGTTTGAAAAATAAAATAATAAAAAACAATAAAAGTAGCACGTTAATTTTGCTGTCCAAATCAAAACCAAAGCCGAAGATGTGGACCGACTGGACATTATACCATACATTTCATAGGATGGTAGAATGATACAAACACACACTTGTTCATATATTATTGGCTGGGCGCCATGGCCCCAATAGGTCCCGACACATCTCCACCATTGAAAGTGTGTACAACTATTTTTACAAGAGGGAAGGGGGGATTGAATAGGTTAATTAATTTTTTTTTTTTTAGCATTTTTATATGTGCATAAAAATATAAAAATAAAAATAAAAGAATGAGAGGAGAGAAAAGCTTGTACAATAATTTTATGTAGAAACCCAATGGAAAAAATCATAAGATTAAATCCTCTCTGACTATTTTTTAATGAAAACTTGCAATTAAAAGATGAATTACAAGTTTTTTTTTTTTATTCTTTCACGTCCCACTTAGTCTAGAAACCTATTCAACTCATAATACTCACCAAGTCTTCCTTTTCACAAATCTGGCCTCTCTTCTAAATCTTTTAAGTTCATCTCGAACTCACTTTCTTGTCTAATCATACAAGCATGGTGAATCATTCCCATTTATTCTCTTTAAGAAGTAAGGTTTCAAGTTGATCTTGAATCAATTGTTTGATGCACACGCTCAAACATAATGAATTATGTATGCAACTCAAATAGAACAATTGATCACAATATTTTACATAACCTTAGATACAATGCATGTCCAAACATTTTATGTAAGCTTAGCGCTTGTTAACGCTAATAGGGGGAGGGGTAGGGGTGCCTTCCCTTACTTGAGTTGACTTGCAGAGGTCTTACTTACATTCTAACAATGGTCAACAATTTTTAGAAGATGTTTGAGTGATAAAATAAAAAACTAATAAAGAGAAAAACTACCCCTAAAGTCTACGTAAGAAGAGAAAAAAAATCATTTCACAAACTTCTTATTCAAATTGGAGTTGCTCAAATTGTTTAAGTGAAAAATATTAACTCCTTTTGTGTCATCACTCAAATGGTTTCTCAAGAGTCGAGATTGTAACATGGACATTGCTTATGGCATGGAATAAATTGCCCTCGTTTTCTCTACCTGGCAGTGAATTGTTTGAGAAATGAAAGCCATTTGATGAATGAAAATCATTTGTTTTTTTCTATTGATGACAATGTTTCATTAATTAATTGATTATCATTTTTTTTTTAAGTAATTGATTATAATGTTTTAATATAGATGCAAGTAGGAATATATGACTTTTGTGGTTTGGATGATGAATAAATTGATTTTTGGTTTGGTAGATGGTGAATTGATTTTCGGTTCTGGTGATGAATGAATAGGTTTTTATCTCATAAATAGAGTGAAAAAAGAAGAGATATCTACAATTATTTAGTGATTTTTTAAGTTTTATTATATGTATTTTATAATATTTATTATATTATTTATTATTTATTATGGGAATAAAATATAAAATAATCAAATTGGGACATTTTAGACATATACTAACAATTGAGTCAAAAGTTAAGCTTGACAGAAGTTAGGTGATGACAAGGGAGATTTGTAAAATTATGAGTAAAAAATCCATCTAGTTGCAGTTAGACCTAACCTTGGGTAAAATTTGTGCAATTTTCCCTTGAATTTAGAAGATTGTTTTATCTTTTGGACATTAAGATCACTGTTAGACTAATAATGGTCAATCTAACAAATATAATTTTGTAGTGACTTTTCTAAGTATGAAATAGTACTGTTAAAAATCGAGTAAAAATTAAGGACAATAGATATTCGTGTCTCATTTTGATAATTTTATCATTTAAATCCAAGAATTAAGTTTTGGATAAAATTATCATTTTTTTTTTGTTTTGTTTTTATTTCTCTCTTTTCCCACTCCTAAGATTTCTCATTAGACTTCGCCAAAGCACCTTACAATAATGCCACAGCTTTTTCTTCTCCACCTCCTCCTCCTCCTTCACTAGAGTTTCCTCCTCTTCCTCCATCCTTCTTCTTCTCTTCTTCCTTTTCTCTATTCTATTTTCTTCTTCTTCCTTCTCTAACACGAAGCATGAAGCTCCACCTTGAGAAAATGGAGTTGTATTGTGACTCAAGTAGTACATTGTAGGTGCTGTAGGGCTACTTTTTTGACAAGAAAGAAAAAGAAGAAAAGTGAACAAACAAGAAGGAAGAAGGAAGAAGGAGGAGGAAGAAGAGGAAAAAGGAGGGACGAGGAAGGAGGCGGGAGAGGATGAGAGAGATGTGGATGGAGAAGAGGGAGATTCACCTTTAAGTTTAAAGTCATTTTAACCTTCTCCTCTTATCACTATTGTAATTAGAGTAATCTAATATTGAAATGATGTTCCATCTAATTAATATACAAGCTAGAATGTGTAGTCTTACTTTCTTGTTTTTCCCTCTTCATTTCAGGTTTTAATCAATAAAAGATCTAGATTCATCCAATTGAAATATGTGAAACTATAGGGTGTGAGTACAAAGTCCAAACTACATTGTTTCGCAGATTGAATTTCCAATCATTATTGATAATTCACGAGAGACTCTATGGTGAATATTGGAAAAACCTTGGAAATTAAGACACAAACATATCAAAAAAAGAGGTGAAAATTGACCTGGCCTTTTATTGTTTTTGACAAACATTTATGACTCAATGCATTGAATTGCTTGATTGCAAATGCTGGTCATTACAACCTCTGGCCCATAAACCTACCAAAAAAAAAAAAAATGTTGTAGTCAAGAAACGAGATGTCACGCTAGAAAGCATCAGGCTGTAGAAATTATCTAGTCAGTATATACATGACTTCAAAAAATAAATATAATAAAAAGAAAGAAAAAGGATTTGAAGTATATAAAGATAGCAATGTTTGTTTGAAATTTGAGGCATTGTCTAGCTTAACAGGCAGAACATCTTGTACAAAAGTTTACTTGAATTTTGCACTAGATAAACATAAATTCATTTTGGTACCTCAACGGGAATGCCAAGCTCTTCTCCCACCGCAACCATCTTTGCCAATCCTATTTTATAGTTTTGACCTCCCCTTCTCACATATATATGCATTTTTGCTGCCTTTAGTTCGGATTTCTTTTATGCCATGGAAGAAACACATGATTTTAGCATGTTGAAGGATATGAAACTATCATAATAAAATGTAATTATATCATAGGTTGTACAAAGGGCAAATTGCACTAACATCACCTAACTTTATAGAAATTATATTCCATCCTCAAATATTGGCTTAATTACACTAACTCCTCATAAGACCATTGACTAGCAATTGATTGGTGTTAGTTTGACAGTAGAGAGGCAATTTAGTCTTTTTAATATTAAAACAGTTGTTTAAAAATAAAAAATAGTTTGCCTGATAAGACATTAACACCTTAGCCCTAAAAGAAATAAATAATTAAAAATTTAAAATAAATAAAATAAAAAGTAAATCAATCTCCTTTGTCAATCTTTTAATCTCTTCTATCTATTACCAGCCCTTTTACCACCACCTAGTAAGGTAAAAACGTAATTGTATTTTGGATGGTTAAATCTAACTAAAGTCAATTGTTAGTCAACGGTTTGATTGGTTGTTACTGTAATTAAGCTAATACCTCAAATTGGAGTGCAATTTCATATAAAGTCAGGGAAAGTGCAATTAACCCTTGTACAGATGGGGTTCTACCTTCTCCCTCAAGGCTCTAATAAGTCCATCATAAGTAGTAGCAATATTAGCTGTGTTGGATATGTTCCCTCCAATGAGAAAGGCTCTTTTACGACCATCCGGATTGGCAGTAGCACACTGCAACATCAACAGAATCTCCTTGTGGGTCAGAATACTAGTAAATTAGCTGGAGAATTTCAATTATATAATTAGGAAGTATCTGAGGTTCTAAAAATGAAACTCAAGTATGGGAGGTTGTTACATTTAGTAAAGTCATGGCCAGCTGATATATCTCTTCCTCACTCGTACCCGTGTAATCTGTGTAGTTCCCAAGTTCCGATGCATAACCCAAGTCTCCAATCTGAAAAACGTAAACACGCCTGGCTAATATTGGCAATATGTAAGCAGTTACATATGTTGCTTCAAAACAGTATCAAGCAATCAAAACAAAAAATGAATGTTGCTGATTTAATCTTAAGTCATGAATTTTAAGGCACTGGAAAACTCACAGCATCAACATAGATAAGACTTGAACCACCCCCAGGTATCATTTTCCAGATTCGTCCTTTCCGATTCAAAAGAATGAATTTCAAAGTTGCATTTGACTGCAAAATTGTTACAAGACCTTATGACATCATTGTTGTCTATATAAAGTCTACCAGAGTAACTAACCATGTCCTACAAGTCAAGTTTCTCATCAGGCTACCTTTTCCTTTAATGCATCAATGAAGGTTTCTTCAGGACTTAGTACTCTGCCAAACGGCAAGGAAACTCTATATTACCCCATCTGCATATATCACAACACGAAAAACAGAAGAGAAGATTTTACTAGGGACAGAAGTGAATGCAAATTAGAATGTTTAATAAACTTGTGAGGATATACTTGTCTTCATTCCTGAAAGCAGCACACTCATCCAACTCCCCCCTAATATCTAATGGGTACGCATCTTCATTAACCAGAGTAAATGGATTGATCTCGATGAAACTGAAGTCAAGATCTGTAGCAATTTGCAAACTATTTCAGTAACAAAGCTGAAAACCTATCCATCAAGTCATCAATAGAATATTCTGGACAATACAATGCCAAATATATCTGTATGTTGATACGATAAAGAGGCATCGATAATCTATAACTAAGTATTGCATTTGCATACCCTGAAACACAGCAAACACACCCATAATAAAATTCTCAATTTTTCTACGAACCTGTGATAACACAAATACAGTCAGCAAATGCTAGACTTGGTATACAAAAAATACAATCTCAGAGAAAGTGTAATCAAGAAAAAGATGAGCAGAAATTTACTCCATTCTAGTTACCACAACAAGGAAATTTACAAAGAAGACTAGAAAAAACCTCTCGGGGCAGTGTGGCAACCAGTGGAGCAATTGTCTCAACAGTCATGGACTTCTCAGTTGGGAGAAAAGCAGACTTAACCTTCACAACATAAATGCCAAAAACTGATTAAGAAGGACCTAAATTCAAGCATATAACACATCAACACATTGTGTTAATGTGGTGACATGCCTTGTCCCAGTTCTCATCAATTTCAATACCGCCACAATCTGAGAAATTTATAACACAACCTAGCCTTTCAGAGCTGATTGAAAGATAATATTCTTGGTCATGAGAGATAAACGGCTCAATGATAAATGTCGTTATAGGTCCCTTACAACCCTCTATCTCCACCTAATAAGAATTCAACATAATGTACATTTAGATTTAACATTAATATATATGCATTTACAAGCAGTAAAGATTAAAAAAAAATCCAATGAGTCAATTACCTCAACCACAATGCGCTGCTTAATGAAGTCAATAACTTGAGCAAAATCAAGATTGAGGGCCACAAGGCCACTCTTTCCACGCTTCCCGAATAACATATCCGCTTTTACCACAAGGCTTGTTGATGATAACCATGGTTCTTTATTCAATAATTCAGTAAAGTCAGTCGATTTTGTCACCTAATACAAAGAAAATGTAACGTTAAGTGTCTTTGCAGGCACAGTTTGAAGAGAAGAAGAGTGAATTGCATCATATGTATATTAAAAAGAAAAGGCTTAGTTGACATTTGCTGGTGTAGAGTGAAAAGAGTACCTGAGCAGAGAAGATAGGGAGGTGAATAGCAGCAAGTCTTGGTAAATGCTCTTTCAGTAGTCTTTTGGAATCATACTCTCTTATCTTCTTCCTCGCCATTACACAAGCAATGCTGACTTCTAACTATGTTTTTTTCAGGCGCTGATCATATAACAACTTGCTTCTGCAAGGCGGCTGAGACTGGAGGACTTACATGTACTTCTGTCTGAAGTCTGAATAGATAGGATGTGTTTGGTGAGCAGGATGAGATGTGACTATTTTCATGAAATTAGACAATAAAAAATTGGAACAGAATAAATATCTAAACAGAGTGATATATTTCATTATTTCGAGCAATAAGTTTTTTAAAGTATGTAATTACATTTTTTTTTTTCAATATATATACATATATAACTTTTTGATAATTCAATAGAATCAGTTTCCGATTGCATTTGAGATATTGACATACTTTTTATTCATTTAAAATTTAAATTACTTAGGTTGAGAAGGATTGTTTACATCATAATTCATACTAGAACTAAATTAAATTAAACAGGAAAAAGTATTGGACTATGAAGAAGTGAAAAAAACACTAATGATCTTTTTTAAAAAATATATATATATTACAAGCACAAATTATATCTATTAGAACCTCTTAATAATGATTTTAATGTACAGTTCGGAGCACAATATTTAACTTTACTTTCAAACAGTCGAGAGAGAAGCTCATATTAATGGAAAAACTGATCTTATAGTTAAAGGGACTTAACGAAACCTGTCCCCTCACGTATAAGAGTTTGACTGAAATTATCCATGTTTCATAGATGATATTCGAATTTGGTCACGCTGTGAGAGCACCATGTGCGCTTGCTTGTCCATTGAGGAAAGTGACTTGTGAGTTAGACACCTATGATTTTTTAAAAAAAAGTGTATTAATCACTTGAATTAAGAGTACATATACATACATTTTACTTTAATAAGCAATGAATGAATATACACAAACTTTCATCTTTTATGATAGCTTTATTCGATGAAAATTTGAATTTAATTATTAAAAGTTATAAACTCTGTTAATTGCGTATAATTTCATATAACTTATTATTATTATTATTTTATCTTTTATGGCTAAAAAATTAAAATTAAGCATTAAAAATAAATGCAAATTCTGAAGTAACTGCGTGTAATTTCGCACCAATTATTAAATATAATAAAATGAGGTTGACTGCCAATTCTACCATGTAATAAATGAGAAATTTATTCCTTGATTCTTGTTCAATCTACTATAAATTTGCCATGCACGCACCATGTCAGAAATTTTATCCTGTAGATGCTTCTATTAGAGCTTATTAGAGCCATTGTCACTCGATTCAAATTCCAAGATTTGGTTGTATTAGCATAAATAGCAACAGTTTGTCCCCAGATTATGTAGTGTGTAAGTGTATAATTAAAGATATAATACAACTTTATGGGCTCACTTGAGTACCACCTTGAATTAGAAGGCAGACATTTGCAAATTTTCTTGTCACTTTCCACATATCCCTTCACATGGTATGCAACCATTATTGCAATTTGGAATTTTCTAGTTTCCATTAATTCTTCATTACTATTATGCCTCCACTAAAACAGTGAAAATGATACTTCAAAGAACAAAAGGGAACTTTACAAAGACGGTGATCATTGAATTACAAGAACATTCATTTGCATATAATGAAAATTATTGATACGTACAATAAAAAGAAAATTTATACTCATTGACTTTACATGAAACATTCATATAATCGAAGTTAATCTAATGATTTAAATATCTATTGTTCAATGATTCTTGTAAAATTACTGTAAGAATAATGTACAGTTCCAAGACAATAGATAGTCACCCAATTGGTTCATGTAACCGAATTTAATCTAGTGATCGTCCATATCTGCTGTCCAATGGTTCTTGTATAAAGCATTCATGAAAGCAAATTTATTTTAATAACCTACAATATCTCCCATTAAATGATTTCTGGTTAAGTTACTATACTGATAATGCGCAAGACCGATCAAAATAACCTCCTTAAATACATGCAGAGTAACTTCTCTAGTCTGACACATGCAAAATGCAAGGTTTTTGTCCAAAACTTGTTGCTCTCAAGAAAGGCTTTTTATTAGAAGGAAAATCTGTCAACTTCTTCATCTTCATCCTCATCCTCATCTATGAAATCTTCATCTCTGTAATCATCATCATTGTCATTGCTAAAATCGATTTCTTCCTCTTCATCTTCCTCATCATCCATCATGGTCCTATTCTTGGATTCTTTGTCTTTCAAACCAGTGCTTAAGACCACGGTTTCTCCCCTGGATTTCTCCATGTCTTTCCTCAGCTTGTCCATGTTTTCCTTCCTGCGTTCTTCCTCCAAACGCTGCTTCTCTGCCCGTCTCTTGTCAAGATCAGCCCTGTATGAAGAATAAACAGAAGTGCAAAGATGAAATTTGATAGCATTGATTAATCGTAATGGGAGTAAAAATTCAGGTAGTACTTATAGGTTTCCATGTACTCCTCAGCACTTGCATCAATGGCTTTGAAGAAGGCATCCATTCCAGCACCAGAAACAGCAGAAACTCCAACAGATCTTAAATTCTTATAGAACTCTTCTAGTGCAATCGAGAGACTCTGTGTTAAATTTGCTGAGTACGAGTTATCTGAATTTGTTGCTGCTTGAAATGCTTCGAAGTCTTGCATCCACTATATGCATAGATGATTTCATGTCAATGATATAACAGGAGTGGTTATTACATCGAACTCACATGAAAATTAATGCATGAACAAGAATTAGACACCCAAAGAAAGATACGACGAAATGGATGCATCCAGAATGTTGGAACACTACTTCACTTGTTTTTTAAGTATAGCCCTTGGAGGTTGAAAATTGGGAAATAATTCTCCAAACAGTGAAAAGCACATTTAAATTCTCTTAAAGGTGGCTACAGAGTTACAACCGACTAAAGGAAAGTAATCGTCAATTCTATGATACAATACCTCATTTTATCCATGACTCTACAAATATGCTATAGAGCTACCCCTAGTCATATTTCCAAGCCAAACTGAATGTATCAAACAGTCATTCAATATTTTTACAACTTTTCGAAACTTTACTTCTGAATACTTTATAACATTTAATCTAGAAAAGTTAGGACCTTTTGTTTCTTTCTATACCACATGCTTAAAGTGAAAAATGCCAATAACTGGAAGCATCCAATTAGAAGTCATCCAACTCCAGAAACAAAAATAATTACACAGGTAAAACACATATATACACAAAACATACCTCCAAAGCAAATTCATGTTGAGCTACATCTGTCTTGTTAAACGCTAATATAAGAGGCAACCGTGTCTTGTAGAGGATGCTACAAGCATAAAGCATATTGCTCATAAAAGTAGTTGGGCTTGCTGAGCGAGGTGTATCAACTACATAAGTGACCACAGTTGGAAAAGTTGAAGCAAAAGCTTCAGTAATGATGGCTCCAGAAGCAGACCAAGTAAATATCTCAATCTGACCAGGAGTATCCACAAGAACATAATCAAGCTGATCTGCTCGCCTCTCAATCAATTGAATAATCTGAAATTGTGAAACATGAAAAAAAAAAATTACCACGACTTTGAATAGGCCAGTCTGTATGCAAATAATTAAGACAGTCTATCCTAACCATGGTTCTAAAATACGGGCCAGGCACCGCCTCAGGCATTGAGGCACCCAATCAAACATTGGCCTCCTCGACCGCACGAGGCAGCCGCCTCAGACCCGAGTTGGGTTGACTCAGCCGAGTTGGCCCTAAGGCTGCTCGGGCATTAGGAATTAAAAATAAAAATAAAAAATAAAAAGGAAAAAAAAAAAAAAACCCTAAACTGTTCTAAAGCCCAGTTTGATCGACACTTCTTCCCTCTAAAACTCTTCTTCCTTCTTCAACCAAGCTTTCTCCCTCTTAAAACCAGCAGCCCCCTCTTCAACCAAGTTTTTGAGAGCACCCCCTGTTCAATATATAGATTATCTTTTGTTTTAGTGATTTTTATTTTGTTTTTGGTATGGTATTGTTGTTCTAGAAATGCTTTTGGACAACTAATTTTTAATTTATAAAATTTCACACTGATTTTGTATTTTAGTTTAAGTCATTTTCAGTCAAGGCAACCACCTCAACTCACGACAAGGCAACTGCACCGCACCGCCTCATGTATTTTCAAACCTTGGGCCTAACTAATCATGTAGAATGTTATTGCTTGTTACATTTAAAGCAGGAAAATAAAAAATTTTAGGATGAAGACAATCCATTCAATAAAATGCCAGATTCTTGAAATGGCCTGACAATAATAAAACATATAATTTCAAGGTTTAAACTTCTGAATAAGTTTTTACCTCATCAAACTTTGTTGCAAACAAGTTAAGTGATGTCAGAATTCCTCCGTTAGGTCCAAGATTGAACTGCTTCATCACTTCTTTGTAGCGAACTGTATCTCTTATATCAATGTTCGCACCAAATGGAAGGGTCATAATAGCAGGGTCCAGGTTCATCACATAACCTCGAATGTTTGAAGCTTGTGTGTGGCAAACCAGTCTATGAAGAAATGTTGTTTTTCCACTCCCTACAAAAATTCATATACATATATATATATATATATTCAATTAACATTGTCATATCATGTCAAAAAGATTTGTGCCATGTCTCTTAAACGCATGAAAAAATGACCAAATCAAATAAGGAAACATAAAATTACCTGCCATTCCAACAACAAGGATGATAACTGGTTTTCTCTTGAAGTTGATTGATGACGACCCTGCTTGTCCAGCAGATGCTTCCTCAATATGTAGTTTGTCCATCGACTCTGTAAGCTCCTCTTTTGCTTCATCATTTGCCTTAAACAAAGAGGAAACAATGACACCAACAATTTAGTAAACACAAACTCCTTTATATTGCAGAGAGAAGTTAAGCCAAAGGAATTCTGATTACAGTCAAGTAAAGCAAGAGTACAAACACCATATCAAACATGTTAATTTTTACGATAATCTCAGCCACAAAACACACACACACACACACACACACACACACAAATGTAAATGAAAAAATTACAAGGACATTAACATACTTTCAATTTGGAAGATTCCTCGGTATCCATTTGTGTCGACGTACCATCCTCTGCTGATTTGATATTTAAATTTCTAAATTCAGAATCAATATCCATTTTGGCAAAATCACTGTAGTTATAGACTAGCAATGTAGATCTAACTTCAATATCTCCCGCTACATACAATAAACAAATTCACATCGTATCAGTGAAATATAAATGTGGCAACAGAATGTTTGGATACTAAGAGAACAAAGCCAACACTAAAAAATGAAAGCTTACAACATTGTCAATAAGCAAAATTAGAGTGAAAGACACTAAAATCTTTCAAGTAACTTTTAGCCAGGAAAGAGATTAATAACAGAACCTCAGTTAAGACCTCCAGTGAATTCCTCGCAGCATTACAATGACAAATAGAAAAAATTGTATTATCATTTTTCATTAAATAGTTATTAATCACCAAGGTTTTAAAATATGAAAGACAAGCCGAGGCAGCTGCCTCGACACCAAATGACAAGAAAATTTAAAAAAAAAAAAAAAAATTATTAAAAAACAAAGACTAACACAGAAAATCATCCATAACTTTAAACAAAATATTGATAACCAATGTTAGAAATATAAATATCAAACAAAATAGAACAAAACCAACAAAAATACCATCCTAATGACCATCATATATCAAATAAATTATTATTTGTGTCTAATGGCCTAAAATATGGATCCAAGATTTTATAAGCACTAGGTTGGCAACACGTGCAAGGCACGTGCGTGATATATATTCATAAATATATATGTTTTTTCTACTTTATAAGGTGCTCCAACCATTTTGAGTTCACTCTTAATCTTTATAAAAGCCAAAGAAACACATACTTGATTCAAGTTAGTGAAAAAGAAAACAATAATGTGGTCTATGAACACAAATTTCATTAATTGGAGAAGATAGAGCAAAAACAATGAATCACATAAGCTATAAACTACTCTATGACAATCAGCCCATCTTTGTTTTCCATGCATTTCAAAAGCAATGAATTGTAAACAAAAACATGAAAAAAGTGGTTAACTAAATGCTACAATCTTATAAGGAAGAACAAGTACCAATTTTCAAAACAATTAGGAAAAGTCCCACTCAACAAGAAAGAATATATGTGAGAAAACATGCAACATATCGTCCCAAAAAAAAAAAAAAAATGAAACCAAGAAATAGTAAACTAACTAGGAAACTAAGGCATAACCAAAATTTACAACCCGTGACAAACAAATACATTAAAAAAGAAGTTTCTAAGTAAAGAGACCAGGTGCCATATTACTAGCCTATAAAGTACATGGGTGGATGAATAGATTTCAATTTTAGGCTCTTTACTCAGCTTTGGGAAATTAGAACTCCAAAGATGGTAATAGTAAGTAAAACCAATAATGCATTATCATGATTCCACATACGCTACACAAGGACTCTTGAAACATATTATTACTAGAAGTATCAGAGAACCAAATGCCACGGCAGTGTGTATACAGTAATCTAAATTCTCGGCGAAGATGAAAACAAACTCAATCAGCTTTATATACTCAAAGGACAACAAAACACAGAGATAAAAAAAAGACCCAGAAACAAAAAATCCATCCCATCAAACTTGCACCCCATTAAAGTTATACCGCACAAAACAACTATCATGAACAGCAAAGCAGATACAATAGATATACATGAAAAATGAAACATACCCAGAAGCAAATACACCGAAACAAAGAAGAGAGTGGAATTAAACTGCAAAACTAAACCCTAATCAGAAAAAAATAAAATAAAATAAAAACCTAGAAAAACCTTAAAACAAGAAAAGAAACATATGTATGGAAAGGAAGAAAAAGATAATATGTAGAAAAGTACCTGGGCTTTGGGTATGTTGAAGCTTGGGCGCGAGAGAGAGGGAGCGAGATATTGAAGAAAGAGAGACAGCAGGAGAAGAAAAGCAGAGGGACTACTTGCTTAGCAGAGTGAGATACTAAAAACTATTTAGGATACAGCTGATCCCATAATATATGGTAAGGAGATTCTCAACCTTGTCCCTATATTTTAATGAAATATTACGTTTTTACTTGTAAATACATTTTTAGCGCCCATCATCCTTAAAGCTGGGAAAATCATCAAATTTGTCTCCCTTACCAAAAATCTGATACTGAACCATCACAGAATATGCACATGGACTAAGATATCCTTAATCATTCTATTTTTGTTTTAATTAAATTAATAGAGAACCAAAAAATAGAAAAAATAGAAGTATAAAAAAAAATAAAAAAAAAACGATGTGGTTCATACACTATTCAATTTTCAATAATATTCAATAAGATTCAATCTTCAAACACTTGAAACAAATGCAATCTCAATATTCTAATTACCAAATCAAATCCAACTCACTTATCACACATTTTCTTCTTAATACACTATTTAAAACAGTAAAACAAATTAAATTGATAATCAGAAATATATAATTTGAAAAAAAAAAAATTGACATCTAGCCTTGCTATGAGAACATAACAAACAAGAAGAGCAATCTGCACTACTAAATTGTTGAATTTTTTAACTAATAATACAAATACTGGAGTTTAAGGAATACACAACTTCAGTAGTATGGATTTGAACCTTTGAAGCACTTATCACATCTAATCATAAATGATTATATTTCTTAGTTTAGCAATTTGTATAAGTTATTTGTATTTAGCATAAAATCATATATTAATAAAAACACTGCATTACGTTCATAATAAAATACTTGAGGCCAAATTGAGTAAATTACAATAAACAACATCCCTCCCAAGTAATCTTTTTTTTTTTTTTTTAATTATTGGGATCAATCTAGAATACTGTCAGAACCAACTACGATATGACTTTGAGGCACAGTCCAAAGATCAATACCCAAACGATAGAAGCGAGCAACCCAAATGCACGGAGAACCCACATAAGTGCGATTTCTGCAGATAGAACTTATTACCTCTGAAGGCAACATATCACCACAACACAACCATTTTCTCCCAAGTCATCTATTTTAAACGCAAGTCTATATAAGCAGAATATTAGAGGATTTATTTTTATTTTATTTTTATTTTATTGGTTTTTGAGGGGCAAGCCAAACCAAGTAAAACCCCTTAAAACCCCAAACCCCAGTTGAGTGCAAAGCAATGGCTTTTGAGGGGAAAGGAGTGGGCTTGTCTTTTCTTGATTCTGTTTCTGTGGAGGACCACACTCCTCTCCCTCCTCCACCTCCTCCTCTTGAACTGCTTCTCTCTCAGGTATTAGTTTACTTTATTCACTTTATTATTCTGCATAATAAACCAGAACCAGTTTAATTGATTGGCTTTGATTCATTCCATATGCAGGAGGCTTCATCTTCTGTCAAATGCACTCTTGAGCCTCTCAACTTGGCTGGTCTCACCTTTCTCAAGGTCTGCTTTTTCCTTAACAATCTTACAATTAACTATTTCTTACAATTCTCCTTTTTAATGTTGCAATTTGATTTGCCTTGTTTTAGGGTCGGGTCAGTACTAAAGACGTTTTTGGGTTGCCCAACTCCGATTTAGTTCCTGGGGTATATGAAGGTCTCATATCATATATCTTCACTTTTGTTGCATTGCATTTCCACTTCTGGATGCAGTTGTGTTGATTGATAGCGTGTGTTTATGTATTTGGGGTTATTAGGAGGACTCAAGTTATGGGAAGGTTCACTGGATCTTGTTAAAGCGCTCCACTCCGAAATTCAAAATGGACATATATCATTTACTCAAAAGCGAGTTTTAGAGGTGACCTATTATGTTTAGACTTTTTACATTGCATAATTATCAAGATACTTGACATGATAAAATTTATGCAGTGTGAGTTGCTTATGCCTCTTAAGTATGTTAAAGAAGTAAGGGACTAGGACTATGTGATTATCTAAACTTTTAAGTTTTATTCTATACGTGATCAATTTTAGCTTGACTTGTCTTCTACTTTGACTGGATTTCATAAAATGAAAGTTGCCTCCAGTTTGGTTGTACAGTGGTGAATCTGCTACTTGAAGGCTTATGTTGTTCTTGACATTAACTTGTGGCACTATATGTTCTGTTTGTATGTAAATAAAGGCAGTAGAAGCACAATGAACTTAAATTGGCATGTCCGAATTTGATCTATTCAGTTTCAAGCTTTGAATTATGCCATTCATTTTGGTCGTTATTGTGGCTAAATATTCTGTGGAAGTTTACGAATGTTGGAAATGATAACACTGATGACTTTCGAATTACCAATTGGTAAAGAAATCCTTTAATACACTCCCATCGAGTGATTTTGTGATTAACTGCTCTTTTATGTTTGTCGATATAGACTGAAGCAGACGTCCATTTTCTCATGATTTTGGCAACTGTTCTTATCTCATGGTTTAGCATTCCTTATTAGTTACTGAGTTTTGTCTGATTGTTTTCAGCTTGGATGTGGTCATGGCCTTCCTGGTATCTTTGCATGCCTTGAGGTAAATTGGTGTTATAATTCTATAACCTTGTATGCTTGAAAATGTACAGGTTTGTGAATCCTCTAGCTTTTATTCCATTAGGGTGCAGCTGCTACACATTTCCAGGATTTCAATGCTGAAGTCCTACGCTGTCTCACCATTCCTAATGTAAATGCAAATATTTCAAAGGAGATTCAGCCTGGAGAGAAAAAGGAAACCAATGGTGATACTGGGGCAGAATTGCGTTTCTTTGCTGGTGACTGGAGTCAAATCCATCAACTTCTTCCATATGTACACAACAACGACAAGGATCTACACTGTAAATCTGTGCTGGCTCCAGCTTCTGGTTATGATATTATATTGATGGCAGAGACAATTTATTCAATCTCTGCCCACCAAAGTCTCTATGAACTAATCAAAAAGGTGCTGTGCTATTCTCTGTGTGTGTGTGTGTTTTTTTCTAAAAAATTTATAGTTTCTTTTCATATTCCTTGTAAATTACTAGAGTTCTGAAAGTGTTTATTCTGCAGTGCCTCAGCCGTCCTCAAGGAGTTGTTTACATGGCAGCAAAGAAACATTATTTTGGAGTAGGTGGCGGCACACGACGATTCCTGTCTATGGTGGAGAAAGATGGTGAGCTTATGCTTCTGATACATGATCCTGACATTTATGGGAAACCATATCACAATGATAACCGTATTGTATTCCTTCCTTGGGTTGACATGGGGAGAGACAGTTTTAAGCAAAACATACCACATGTATCATGAAAGGCTTTTTCTTTGTAAAACATAAAGTATGCTTCACCATCATCTGAAAATATCTTTGCACTTGATTTGGTTAAATCTCGCTGTTGCTTATCTAATTGGCAGAAATGATGTGTGCATATGGGTGTGTGTAATACACAATCTTTCATTATGATCATAAAAATATTTTGAAATTTGAAAGTGCATGTCGTATCTCATTCTTTCTGTAATTATATAGTTTCAGATAGTAGTATATAGTTTCTGATACAGAGCATGTAAAATCTTATTTGTTGGCCCTTTATTCTTTTGCAGGTATTATGGCCGCAAGTCTGGTTGCTGAAGTGGCTGATGGTTCTTCTAATGTGAGAGAAGTATGGAAGCTTTCCTTTAAATAGAGCAGGAGTTGATCATATTTGAATTAAGGTTTGTGTTTGTCAAGTCTGAGTTGTGGTTCTTTATCTTCACATACGAGGGATCTAATTCCACAAATGTTACTCTATATACACCATGTGAATGAGAATATTCCATTATTAAGTGAAATGCTGTTTTCTTTAGTTGGTGTTTCCTCATTTACTCTTGCTTCTTTTGATAACCATGAATATTTGGTGTGACATTGCTGAATTGTATAAATGATACAAGCGTTTGATGCTCAATAGTTGTGAATTGTACTTAGTCTTTCATATAAACTACGTTGTTCGCAAATTGGACTTGAGCTGTATGAACTTCTCACTAGAAGGATAATGTCTGTCTGAATTAACTTAACCTGTCATTTGATATTGTATTGAAACTAATTAGACGCCAAGATGCCGAATGAAGGGGCTGCATTGCACCCAAAGTCATGAGGCTGATATGAGTAAAACCAGTTAGAAGTCACGGTCTATTGGTCTGTCCAGTTGAAATGTGTGCTAACTGGTCCTCCTTTTTATCCAGATAATAAAATTCCGTTTATATGCATTTTGGAAAAAAAGTGTATGTGTAATCTCCCCGTTATATTAAGAGATTGAGTAACATCTGATTTGCATATCATCCTATAATTTACAATACAGAACAGATTATAACTGTCCCAAACAAATTACAATTATAGTGACACGATGACTCTCGGAGCCTGAATACTATCTGTCAGTGAATCCTCTTACGATAACAAAGCAGCAATTCCGTTCGATCGTTGCATCTTGTCATCCTAAGGAAAGCCTATGCTAAACTAATTTATATCTCAATTCTGATACAGCTGGTGCTCAATCATGCAAGTATAGTTGATTAATTCAAGCAAACAAATACAAACATGAAACTCTGAGATCATAGTCAGCTACTAAATAGTTTGGTTGATAAGGTTTCTTGTTATAGTTAGGTTGATAAGTCTTGGGAGCATTTGGAATGTTGGGTATATGTATATCATTTAAAATGACAATAATAAATGACAATAGTAAACATAGTACTTTGGTGATAACATAAATTTATATCTCAAATTTTCACTAGTAGATAATAAAACATGTATGATCTGTGAAGTTAAGAAATGAAAACAAAGAACAAAGAAAGAGGTGTTGGATCATGAGCTGGACCTGCAACGGTAGTAAGCAGGGCAGCCTCGGTCATGAGGGTTGGAAGAGGGAGGTAGACAGCCACCACTTTTACTATAAGCCTCACCTTTAGGTCCACTGTTGCAGACTGGTTGGTCTGGCTTTAAGGCCCCAGGTGTTATATATTTCTTTTCTTGAAGAAACCTTTGACTGATCTCAGATTGCATTAGCATCTCAAGTTCTTCATTGCAGTTTGCCATGGAGTCATTGCATAAGCTTGTCTTTGCTGTAGCAGCTTGGCTGAGAAGCAGCAGGGCTAGCAGTAGTAGAGAGAAGATGGAATGGAGGGAGAGAATGGACTGAGACCTTGTTCCCATTGAAGTTTCTCTGGTTTCAATTCAATCATACCACAGACTGCATATATTGTATTTAAGGATGAGTTTTTGGCTTTTTCAAAAGCTGGCACAGTGGCACTAGTAGTGGAAGTCTGATTATGGACGCACAACGCAGACCCCACTTCACCTAACCTCATTTTTTTGCTTTTTTTAATTGCTTGTGTTATTTTTCCACTTTGTTGATTAGTCATTACGTTATATGATTAAGTTCCAGATGGTTAGGTCCAGAGTTGAAACTTTGTAATTTACATTTCAAACTAGATATGGTTTGGCCCAAATTGTTGTTCTCACACAATCTGTTACATGAAAAAAGATAGTGGTCTAAGCTTTAGTAATTGATTAATAAAAGAATTAAGCAATAAACATGTTAACCTAACTATACTAGTGTTTGTAAACAAAGTGATTTTTTTTCCCTTTTATTGAAAAAAAAAACAACAAATACAACTCTTGCCCTTAAGAAATTCCTTAATTTAACCCCAAATCATTGCTTAGAGGGTGGGGCTCCCAAGAGATCAAAGGTTTAATGTATCTGGATCTAACTACCTAGAAAGGAGGGGAGTAGGGACATGGCAATTGAGTGGTTTGGGGTGGGGTGGGGTGGCCATCCTCACACCCCACTCCAATTTTATTTTTTTTTTTAATTTTTTTTTCATCATTCTAATATTAGATGAGACAATTATTGGATCAATTGGAATAAAACTCTAATATACAGTTGGAAAGCTGCTTCCAGAAGGTGAGAGAAGACTATCCATATGAAATGAAAAAATTGTCTACACTTATGAACTATATTGATGTTTGAACCTTGTCTCTCTACTTTTTAGAAAACATGATAGATAAATGAGCGTGGCGTAGTGAGCCACACACCACTCCATTTATAAATAGCTCATTAAAATCGATATAACATTCGTTATTCTAAATAAGTATTGAAATCATCTGTCATGACATAAACATGAAAAATAAACAAGACCTTAGTAACAACACAAACAACATTTTTGTTCAAGTCAAACTATGAATGCACTCATTATATATAAATATATATATGTATATATAATTGCTTGTGATATTATTAATATTGTTTTAGTAAATAATAATAGAAGTATAATATGCAGAGAAATGCAGGCAGCATACGAAACCCATCCCCACCCCAATACCAGTTTAAGTTCACCACAATCCCACCGTATCCTCCCCTAGTTAATTTCCAATTTTTATACACGTCGTCCCTGGTGGACCATTATATGGTCAAGAAAATTTGTTATTCGTCGAAAAAAAAAAAGTTATGTGGGATGATTTCACAGTTCATATAGTGAGATTATTCAATCACATTTTATTACATTACATTAATTACATTGCAAAATTAAAATGATGTATGTCCCCACATAAATAATGTGGCACGCTACAACATAATTGGATGAACAACCCACACGACAATAGATTGTAATTATCAATTTAAGAATATAAATGTCACATTCTGGTGTTTTGATGTTTTTAATTTAAATAAACTAACAATCAACATTTTGATTTAGACGGAAAGAAAAAATAAGTGCATATCATTTTCGCTTCCGTTTCTAGTTCCTATTCAATCTTCAATAAATTTTAAACCTATTTAATCTTCAAAAATAATTTAGACTTATTCAATTCAATCTTCAAACAAAGAAACAAACTGACTTGTTATTTCATTTATTTCAGCCTTAATGTAAATTTTAGTAACACACTTTTAACGGGCCAATAAACAGAAAGAAACAAAGCATTTTTGTTCTGATTTTGTGTTGTGGCTTCTATGTTGCTAGCTTGCTCTATGTTTGGGAGATTTATGCAAAGCCACATTTTCTACATGCAACAAATGACAGTATGAGAGTGAAATGTGTTTTCCCAAAAACATCCGATAAAAAGTAGTTTGTCTTTTGAGCCAAAAACAAAAGTTCAAATTGGCTCTCTATTTAAAGAAATAGTCAGAGAGAATGATCTTCTCTATTGAAAAAGTCCAGCTTCGTTTCAATGTTGGAATATTGGCTGCAACCTTGCATATACTTTTGGATAATATTGGTTATTACTAAGCATTACGATCACCAATATTTTGAATCAAAACAGTGAGAACATAAATGGCTTTGATATGCATACTGACATTCAAATTCATTCACTAATGACCTCGATTTGAATTTGTACATTCAATCAAAATCGATCTATCAAATTTTGGTCTCGTAAAACATGTTTTCAAGAATTGAATTCATGACTTTTCTTCATGAAAGAACATCAAAACCACAGCACCAAACATAAGAGAGCTAGTACCACATCATACATATATATATATATATATAATCAACTAATAGATTGGAAAAATGTTTCTTCATGAAACAACATATATGGTAACTTCAAAGAAACTATGATCGAACAAGTTGATACCAAATATCTCATACAAATAATTATGCAATATAGACCATAAAACAATGATATTTATGTTTTCCATGAAAATAACGTACAAGCCAAGTCACCCCACCAATGACAAGGGGCTATTATTGAATTAGCAATTGATCAAATCTCACATTAAATATATATGAACCGGGAACCATAGTATAAAAAGGTCAACGCCTGCACCCGTAAATTGCGGTGCACCCTCTGTTGTAAGAGTTTACTCTGGAACTGTAGCAACCATTAGCATATGGACGACGGCCGCCGGGGCAGGTCGGTGCATTCGCCTTGAGAGCGTCATAACCTAAGAACTTGCCGCCTCCTGCTATAAGAAACCTTTTACTGATCTCAGACTCCATCGAGAATTCTTCAGCTACGTCACCGCATTCCGCCATCGAACCACCGCATTCATAACTCTCCTCTGTGGCGGCAACTGCACAAGGAAAGTTGAATGTTTGCAGATCTGGGACCATGAACAATGTTACAAGCCAAACACACAAATGATACTTAGTTTTCATATCTAGACAAGAAGATACTTTCCACTCGCTTCTCTGTATGCACAAACTTGATCCTTGTGTTCAGTCACTTCCAATGATTATAGGTGGACGGTGGTTTATCTTTTCTTTTTTTTTTTTTAAACGAAAGCACTTAAATGGAGTTCTTGTATCTTCACCGACTTGCAACGACCTAATGCTACTAGGGTCATGATTGAGCCTATTAAATAAACATGTTTTCTGTTTTTTTTTTTTTTTTTTATATTGATCGTATTTAATATATGATAAAATTAAATATCAATTGTATGGCCAGACTTCTGCTCGCATTAAGCGTCAACTAGTTCTTACATTAAAAGGGAGACAAAACTTTGCCGATAAACTATAATATATGTTTATTAAACATTCATCCTTCAAGAAGTGATGTGTCCATTAAATAACATATTATTGTTATATTTATGTCATATGTCTCTAGATGAAAACATTATTATGGATATATATATATTTGAAGAAATATATAAATTTAAAGTTAACATATTTTATATATTTTTTTTAAATGAATTTAACTATTTTATTAGTTGAATACAGTTATTTATTAATAATAATTTTTAAATATTTTTTAATAATATTTTATTAATTAAATAAGATTATTCATCGATAATAATATTTAAATATTTTTTAATAATTATTTTTATAATTAATTTAAATATTATTGTTAATAAATAAATTTATTTAATTACGATGTAAAACTTTTCTTGGATTATTTTTTGGGATAATCCTAGTCTCCCCCTGTAGTTTGATGAAATAGCCAAAATCCCCATTGCTTTAAAAAATCGCTAATATTCCCCTATTGATTTACAAAATGGACAAAAAACCCCTGTAGTTTATTAAAATATCCAAAAAACCCCCCACCGTCAATTTGAACGTTAAAAATCAACAGTTGACCGTTAATATGGAAGGGCAAAATCGTCCAAGTGAAATAAAATATAAAAAATATAAAAATTTAATAAAATAATAATTTAATATTTAAAAAATTGAAAACAATCTCCACCGTCCATCTTTAAAATGGACGATGGTGATCAAAACTATTATAAAAGTTTAAAAAATTTAAAAAAAACTCTACTCTCTCTCTTCCTCTCTCTCTTCCTCTCTTTCTTCTTTTCTTCTTCTTCCTTTCTCTTTTTCTCTCTCTCTCTTCTTCTTCTTCTTCTTCTCTCTCGGCAGTGCCCACACGAAACCCAGCTCGGAGCTGGGTTTCCGCGTCCGAAACCTAGCTCGGATCTGGGTTTCCGATGCGGGAACCCAGCTCGGAGCTGGGTTTCCACGTCCGGAAACCCAGATCGGATCTGGGTTCCCGCTGCGGAAACCCAGCGGATCTGGGTTTCCGCTGCGGAACCCGGATCTAGGTTCCAGCAACGGAAACCCAGATCGGGCTGGGTTTCCAAACAGCACTGGAAACCCAAGGATTTCTGGGGTTTCCAATCCAGAATTTTTTTTTGTTTTGGTTTTTTTTTGTTATGTTGTTGTTGTGTTTTTTTTATGATGTTTGTGTTATGTTGCTGTTGTCTTTGATGATGGTTTGGTTGAAGAGAGATGAGTGAATGTCTGGGTTGAGGGGCAGTTTGGTGTTCTGGACGGTTTTTCGGTTGAAGGACAGTTTGGTGTTCTGGACGGTTACTGTGTTGAGGGGCAGTTTGGTCTTTTCGCTCACTATTATAGTCAGAAATCAATTCTCACTAACAGAGTTAACAGAATGAGTAAAATAGGATTTTTAGAAACTACAGGAGGGAAATTAGCGATTACATTAAACTACAGCGGGGGAAATTAGGATTTTCCCTTATTTTTTACGTTTTTACTATCAATCCTAATTAAGTGTTCTGGATATGATATGATTTGATTGGTCTCTCTCTTTCCGAAAGACTTTTTCTCTCTCCAGCTGTGATTAAGGCAACATAAAAGTTAGAGATTGACCCAGAAGACTAAAAGTTTTTTTCCTTGGTAAATGGAAAATGAAGAGCTGTTGGGTTTAAACCATTCACTTAACAAGCTGCAACTACAATCTAGATTTGTGTGGACAATAAAACGTAACAGGTTTAATCTATGGGGTTGCTGGAAAATGAAAGTTGCAACACTTTTTTGATTCACGTGCACTGAAGGACAATAGCAGTCACCAATCGATGGAAATTTAATTGTAATCTTCCATTTGTATCATTTGAAAAAGATGATGCCACGTTGAGTTGATGCAATTTATTTGTCTTTACAAATGTACTAACAATTATTAACACTGTCAGTGTCACGCCACATAACGCAACTGTTAGCTGGGGCACACGGCTGAATGGCTGATGAAGGCCTGCCCCTGCGGACACGGCACACCCTCGTTCATAAATGAGGAAAAAGTATTTTATAATGGTTGAAAGTGACGTTAATATGATTTTATAACAATACCGTAATATATAATATTTTTTCGTAAAAAATTGACATAGATATAATTTTTTAATAATAATATGACATGGAATATAATTTTTTAAATAAAAATTTTTTAATAAATAAAAAAAGAAATCAACGTTAGTATTTTTATTATAGATAAATACGACGTATCAAATTATTATTAAAATGATATACCAACATCAATATAACACGTCAACTAAATGTTTTGTATAAGATTTTTTTTATAAACACAACTTTACTAAATCGAATTGCATCCAAATAATATCTAATTGAGTATTCTAATATCTTGATAATCTAGTATATATAATAGAAAATTAGATTATAGTTCAACATTGGGTGCAGAATCCAACTACTTGAGTTTAATACCTTAACCCGTATTGAAACTTTTTAAAATAATTATAAAGTTATTCATATATTCGAATAATCAAAATGTTTCTTTTTATTTATTATCGTGTAATTTTTACAAACGGAAACAAATATGTTAGATTTACCACTGCACCATCCGCATGTTTTACTTTTCGCTTTTTATTATTGTTATTTTTTTATTTTAGAGTCAATAAGAAGTTTAAATTATTAACTTTACATTATTATTAAATCCAGTTCAATCTCTTTATAATAATAAAATTCATCTTCGACTAGATATGTTTTTGTATTAATATGAATTTGAATATTTTATTTGGTTTTGAAACTCTAGAGGGTGATCAAATTTTAAAATTGAAGTGTAATATAAAAATTAAGTGTAATGTTAAGTAGATGGAAATTTATAATAATACAAAGATTGAACGGAATATATTAACTGAACCGACTACATAATGTATTGGTGGTGTTGTGGCTTGGTTTGAGCATTTCCAGAGGAGGAATTTGATTAAATTTTATCTTTGTGGTCTGTTAATGTTTAGTTGGGGAACCTGAATTCGAAACGTTGGAATTCCTAAACCCGAAAAACAGCCATAAAATTTGTGTACAAACACGTCGGGCTTGCTGCCCCAAGTGATTCCAGCCCAATGAGGGTCTGATTGTTGGCCCAATTGATAATGGGCAATAGTCTTTTGACTTGTTTGTGTGGAGATATCGGCAGCCCAGAAAGGAGGAGAAAAAGAGAGAAATAAAAGAAAAGATAAAAGAAAGAAAGGTTCTGCGGCTAAGAAAGAAGGAGAAAAAGAGAGGAAAGAAAGAAAGAAAAGAGAAAAGAAGAAAGAAAGTTGTGGGTTTGTTTAATTGTTAAATATTTTGGGAATTCTAGAATTCACACAAATATCAATTGGCGATTTCCGATTTGTATTTTGATATATATATATATATATATATATATATATTGCAATAAGTGGCATCAGTGATGGATCCAAAGATTGATATGAAAGAGGGCACTGTACAATAAAACATAATATACTAATATTAAGATCCAACTCTGATATAACACTATTGACTGACATATATATATATATTTTTCCTTTTTCTATAATTCATTGTGTCGTAAATTCTAAATTATTAGGACCATCAATCAAATTTATTTATTGCATTTTAATTGAATAGAAGAGGAAAATTTTTTTAGGAAAGAGATATAATGAATGAATTTTATTAGTGATCTTAACAATTTAAAAGTTTACTGACCACAGAAGTTATATATATATATATATATATATAAGAAGTATATTAATCATCTGGTCCACTAAAATCAGAGATAATACAACGAATGTATTGATGATGTATTAATTACACGTAACTATTATGGTGAAGTAGGGTTAGAGGCACACACTGCACACGATCCATTCTCATTCTGATCTGTTCATGTGGCATGGCACATGGTGAAGCTCCTCCCTCAAACTGGAATACTGGATTAAATAAAGTCCAAAAATAAGCTTAATTTATAAAATGATACAACACACTGTAGAGGCGTAGACCTTGACTAATTGCAAGCTATATAACTTGGTTTGCATTCAAGTCTTCTGCTTCTATAGTTTTAGATGTCAAATATGGCAAAGCTATGGCCTGCTCTCCACACAACCGAACTCAGCCTGCTTGCATCCATAATTTTTTATTCATACTCATTGGTTTTGCTCTGTGATTACTTCCTAATCTTCTACCAATATACAACGATAATAATTTTACTCTCCTTGACTGGTATCTTCCTCATTATCTGTGATTTCCTCATAAAAAGGAGCAAATCATTTGAAGCCCTGTACTGGAACTTCTATTTCCTGATGGCAGCATACTTGTTACATGCACCAGACAGCAAAGACTGGAACTTCTCAAGAGGCTTATATTCACTATTGCTTGGCTTTACAATCCTTTCCTTGTACACTTTATACGCTTGGATCATTCCTCCTTGTCAAGGACAAGATCAGCAAGAAGAAAATTGGTCTCCGGGATATGTTGTTCCTCTTGCAGTAGAAATTTCATTTATTTTCATGGGTAATGGCATTGCTTTGATGGGAAGATTATGCTTCTTTCAAAGAGATGAGTAGATGCTTGTTGGAGCAGGTTGATGTTTCTGGCAAGCGCTGTTTTCTTCACTTGTTACTATATGCTATTCTTCTGTCAAACCTAGTGTTCCAGTCAATCTTCATGAAGATTAAACTTCATCTATTTGTACTGCATTGATCCTTCTCTAAGATATTTCTATTATATTTTAATTTCAATCTTGAATAGGATTGTTACTTCATTGTTTTCGATTTATACTTTTGATATTCATATCCTTTGTAGGTATAACTAACAACGAGTTAGAAACATGACTTTATTACATTAAATTCTATTGATAATATTTATCCAATGATTGAATAACTCTAATGTTGTATCGTTCATGATCTGGTCTATTTTGATTAATTGGTGGTTGTTTTTCTTGAATTTGTTTTTTTTAATTATCTGACACATTTTACGGGTTAAACTATTACTTTGATTAAGATAATAGTGTCAATAAAAAAAAAGACAAAGTAGCACACAAAAAGATAAAATTTACAATAGCATAAGGAGATAAGAATGACAACAAAAGTATATAGTAACAAAAAAAGATAAAATATCAATAGCAGATAAACATGTCAAAGAGGAAGATAACTATAGTAGACTTTTTGACTTTTGTAAATCAATAGTAGACTTTTTGACTTGTATATAGTATACTTTTGATTATAAGTCTTATAATTATCTCTGCTTCGTGTATATATATTTGTATAAAAAGATCAATAAGAAGTAATTTTTTGCAAAAAACTCAAATATACTTACTAGCAATAGAAGAAACTCCTGAACAAACAATATAGTCTCTAATAAGCTCGATATCTCAAGTAAGTATTTTCAAATTTTTATTTCACTAAATTTTAAAAGATAAAGAAGTTTCATTTAGTTAACGAAAATATAAATCATTATTCTAATAAAAATTTCTATTATAAAATTTCGTTAAAACTTTTAGAAGATTTTCTTTAGTTTAATATTTTCGAAATATAAGAGTTAAATAAAATCTACACTTGGTTTTTAAATCTTTTCATTTAAATTTTTCGATTTCATTTGGCCTAAGGTGATTTTAAAGACGTTTTTTAAAACAAAGAAATTTTAAAAAGCATCCTTTTGAAACCATGACTAAATAAAATTCGAAATACCATTTTCAAAAAATATTAAGAGCTCTTAGAGCATAAATAGGACTCTAATCGCATAATTCGAATCATTATTCCCAGATATCAAGAGAAGACTACCTACACAAATAACCAAACAATTGAGAATTGAACTCATCATTTAAAAGGCAGGTTAGAGATAGTTCACCACACAACCACCTCCTCGTTCTCTGTTTTTCTTGAACTTGATATTAAACTTCTATTTGTGTTTTCTTGATAATAAAATTCTATTTGTGTCTTCTTGAACTGATATTAAAACTGCAGTCACTGTTCAAAATTTTGTCAAATTTAAATCTATTTAGTTTTTTTTTTTAAAATGTTAAACCTATTTAGTTATGGAAAAGGTAAGGAAAAAAAAAAAAAAAACAACAACAACAACAAACACTACCTCCACGCAATCTGTCCTGTAATTATGCAATCTTGAATTTCTTTTACTGGCATTAACTGATTATAGGATATGCAATTTTGAAGCTAAATTTCATATTCAGATGAATACTGCAACGAAAATGAGAAAGCATTCACCAAGGGCTGACATTTTATTCAACAGCTATCTCCACCGGTTTGAGAACCTGACTGACTAATTCCATCCATCAACTACTATCCTGCCTTGACAGGCAAGCTCATGCATACATTTGGATGGATGGTTAATTCTCTGAAGACAGGACCGATCCCTTTCGTATCCAGAACAATTTTTGGATCTTAAATCCATATGTCTGAGGTACAGTCGCCACCAGGATACCTCATCTCATGAGCTAGGGATGGACCATCAGGCTCAGCTTCAAAGTCCACAAAGAAGTTCGGGTTTATAGCTAGACCTCCCTTCTCAGTATCAACATCAATCTGTAACATGTGGGATCCTTTCTCCATGAGCTCAGGATAAAACTGACGATCCCATGCACTAAAGAGTGAGTTGGTAACATAGAGCCGCTTTCCATCCAAGCTCAACTGTACCATCTGAGGTCCTCCTCTCAAACGATGTCCCTATAAGAAAAATATATATCAAACCATCAAACACCTATTACATGTTAAGACGCATGCGTACCTACCAGACAGAATGCAGTGGTGTATAGTGAGCACGGTGAGTGCCACAATATGTAATGTCACTCATTTACAAGCATTTAGAGGATGTGGAACTTGGTCATTTCTTTATGTCTGAATGACTGATCAATAAGTTCTATGCCTCTATCAGAAAGCATTTTACGGGATCGCCTATTTGTGCTGCTATTTACATTTGTCATTTGAAACTTAATTATGGATGAATACCTTATCACATTAACAAGGATTAAGTGAGACTGTTAGCAGAGTACTATATCTATCACATTTGCAACTTCAGATTTAGTATCATTTGACAATGTACTACTAACAGAGACCACATCCTTCTAAATACAAATCATAAGATAAAATCATACAGACCTGGATCTCTGGAACATCAGCCTGCCATGTTTCTTCATCCTCTGTCACAGCCACTACAGGGCTTCCTTTCTGAAGCAGTCCCCCAACCCATACTTGGCCTGTCAATACAGGATTTTTGGGGTCCTCAATGTTATACTGTCGGATATCTCCGTGAAGCCAGTTAACAAAGTAAAGAAAGCGATCATCAAGAGAAATCAGAAAATCTGTTATAAGCCCAGGCATTTCAGGAAGTATCCAGTTTTGGACTTTCAATGGTTTCACTGAAATTGCCACCTGCAGAAGTTGATAGCAAATTACTAGATGTCGTGCACAATAGGGCCTTCATGGCAACACAACAAACTGAATCATAATATTACAAATGCTCACTCACGTAATTTAATAAACCAATTTATTCACATACCTCATGGCTCCATGATCCGTCTGGTGTTTTGAAAAATCTCACCATGTTACTTGTTAAAGCACACCCAACAAACCCTGAGTCTTTAGAAGGATCATGCAGGAACCTTATCTGCATGTAAATGTAATCAAAGATATTTTATTGATATATAGCAACACCTACCACCTATTTTTAATCAACAAAAGTGAGAATGCAGATCAGGTATGTACGGTTTACCTCCAGGGGCATGAGCCCAGTATTGCCAAGATCCAATGTTTGTTTCAATTCACCTTCAGGCCAGCTGTATACATAGATATGTCTCCCGTAAAGACCATCAGAGACATGCTGAGGGTTAAAACCTTTGGTGAAAGCTAAGGGCGCTCCCCATGATGAACTGATCATTGTTTTGTGACGAGGTTGGTACGAGAAATCAAAGCCAAACAGAGGACTATGCCCGGGTTTCTCCCACCTGAAAAATATGCATAGTTGCCACAAAAGGAAATTACATCTAATGAATTTCCATTCACTGTATATTGGAAATATCACCATCTCTTCCAAATGTGCCAGCTTAAATTCATAACATAACTTGAATTAATTTTTCTTTTTTATGTTTTCACTCATCTTCAGTTTAAAACGGAGAAACATAGAGCCAAAAAGTACTGAATTACCTTCCTTTCACATTGAATTCTGAGTCCAGAAGAAGAAATCCATTTCCCTTAGCATTTCCATCTTTGTCTCCAAGACATGAAATCAATATATCACCGGAAGCAAGGCAGTGGGATGTGTGTGGATATGCTAATCCAGTCTTCTGTACGATATCCGCAGGCTCAACAACTTTATGCAAAGATGGAGCTTTTGTATCTTTCTCCATGTCAACCACATAAATGCGACCGGATCTGAAAGAAACATTAGAATATGTATATCATACATATATATAAAACCTTCAGCAAATTGGAGTGTATTAGGAAATCTAATGACGACATCTTTGAACATCCCACATAAGGTGAATCTGATGAGTAAGGATTTTCTGTCAATGTTGACATGGTGCTAATCTTTTTATGAGAGGAATTTAAGTTTGAATGATGTAGAAGAGAGAAAAAATCTAAACTCTAGATCATCAACATTTTTAAATATAGATGCGCCACCAGATTACCAAAAGATTAGTTTAAAAAAAGGATGGTAAAGAATCCTTACTCGAATCCGATACATACTACATAAACCAACATTAAATACCACGATGAAGCAAACTAACGTTGGGGTCTTACATCAAAGAAGGCAAAACCAGAAAACGTCTTGTGGCGGATGGATCACCATGGCAAGAGCTGCATGAATTCCATCCTGAATGATGCAATTCATCACCAATATAAGGTACAGGTAGCCTGTGGATAACTTTGGAATATGTGGGTGAATTAGGATCCACATCCACAGTGCCCAGGTAATCAGGCTTCTCTTTTCCAGTTCCTGTACAGGTTCTCAACCATTAATAACTTACCATATATAAAACTGTTTTCTTAAAAAATACCGTATTAATAGAACAAAACATCAAAATAGATACTTGAATCTTTTTATACAATGTCAAGAAACCATCTGTTACTTATAACAAATATGATACTATTAGACAATAACAATCACTTTGAAATTTTACAAATTTGAGGAAAAATGAAATCATCAATAATACAAGAGGGTATTAAGATTAACCAGATCATCAACCAGCTTTATTTAACAAAATTATCTTGTGCAATATTTATTTTAAAAGGGTCTGATTCTGTATCTTAATTTTTTCTACCAATTTTAACATGAACACACAATTTCACACTGTAAAAATAATAAATGAATTTCCAAAGATGGCAGCCTAAACTAACACAGGTAAACATAACAACATGAAACAGAAAAACAAAAAGGATACCAGAGTAAACGCAAGTAACGTAGAGGAGTTTCTCTCGAGGACCAGACATGGCTTCAAGTGGGGTTGCATATCCTGGTCCCTTCTTGCAGCAGCCATGAACACCATTGGTCACTGTACCATGTTGTATCACCGCCCCATCTGTAGCCATTTTCTCTCTAAAACTCACAGGAACAAAACTTCTTGAAGGAAAATAAAGATTAAAGACCAGACCAGAACACCACTGTTTAAAAAGGAGAAGAGTGTAGTGTTTACCGGTACTTGATGCGATAAAACGGTTGTTTGTTTGTAAGTGGTCAGGTTTTTAGTCTTCATGCGATGTATCCAGGTTAAAGCGGTGTACCGTGATTCCTGATCTTTGTTTTTTTAATGCAATTATGTTTGGGAAATTATTAAAATCCGCTTAGGTTTACACTATTCTTCATTCTCCACTTAGTATTTTCATTTTTTGACAAAAATCCCCCTTCTTTTCATGTTCATTAAAAAATATGGAATCTGATGGTGGCAAAGCGCAAAATGTCATATTTTCCCATGAAGTCGATTGATAAATGAAGAAAGACTAAATTTTTGTTGGACACACAATAGCTCTAATGCAAGGGAATATAAAACCTTTTTTTAATTTTTCATTTTTCTTGCACACATACTTTCGCCCTTCAAATTTACTAGAATAGAAATCAAAATAGCAACAAAAAATTTCTGATTCTCCATTTTCCGAAACCTCTCCAACAAATACTATAATATATCATATTATTCAAACACTTTTAACACGAATTACAAGTTTACAACATGAAGGGAACATCCAACTCAATAAGCAATGTAAGTGAAGGACCGGTGAAATTCATAAACAGTAAATTTTTATAGGTGAAGAAAGCAATTATGAATTTTTGATATCCCAAAACAATCCATGTTAATTGTATTTTCACTACAAGAACAAACAATTTGAAAGAAGAAGTTAGTGAAAACCAAAGAAAAGAAAAGAAAACAACGATGGTAAAAAGGTACTTCAAGAATTGATTATGTAGGTGACTTTAATAAAATAATGAGTTGAAAAGTTAAATCACTATTTTGAATTTCATCAAAGTCAAAAGTCTTTAGCATGAAAAAATAGTTATTCCTTGAGTGTGAAATTTAAGCATATATATAATTTTAAAGGTAAAAAAAGGGTAAAAATTCTAAGCAATGAATCAAATTATCAAAAGAGATTATTTAAATGGATAATGCATTGAAAATTGTGAAAGAAATAGAACAAAATTATAGTTAGGAATTAGTTTGAGTTAAAAAGTGTCAAAGGGATGACATTAGCAACAAAATAATTTGCTCAAATGATTAATCTTGGTAAGCTATATAGAGATAAATGTGGTTTAGGCTTTGTAACTAAATCATAACTCTATTGTCAAAAAAAAAAAAAAAACATTTTTGTGAAACTAGCTTCTTTAGATCATTCGAACATGCTAAGTAAGTTTTCTAAATTCATTCTCATTTGTCGCTTTTATGGTATAAAAGTTCACATTTGGCCTAAATGCATTAAATAAATAAGATTGCGTAATCAAGAAAATAGAAATTAAAGGAAACAAGATTGAAAGAACTCCAAATCATGCTTTTAAAATTAATTCTAATTCAAATTATTTGAAAGACAATCATGTGGGAAACAATATGAAAAAAAGTTTAAATTAGGGAAGATGATATTTATTTTCAATGTTGCTCATTATGATTTGAAAACTCATGTTACTAACTCTTGCTATATTTATAGTGGTTGTTCTAGACATGTGACATGAAACAATGATTTCTTTGGAAAACTTGAGTTTAAGAATAGTGGTTGGGTTTTTTGGAGGTGGTTCAAACAAGAAAAGCATTATCAAGGGAACTTTTAACATTTTTAGTTTGCCAAAACTTGATAATGTTTAGAAAAGTATAAATTGTACGAAGTTGACTTTAAAGCTACGTACTTATTAGTTATCAATGTTTATATTTTTGTGTGTTTAGTATGAATATGTAAAACAACTAAAAATTATCATATGATATATAAGTTTATGTGTTCAAGTGCCACTAAATCATTTGTAAGTTTGCATTTAGTATTATATTCAATTTTATATTATTAGTTCCTTTATTTTCTTATCATCACGGCAGGTCGAGATCTCTTAATGGCAATACTAACATGAGGGGTAATTTGTAGATTTAAGCAAACCTAGGGGCGATTTTGCAAAAAAATAAAAATGTAAGGTGGCATGAAGAATTTGTAAATCCTCGGTTAGATTTAATATTTTGCCAATAATTTTTTTTTTAAGACCAGGAATCATGACACATATTCACTTAAACATTGGAACTATCATTATCTAATTGTATCTGATCAAATCCAAAGATTCTATCGACGTGGGATTCAGTTGTTGGTCTGCCTCATGTATCTCGGTTGAGTTCGCTTCACATTAGTTCTTTGACATAACAAAACAATAAAAAAAAAAAAAATCTGAAATCTGATCCAAAAGATTTGGCTATTGTTTCTGTGCAGTAAATTACATTAAGGGCAAATTGCACAGACCTTCGCTGAGGTTTAGTGAAATTGTACAAATATGATGATATTTGGGTAACTCACACGGGCACTACTCGAGGTTTCAAAAACTCTGCACCAACCTCCCCTATCGTTGGTCAACGACGGTTAAATCCTCATAATAAATGGTTAAAAGTATAAAAAACTAAAATATCCTTGAATAAATTTACAATTAATATATTATATATTTTCTAATTTAATTTGAAAATAAAACTTTTTTTTTTTTTTTTTATAAATACTGGTCTCCATGGGAAACCATATCTGGAGACCAACAGTCTCCATCGCTGGAGTAATCGCTACTCCAGGGATGGAGATTCTATCTCCATGGGAGACCAGATCTGGTCTCCCATGGAGACCATTTTTTTTTAATTATTTTTGTTTAATATTTTTAATTTTCATTATTTGATATATTTTTGTTTGATTTAGGTGTTTGATGATGATAATTGATTTGGTTGGTTTGATGATGATGAATGATTTGATGATTTTCATAGATGTAGAAGATGGAGATGAGGGGGATGATGATGATGGAGGTAGAAGAAGATGATGATTTTTTTTTTAATATTAAATATTAGTTTAATAATTAAAAGTATTATTTTTAATTAAAATATTTATTAGCTATGAAATGACCATTTTACCCTTTAAAATTTTGATTTAGCTGTGATTGATTAACGGTTGACTAACGATAGAGGAGATTTGTGTAGAGTTTTTGAAACCTCAGGTAGTGTCCGTGTGAGTTACCCAAACATCATAATATTTGTGCAATTTCATCAAACCTCAGGAGAAAGTTTGTGCAATTTACCCTTACATTAAAGAAAGAAGTAATTGCACAACAGCCCCCCCGAGGTTTGCCCAAAAACAGATAAAAATATATTTATCAGTTTATTACACCAAACCCTCATACCGTTAGTCAATTTCCGTCAACTTTAACAATTGACCGAGATTTTTTATTAAATGACCATTTTGCCCATAGATGAAAAAAATACTTAAAAAAAATTTTAATGATCACCATCAAACACCCATCACCATCATCACCACCATCAAACACCCATCATCATCATCACCCTCAAACACATCATCAACACCCATCATCATCATCAAACAGCGATAGGCATCATCACCATCAACACCGATCGGCATCATCACCATCAACACCGATCCATCACGGCATCACCATCATCAACACCGATCCATCACGGCATCACCATCATCAACACCGATCCATCACGGCATCACCATCATCAACACCGATCGCCCATCACGGCATCACCATCATCAACACCGATCGCCATCATCACCATCAACACCGATCCATCACGCCATCATCACCATCAACACCGATCCATCACGCCATCACCATCATCAACACCGATCGGCATCACCATCATCAAAACCGATCATCATCATCATCATCACCATCAACACCGATCAAACACCCATCATCATTTACACAATCAAAACAAACATCGTGCGAATAAAAATAAAAGAACTAAGCTGCTCGTTCTTCTCGGATCGCCCCAGTGCGATGGATCGAGGGGGTGCAGTGACGGGAGTCGGCGACCAGGGTCGACGACGAGGGTGTAAGCCTCCTCGAGAGTGAGGGAGGAAATCTGGGCGCCGAGCTGCTCGATCTTCTCGATTGCGTCAACAGCGGAGAGGGGGCGGAGGTGGATGGCACGGTGGGAGAGGGAGGTGAAGAATGGGTGGAGAGAAGAAGCTGCTCGATCTGGGTTGATGACCCGCGAGAGAGACCCAGATTTCTGGGTTTCAATCGTGCGACAGAGACCAAGAAATCTTGGCCTTCCTCGCGGTGACAGAGTTGGAGAGGCGGGGAGAGCGGGGAGAGAAGGAGAAGCAAGAGGAGAGAGACAAGATCGGACAAGGCAGATCGGACGAGGGAAAAGGGAAGGAGGAACGGTGACAGAGACGGGGCTGAAGGAATCAGAGAGACAGGGGTGAAGAAGAAGAAGATGATGACCTAGGGGATGTAATGGACCAAAATACCCTTCACTCAGTTAACATTGACTAAAATCAACGTTAGGTGTGGGGGTTTGGTGTAATAAAATGGTAAATATGTTTCCCTCTGTTTTTTGGCAAACCTGAGGGAGGTTGCGTGCAATTACTTCTTAAAGAAATGTCTTAAAAAAAAAAAAAAAAAGAGAGATTGTTTTCGTGCAATAGTGATACAATAGTGAGAGAAGTCAATTCGTACAAATCCTTATAATGTCAAAATATTTGACAATTTGACATTATCTTTCTTGGACAAGGATAAGAGAAAAATCTTTTCATGACATCACTTCTAATTTATTAAGGTCAATTTCTTGTTATAAGCCTGATAAGTGATAACCCTTACGTTTGTGAAACGTTTATGTAAAATGAATTTTAATATTACGTTTGAGAAATAATATTAAAGAAATACATCTGCTGTTCTTTATTTGATATGACAGCATCTTTCTTTTACTTTCTTTAATATATATTATATTATAATTGCAATTACAACTTTATTTTATCACTAAATTACTTGTTTGATAATGATTTATAAAATTAAATATTTTAAAATATTATTCATGTCAAAATTTTTATTAAAGTTCTGTGGTAATAATTTATTTGATCATAAAATTATTTATCTAAAAATAGACAAATAATCTATTTTATTGAAAAAATATTTAATTTAATACATTTTTCATTGAACCAAATAAAGAATCGCATTATATCTAATCAAATTAAATATAATATTATTAATTTAATATAATATTGAGCCTTTTAATATACTTGCTTTTCACTTCAAATCAAAATTTTATTATGCATAGTTACTAATATGTATGAACTGATTTTATTTTATAATTATATTATAATTAAATTAAAAAAATCCATGATAAGATTAAGACTTGATGATGAAAGGGCCCTAGTTACTGTAAAAAGAATGGAAAGAAAGGAAAAGAAAGGGCCCTAGCTTTCATGGAAAAGTGGTAATGAAACAAGTGAGAGGCGTACGTCTCCTGCAAACTTAATGTGTATTGGTTCAGACCGGATGAGATTGAAAATTTGATATTACCAACTTCTGTGTTTGGATATAGAAAGGGAAATGAAAATTTTTCATCCGGGCCCACGTGGGCCCTACCATGAAACACTTGATGGGTTTTAAATTTCTGTTCACGTAGGTATCAATTTTTTCTTACAATATATTTATTAAAAATATATTAATTTATTATAATAATTAATATTTTTTATTAGAATAGTTAATATATTTAATAAATATAAATTTATTTTTTGCATAATTATGCAGTAATCTTAGTTGGATTGGATTGTGGTGATGTATATAAAAATATTTTAAGAAAGAAAGCAAAATAAAAGGGTGATGATAAGAATAAGAAGTCATCTACTTATCCTAGTAGTAGAAATGAAGAAATGAGGTTTTAGAAAAAAGAATTGAAGAAATGAATAAAGCAAAGGGACGATGACAAGTAGATAAAATACATATAAAAGGTGGAGAATGATTGTAATCCAATTCTAACTTACCCTGCTTCCTGTGGAGATGATAGGGACCATTAGATTAGATCATCAAACTCTAATCTTTTAGGGAGGAATTACATGTAGCACCCCAATGATTGTAAACTCCAATTTATATTTTTCCCATCAATTTCATTTCAATAGATTTTATATTTTATTGTTTTATTAGTGATCTGTGATCTTTTCAAAGAAAAAAATAATAATAAAAGTAGTGATTTGTGATGAAAATAGTAGGATGTTGATTTTATAAATTAATTTGAGAAGAAAGTGATGATGATGAAGATTAGGCAAGTGATGTTGAAAATAATGAAAAAGAAGAAATTGGTTTTGAAGATGTAAAGACAATATTTTGTTTTGAGTATAATTTTATTAAAATTTGTGTTTGGCAATAGTTCAGGTTAGAATTTGAGGCTGCACCATTGATATTCAATTGGCAATGCTCCATAAAGTAAATAATCTAAGTTTTTAATTTTCCAGAAGAATTAGGATGCACACACATATGTATAAGAATTTGTATTTCATTTAGTTTTAACTTGCATAAAGTGTGTTTAGGGTTTTTAATCATTTTTTAATTTTTTTTTTTTTTGGAAATTGTTTTAAAATTTTTAACATAAAAATAGTTTTTAGGGTGATTTTATTGTTTTGCTTACCATGGTTGGATACCCACGGATGTTAGCTTTTCATAGCTTTTTATGGTATGTAGATTTGGAGGTCTTCAAAAAAAGTTTTGTGATTCTGAGGTTTTTGAAAAAGTTATGAATATTTTAATGTCACAACATCAATACAAAAAGGTCTTGTTGCGGAACTAAGATCTCTCTCTAACTTTTTCTTTCTTATATTTTTCAAAATCCATTGATATATTAGTAAAAATGATAATGAATACTTATGATTGTATATTTTTTCTCTTTTATATATCATGTAAATTCCAACTTTTCTTATAAAATTCAAAGTGAAAAAATAAGATATGGAGAATATTCTAACTCGTTGTTGCGACCATGATCAGTTAAGAGAATAACTAGTTTTTGTTTTTGCAGACACCTTATTGCACGAACACCAGAGGAATAGGGAGGAGGATTCTAGAGAAAAGAACCGTCCAATCACCTTAGAAACAACTCTAAATACATGAACACACCCACTTTCCTTTTCCATGCCTCTCTCAAACCAACCTGTCAAATGCTCTTGCTTTCTTTTACTGTTGATATCGGGGGAAAATCCAGTGAAGTTATAGAAGTATAATTATCTTCTTACTAGTTTTCAGATATAATTATATTCAAACATCACAAATAAAACAACAAACATTCAGCACAAATTTCTGTCATTTTTCAGATTTTTGTCAACCCTATTTAAATTTCAGACAAATAGAAATAAACACTACCTAACTGTCTTGTTATTATGCAATCTTGAATTTCTTTTACAGGCACCGACTGATTATAGGTTATGCAATTTTGGTGCTAAATTTCATAGTCAGATGAACACTACAATTTAATGTGAAAGCATTCACAAACACCAAGGGCCTGTTTTTAAAATCAGACAGTTCATTGAACAGATATCTCCAACTGTTTGAGAACAGAGAACATTTCTATACTGCCTGACAAATTTTAATTATCAACTACTATCCTCTCTTGGCATGCAGCCTATGCATACATTTGGATGGATGATTGATTCTCGGAAGACAGGACAGAACCCTTTCATATCCAGAAGTTAAATCCATATATCCGAAGTGCAGTCGCCACCAGGGTACCTCATCTGATGAGCTAAGGACGGACCATCAGGTTCAGCTTCAAAGTACACAAAGAAGTTTGGGTTAATAGCTAGACCTCCCTTCTCAGTATCAACATCAATCTGTAACATGTGGGATCCTTTTTCCATTAGTTCAGGATAAAATTGACGATCCCATGTACTGAAAAGTGAGTTGGTAACGGAGAGCCGCTTCCCATTAAAGCTCAACTGTAGCATCTGAGGTCCTCCTCTCAACCGATGTCCCTATAAGAGAGAGATATAAAACCCATCAAACATCTATTACATGTTGAAAGACAAGTTTAGCTAATGGACAGAAAGCATTGGCATATACCGAGAGCATGGTTAGTGTCAGAATACGTAATGTCTCTAATTTACAAGCTGTTATAGGACGTTGAACTTAGAGTTGTTTCTATTTAGAACAGTCCTATGATTAAATGACTGATAAATAAGTTCTATGCTCCCATCAGAAAGCATTTTAAGAAATTGCCTATTTGTGCTGCTCCCCCACATTTGAAACCTTTTGGTGGAAGCATACTGAATACCTTATCACATTAACAACCTTTCAGTAAGACAGTCAGGCCGCAGTGTATTAAATCACATTTGAAACTATAGATTTTGGAATTGGATCAGTTGACAGAGGATTAATACAGCACACAACCCTTCTAGTTACAAATCATAAGATAAAAGTCATACAGGCCTGGATCTCAGGAACATCAGCCTGTCATGTTTCACCATCCTCTGTTACAGCCACTACAGGGCTACCTTTCTGCAGCAGTCCCCCAGCCCATACTTGGCCTGTCAATACAGGATTTTTGGGGTCCTCAAAGTTATATTGTCGGATATCTTCATGAAGCCAGTTGACAAAGTAAAGAAAACGATCATCAAGAGAAATCAGAATATCTGTTATAAGCCCAGGCATTTCGGGAAGTATCCAATTTTGGACTTTGAATGGTTTCACTGAAATTGCCACCTGCAAAAGTTGAGAGCAAATTATCAGATGTTGTGCACAATAGGGCCTTTATGACGAGACAAAGCTTACAAATGATCTCACACAGTTATTTGATAAACTAAATTATTCACCATACCTCGTGACTCCATGATCCATCCGGAGCTTTGAAAAACCTCACCAAGGTACTTGTTAAAGCACACCCAACAAACCCTGTGTCTTTAGAAGGGTCATGCAGGTAACTTACCTGCTTATAAGCGCAATCAAAGACATATTATTGATATCAAGCATAACCTACCACAAAAATTAATTATTAAAATGAGAATGTAGATCATGTATGTAAAGTATAATTACCTCCAGGGGTAAGAGCCCAGTATTGCCGAGATCCAATGTTTGTTTCAATTCACCATCAGGCCAGCTGTATACATGGAGATGTCTACCGTAAAGACCATCCGAGACATGCTGAGGGTTAAAACCTTTGGTGAAAGCTAAGGGTGCTCCCCATGATGTGCTGATCATTGTTTTGTGTCGAGGTTGGTACCAGAAATCATAGCCGAATTGAGGACTCTGCCCTGCTTTCTCCCACCTGAAAAGTATCCAGTTCTTCAAATATTCCAGCTTGGATTTGTAACGTCACCTAAATTGATTTTGAGGTTTATGTTTTTACTCAACTTCAATTTAAAAGGGATGAAAATACGGCCAATAAGTATTGAATTACCTTCCTTTCACATTGAATTCAGAGTCAACGAGAAGAAATCCACTTCCCTCAGCGTTTCCATCTTTGTCTCCAAGACATGAAATTAAAATATCACCAGAAGCAAGGCAATGGGATGTGTGTGGATAAGCTAATCCAATCTTCTGTAAGATATCTGCAGGCTCAACAACTTTATGCAAAGATGAAGCTTTTGGATCCTTCTGCGTGTCAATCACATAAATGCAACCGGATCTGAAAGAAACATTAGAATATATAAATCATATAGATATCCAAAACCTTCAACAAATTGCAGTGTATCAGAAAATCTAGTGAGAACATCTTTGAACAACCCATCAAAGTGAATTCAATACATACTGCGTAAAACAACATATCAATCCTTCAGGATGGCAAAGAGAAATCATAAATGACTCTAAGTAATTTTCAAATTCAAATTTGTCCTTGCAATCCAATATGCTAACAAAATACCACATGTTTAATTCAAAATAGGTAAAAATAAGGGAGAAAATTAAACACCCTATGAAGGGAAATAATGTTGGTCTCTTACATCAAAGAAGGCAAAACCAGAAAACGTCTTGTGGCGGATGGATCGCCATAGCAAGAGCTGCATGAATTCCATCCTGAATGATGCAATTCATCACCAACATAAGGCACAGGTAGCCTGTGGATAACTTTGGAATATGTGGGTGAATTAGGATCCACATCCACAGTGCCCAAGTAATCAGGCTTCCCTTTTCCAGTTCCTGTACAGGTTCTGAACCATCAACAACATACCATATTATACAATGACAAGAAACCTTATTATCTAAACCATCCATTACTCACAACAAATATGATACTCTTAAACAATAACAATCGCTTTGAAATTTTACAAAATTGAGAAAAAATTAGAATACCTATAATTTAAGAGGCCATTCACCAGATGATCAACCAGCTTTATTTTTACAAGAGTAATCTTAATGAATAATTTACTTTAAGAGGCTCTGATTCTATATCTTAATTTTTATTGATGTTATTATTATTATTATTTGCTACCAATTCCAACTTCATAACGAATTTCAAGATGACAGAGTAAACATAACAACATTGAACCCCCCCCAAAAAAAAAAAATAAAAATACCAGAGTAAATGCTAGTAACATAGAGAAGTTTCTCTCGAGGACCAAACATAGCTTCAAGTGGGGTTGCATATCCTGGTCCCTTCTTGCAGCATCCATGAATGCCATTGCTTACTGTACCATGTTCTGTCACAGCCACACCTGTTGTCATTTTCTCTCCAAAACTCACAAGAAAAACAGAGGCACAAAACCAACTTCAAACTTCTTGAAGCAAAATAAAGATCATACACCAGAACATAAACTACAAAAAAAGAAGAAGACAATAGCTGTTGCATGCACCATTAATGGTTACAGAGGTATATGTTTGTTTGTAAGTGGCCAGCTTATCAATGTGTATATTATTTAAAAATCTGTCTAAATTTATTGCCCAAATTAATGAATTTCCTGAAGTTTATGAATCATATGACTATAAAATCATTTATGTTTAAAAAGTAAAATTTTCCAAAATATAAGGACGAAATTGAGATTTACTCTATCAAGTTTGAAGATTCTCATAAAGTTATATGCATTTATGGTGCGTTTACTTTAATTGGAGAAATTGAAATGGAAATGAGAATGATTTGGAATCGAAATGACTTGAAATCAAATGATATATTAAAATCAGAATAAATTATTTATTTTAATCGTAGGAATTGGAATTAGAATCGAAATCGAAATCGGTAGTGTTCCTATTGAGTTATTTACTTTGCTTTAATATTGAAATGAATTAGTTGCAAGTTACAAAAATAAGTTACAAAAATGTCATTGATTATGGATTAATTACATATGTAGAATAGTTTTTAAGATACAGTACCATATTTTTGTCATGTAACTCATCATTATAGGCTAAAAAATGAACTTCCTTAAAATAGATTTTTTTTAAGAAAGATGAAGAGATTGTTGATGAGAGCAATAGTGCAACGGCAATAATAAAGACATTTATCAAAATAGGTTTTTTTTTTTTTTTTTGGTTAATGAAAAAGTGTAGAAGAGACTTTTTATATTGAATTTGTGAATGAAAATGAAGTTTCAAAGTGAGGTGGGGATAATGGGATTCTCATTTTACAATCTTAAATTGATGTGAGATCTATAATTTCATTTTAATTGCGGAGTGAATTTTAAAGAAGTAAACACCATCAATCAATTTCATTCTTCATTCTCATTCCTTAATCCATAAAGAAAACATATCATTAGTTGAGTTCCACACTATAAAATAATTAAAAAAAAATCTCAAATGCAATATGAAGAATTGGCTATTGTTTCTGTGCAATAATTTCCTAAGAGAAAAAACGTAGATTGTTTTCATGCAATATTGACACACAATCTTGACAAAAGTCAATTAAAACATATCCTCTTCAGGTCAAAAGATGTCATTACTAATAATGGATCCTCTTTTAAAATAGGGTTTTTTTTTTTTTTAATAAATGAATTTTTTTTAGGTCCAAGTTGAATAATAACCCTTTTTTCAAAATCTTATAAGAATAATTTTTTTTTTGGACAAAAATACACTTAGTAAAAATATAAACTCTAAAAAAAGGGTTAGTTTTCAACTTTAGCATAAAAAAAGGGTTATTGCCACAATTTTCTCTTTAAAATAATAGATGTTTAATAAGTTACCTCTTGGAACATCCCATACACCAATTTTTGAGCAAGAGGATGGTGCCTCAGTGGAGGCCACAGTGCCTTGCCTGTGCTAACCTAGTAAAGGGTAAGGTTCAACTCATGCTTGCCACCTAATTTGTGGTGATTTTACCTTCCTTAGTTGGCTTCTTCTCCCTTTCATGGGAGCCTTCCTACTATCTTCGGGAGTCCCAGTTTTGAGCCCCGTCTTAGTTGGTTTATTCTAGAGTGCCATAATATATACTTATACATGTAGTATAATATGTCAAAACAAATACACCAATTTTTAGAAAAATTTCACTTTGATCTCTAAATTTTGATGCAATATTATCTTTTTATTCGTGAATGCGATTTTAATTTCTATTATTTCTAACGTTTAATAACTTATAAAAATTAGTTATTGTTAAGGATTTAGAGTTACTTGTATTGGATGTGGGGCAAGCATTCTTAACCGACCCAACCCATTAACCGAATCTATATATAGACTGTAAAAAAATTCATAAAAAATCCCTAGATTGTACTCTGGTTCAATACCTAAACCTCTACAACCACTCTCTCTTCCTCACCGTTCAATAACTAAGGGGTCATTTATTTTTTACACCTAACACTTAATGGTGCTGAATTAGGCTAATTAAGTGATTTGTGCTTGTGTTTTTTAAGTGGTCAAACCACTTAAAACCATTGAAAATAAAAAGCTATATTTTCTGACTTTTCATTGAATACCAAATCATTTGACCGTTTTGTAAATTTATTATTCCAATTTTATCCTCCCCAAAATAACATATTTCTAAGTTTGTCTTAATTTTACATTATACAATTTTTTTTTAATGCTTTAACAAATATATTTTTAAATTTGTTCTAATTTTATATTATATGGATTCATTTTAATGATATTCCTTTTAATATTATTTTTATTTAAACATATAATAATAGTAATTCAACTTAATACAATTTTATTTATTTTTATTTAATTTACTTTACTATAATAATTTATTTATGTATATATAATTTTTTTTAAAAATACTTTACTATAATAATTAATCATATTTTAATTATAAATTAAAATATTATTAATATATACATAAAAGTGTTTTAGTATTTGTTAAACAATTTATTATACTTGTTTGTATTATATTAAATGAATTTACATAACAACTAATAATAAAATGATATAAATATCAAATTATTAGTTTTCAATAATTTTAACTTTAAAAAACAAACAAGATTATCATACATTCAGATGTAAGAGAAAAAAAAAAAAACAAAAATATCATTTAGATTTCAGGTTTTAGTGACTATTCAGTTTTTAGTCTTCAGTAATACTGTTCAGACAAAAAAACAAATGATACCTCAACCACAAAAATCTTCTATCATTTTCTTTTCCGGTGACGCCCACATCACCTTCATCATCGCCGGCCACTTTGAAGCCATCTCAGACTCACTCGAACTGAAGAATATATATGCATACTTCGTTAATTTTTTTCAAAGTAGAGACTACAAGGTCAGTTATAGCCTTCACATGTCTTGTTAACTTGTAAACAATAATTCGTTTGGATTATATAACTGTCCACTATTTTATTTTCTACTACTTTATATATGTAATTGTAAACAATAAGGTCATATTCACTTCTTATTTTCTACTATTGTATTATATAATTATCTTATATATTTAAGATGTTTGAATAAATTTCTCAGAGAAATATTTACACAGTTTTGTTCCTGACTCACAACTTTGTAATCTTATATAACAACTGATTGTTGGCCCAACTGATAATGGGCAATAGTCTTTTGACTTGTTTTTGTGCAGATATCGGCAGCCTAGAAAGGAGGAGAAAAACGAGAGAAATAAAATAAAAGTTAAAAGAAAGAAAGGTTCTGCGGCTAAGAAAGAAGGAGAAAAAGAGAGGAAAGAAAGAAAATAAAAGAGAAAAGAAGAAAGAAAGTTGTGGGTTTGTTTAATTGTTAAATATTTTGGGAATTCTACAATTCACACAAATATCGATTGTGCGATTTTTGATTTGTATTTTGATATATATATATATATATGTATATATTGTAATAAGTGACATTCAGTGATAGATCCAAAGATTGATATAAAAGAGGGCACTGTAATAAAACATAATACAATAATACTAAGATCCAACTCTGATATAACACTATTAATTGATATACATATTTTTTATGGTTCATTGTGTCATAACTTTTAAATTATTAGGACCATCAATCAAATTCATTTATCGCATTTTAATTGAATAGGAGAGAGAAATTTTTTTAAAAAAGAGACGTAACGAATGAATTTGATTGGTGATCTTAACAATTTAAAAGTTCATTGAAGTTATATATATATATATATATATATGAGAAGTATATTAATCATCTGGTCCACTAAAATCGAAGATAATATAATGAATATGTTTGACGATGTATTAATTACACATAACTATTACGTTGAAGTAAGGTTAGAGGCACACACTGCACACGATCCATTCTCATTCTGACCTGTTCATGTGGCATGGCACATGGTGAAGCTCCTCCCTCAAACTGGAATACTGGGTTAAATAAAGTCCAAGAATAAGCTTAATTTATAAAATGATACAACACACTGTAGAGGTGTAGACTTTGACTAATTGTAAGCTATATAACTTGGTTGGCATTAAGTTCTTCTTCTTCTATGGTTTTAGATGTCAAATATGGCGAAGCTATGGCCTACTCTCCACACAACCGAACTCAGCCTGCTTGCATCCATAATTTTTTATTCAAACTCATTGGTTTTGATCTGTGATTACTTCCTAATCTTCTACCAATATACAACGATAATAATTTTACTCTCCTTGACTGGTTTCTTCCCCATTATCTCTGATTTCCTCATAAAAAGGAACAAATCATTTGAAGCCCTGTACTGGAACTTCTATTTCCAGATGGCAGCATACTTGTTACATGCACCAGATAGCAAAGACTGGAACTGCTCAGGAGGAACTTCTCAAGAGGCTTATATTCACTATTGCTTGGCTTTACAATCCTTTCCTTGTACACTTCATACGCTTGGATCATTCCTCCTTGTCAAGGACAAGATCAGCAAGAAGAAAATCAGTCTCCGGGATATGTTGTTCCTCTTGCAGTAGAAATTTCATTTATTTTCATGGGTAATGGCGTTGCTTTGATGGGAAGATTATGCTTCTTTCAAAGAGATGAGTAGATGCTTGTTGCAGCAGGTTTGATGTTTCTGGCAAGCGCTGTTTTCTTCACTTGTTACTATATGCATTCTTCTGTCAAACCTAGCGTTCCAGTCAATCCTCATGAAGATTAAACTTCATCTATTTGTACTGCATTGATGCTTCTCTAAGATATTTCTATTATATTTTAATTTCAATCTTGAATAGGATTGTTACTTCATTGTTTTCGATTCAAACTTTTGATATTTATATCCTTTGTAGGTATAACTAACAACGAGTTAGAAACATGACTTTATTACATTGAATTCTATTGGTAATATTTTCTCGGATGATTGAATAACTCTAATGTTGTACTGTTCATGATTTGGTCTGTTTTGATTAATTGGTGGTTGTTTTTTTTTAATTTGTTTTTTTCAATTATCTGACATATTTTACGAGTTAAACTACTACTTTGGTTAAAATAATAGTGTCAACAAAAAAAGATAAAGTAGCATACAAAAAGATAAAGTTTACAATATCATAAGGAGATAAGAATGACAACAGAAATATATAGCAACAAAAGAAGATAAAATATCAGCAACAGATAAACATGTTAGAAGATGAAGATAATTATAGTAGGCTTTTTTATTTTTGTAAAGCATTAGTAAACTTTTTGACTTATATATAGTATACTTTTTTATTTGATCAGTTTTGTAATTATCTCTGCTTCATGTATATATATTTGTATAAAAAGATCAATAAGAAGTAATTTTTTGCAAAAAACTCAAATATATTCACTAGCAATAGAAGAAACTCCTGAACAAACAATAGTCTTTAATAAGCTCGATATCTCAAGTAAGTATTTTCAAATTTTTATTTCACTAAATTTTTAAGAGAAAGAAGTTTCATTTAGTTAACGAAAATATAAATCATTATTCTGATAAAAATTTTTATTATAAAATTTCTTTAAAACTTTTAGAACATTTTCTTTAGTTTAATATTTTTGAAATATAAGAGTTAAGTAAAGTCTACGCTTGGTCTTTAAATCTTTTCTTTTAAAATTTTCGATTTCCTTTGGCCTAAAGTGATTATAAAGACGTTTTTTAAAAGGAAAAAATTTTAAAAAGCATTCTTTTGAAACCATGACTAAATAAGATTCGAAATACCATTTTCAAATAATATTAAGAACTCTTAGAGCACCATTTTCAAATAATATTAAGAACTCTTAGAGCATAGTTGGGATTCTAATCGCATAATTCGAATCACTATTCCCTGATATCAAGAGAAAAGTTACCTACACAAATGACCAAACAGTTGAGAATTGAACTCCTCATTTAAAAGGCAGGTTAGAGATAGTTTACAACACAACCACCTCCTCTTTCTCTGTTTTTCTTGAACTTGATATTAAAATTCTATTTGTGTTTTCTTGATAATAAAATTCTATTTGTGTCTTCTTGAACTGATATTAAAACTGCAGTCACTGCTCAAAATTTTGTCAAATTTAAATCTATTTAGTTTTTTTTTTCGGAATGTTAAACCTATTTAGTTATGGAAAAGGTAAGAAAAAAAAAAAAACAACAACAACAAACACTACCTCCATGCAATCTGTCCTGTAATTATGCAATCTTGAATTTCTTTTACTGGCATTAACTGATTATAGGATATGCAATTTTGAAGCTAAATTTCATATTCAGATGAATAATGCAACGAAAATGAGAAAGCATTCACCAAGGGCTGACATTTTATTCAACAGGTATCTCCACCGGTTTGAGAACCTGACTGACTAATTCCATCCATCAACTACTATCCTGCCTTGACAGGCAAGCTCATGCATACATTTAGATGGATGGTTAATTCTCTGAAGACAGGACCGATCCCTTTCATATCCAGAACAATTTTTGGATCTTAAATCCATATGTCTGAGGTACAGTCGCCACCAGGATACCTCATCTCATGAGCTAGGGATGGACCATCAGGCTCAGCTTCAAAGTCCACAAAGAAGTTCGGGTTTATAGCTAGACCTCCCTTCTCAGTATCAACATCAATCTGTAACATGTGGGATCCTTTCTCCATGAGCTCAGGATAAAATTGACGATCCCATGCACTAAAGAGTGAGTTGGTAACATAGAGCCGCTTTCCATCCAAGCTCAACTGTACCATCTGAGGTCCTCCTCTCAAACGATGTCCCTATAAGAAAAAAAATATCAAACCATCAAACACTTATTACATATTAAGACGCATGTTTACCTACTGGACAGAATGCAGTGGCGTATAGTGAGCACGGTGAGTGCCACAATATGTAATGTTACTCATTTATAAGCATTTAGAGGATGTGGAACTTAGTCATTTCTTTATGTCTGAATGACTGATCAATAAGTTCTATGCCTCCATCAGAAAGCATTTTAAGGGATCACCTATTTGTGCTGCTATTTACATTTGTCATTTGAAACTTAATTATGGATGAATACCTTATCACATTAACAAGGATTAAATGACACGGTTAGCAGTGTACTATCTCTATCACATTTGCAACTTCAGATTTAGTATCATTTGACGATGCATTACTAACACAGACCACAACCTTCTAAATACAAATCATAAGATAAAAATCATACAGACCTGGATCTCTGGAACATCAGCCTGCCATGTTTCTCCATCCTCTGTCACAGCCACTACAGGGCTTCCTTTCTGAAGCAGTCCCCCAGCCCATACTTGGCCTGTCAATACAGGATTTTTGGGGTCCTCAATGTTATACTGTCGGATATCTCCGTGAAGCCAGTTAACAAAGTAAAGAAAACGATCATCAAGAGAAATCAGAAAATCTGTTATAAGCCCAGGCATTTCGGGAAGTATCCAGTTTTGGACTTTCAATGGTTTCACTGAAATTGCCACCTGCAGAAGTTGATAGCAAATTACTCGATGTCGTGCACGATAGGACCTTCATGGCGACACAACAAACTGAATCATAATATTACAAATGCTCACTCATGTAATTTAATAAACCATTTTCTTCACATACCTCATGGCTCCATGATCCGTTGGCCGTTTTGAAAAATCTCACCATGTTACTTGTTAAAGCACACCCAACAAACCCTGAGTCTTTAGAAGGATCATGCAGGAACCTTATCTGCATGTAAATGTAATCAAAGATATTTTATTGATATATAGCAACACCTACCACCTATTTTTAATCAACAAAAGTGAGAATGCAGATCACGTATGTACGGTATACCTCCAGGGGTATGAGCCCAGTATTGCCAAGATCCAATGTCTGTTTCAATTCACCTTCAGGCCAGCTGTATACATAGAGATGTCTCCCGTAAAGACCATCAGAGACATGCTGAGGGTTAAAACCTTTGGTGAAAGCTAAGGGCGCTCCCCATGATGAACTGATCATCGTTTTGTGACGAGGTTGGTACCAGAAATCATAGCCAAACAGAGGACTATGCCCTGGTTTCTCCCACCTGAAAAATATACATAGTTGCCACAAAAGGAAATTACATCTAACTAATTTCCATTCACTGTAAATTGGAAATATCACCATCTCTTCAAAATGTGCCAGCTTAAATTCGTAACATCACTTGAATTAATTTTGCTTTTTTATGTTTTCACTCAGCTTCAGTTTAAAATGGAGAAAAATAGAGCCAAAAAGTACTGAATTACCTTCCTTTCACATTGAATTCTGAGTCCAGAAGAAGAAATCCATTTCCCTCTGCATTTCCATCTTTGTCTCCAAGACATGAAATCAATATATCACCGGAAGCAAGGCAGTGGGATGTGTGTGGATATGCTAATCCAGTCTTCTGTACAATATCCGCAGGCTCAACAATTTTATGCAAAGATGGAGCTTTTGTATCTTTCTCCGTGTCAACCACATAAATGCGACCGGATCTGAAAGAAACATTAGAATATGTAAATCATACATATATATAAAACCTTCAGCAAATTGAAGTGTATTAGGAAATCTAATGAAGACATCTTTGAACATCCCACATAAGGTGAATCTGATGAGCAAAGATTTTCTGTCAATGTTGACATGGTGCTAATCTTTTTATGAGAGGAATTTAAATTTGAGTGATGTAGAAGAGAGAAAAAATCCAAAATCTAGATCATCAACTTTTTTAAATGTAGATGTGTCACTAGATTACCAAAAGATTAGTTAAAAAAAGGATGGTAAAGAATGCTTACTCGAATCTGATACATACTACATAAAACAACATTAAATACCACTATGATGCAAAATAACGTTGGTCTCTTACATCAAAGAAGGCAAAACCAGAAAACGTCTTGTGGCGGATGGATCACCATGGCAAGAGCTGCATGAATTCCATCCTGAATGATGCAATTCATCACCAACATAAGGTACAGGTAGCCTGTGGATAACTTTGGAATATGTGGGTGAATTAGGATCCACATCCACAGTGCCCAGGTAATCAGGCTTCTCTTTTCCAGTTCCTGTACAGGTTCTCAACCATTAACAACTTACCATATATAAAACTGTTTTCTTAAAAAATATAGTATTAATAGAACAAAACATCAAAATAGATAAGTGAATCTTTTTATACAATGACAAGAAACCATCAGTTACTTATAACAAATATGATACTATTAGACAAGAACAATCACTCTGAAATTTTACAAATTTGAGGAAAAATGAAATCATCAATAATACAAGAGAGGATTAAGATTAACCAGATCATCAACCAGCTTTATTTAACAAAATTTATCTTGTGCAATAATTTATTTTAAAGGGTCTGATTCTGTATCTTAATTTTTTCTACCAATTTTAACATGAACACACAATTTCACACTGTAAAAATAATAAATGAATTCCAAAGATGACAGCCTAAACTAACACAGGTAAACATAACAACATGAAACAGAAAAACAAAAAGGATACCAGAGTAAACGCAAGTAACGTAGAGGAGTTTCTCTCGAGGACCAGACATGGCTTCAAGTGGGGTTGCATATCCTGGTCCCTTCTTGCAGCAGCCATCAACACCATTGGTCGCTGTACCATGTTGTATCACCGCCACATCTGTAGCCATTTTCTCTCTCAAACTCACAGGAACAAAATTTCTTGAAGGAAAATAAAGATTAAAGATCAGACCACCACTATTTAAAAAGAAGAAGACTGTAGTGTTTACCGATACTTGATGCGATAAAACGGTTGTTTGTTTGTAAGTCGTCAAGTTTTTTGTCTTCATGCAATGTGTCCAGGTGCGGTGTACCGTGATTCCTGATCTTTGTTTTTTTAATACAATTATGTTTGGGAAATTATTACATCGGCTTAGGTTTACACTATTCTTCATTCTCCGCTTAGTATTTTCATTTTTTGACAAAAATCCCCCTTCTTTTCATGTTCATTAAAAAATATGGAATCTGATGGTGCCAAAGCGCAAACTGTTATATTTTCCCATGAAGGCGATTGGTAAAATGAAGAAAGACTAAATTTTTGTTGGACACACAATAGCTCTAATGCAAGGGAATATAAAACCTTTTCTTAATTTTTCTTTTTTCATGCACACATATTTTCACCCTTCAAATTTACTACAACAGAAATCAAAATAGCAACAAAAAATTTCTGATTCTCCATTTTCCAAAACCACTCCAACAAATACTATAATATATTATATTATTCAAACACTTTCAACACGAATTACAAGTTTACAACATGAAGGCAACATCCAACTCAATAAGCAATGTAAGTGAAGGACTGGTGAAATTCGTAAATTTTTATAGACGAAGAAAGCAATTATGAATTTTTCATATCCCAAAACAATCCATGTTAATTGTATTTTCACTACAAGAACAAACAATTTGAAAGAAGAAGTTAGTGAAAAAAAAAAAAAAGAAAGAAAGAAAAGAGAAGAAAAGAATAATGATAAAATGGTACTTCAAGAATTGATTGTGTAGGTGACTTTAAGAAAATAATGAGTTGAAAAGTTAAATCACTACTTTGAATTTCTTCAAAGTCAGAAGTCTTAAGCATAAAAAAATAGTTATTCCTTGAGTGTGAAAATTGAAGTATGTATATAATTTTAAACCGTAAAAATAGGGTAAAAAATCTAAACAATGAATCAAACTATTAAAAAAGATTATTTAAATAGATAATGCATTGAAAATTGTGAAAGAAATAGAACAAAATTATAGTAAGGAATTAGTTTGAGCTAAAGAGTATCAAAGGGATGACATTAGCAACAAAACAATTTGCTCAAATGATTAATCTTGGTAAGCTATATAGAGATAAATGTGGTTTAGGCTTTGCAACTAAATCCTAACTCTATTGTCAAAAAAAAAAAAAAAAAAATTTGTGAATCTAGCTTCTTTAGATCATTCGAACATGCTAAGTAAGTTTTCTAAATTCATTCTCATTTGTCACTTTTATGGTATAAAAGTTCGCATTTGGCCTAAATGCATTAAATAAATAAGATTGTGTAAACAAGAAAATAGAAATTAAAGGAAACAAGATTGAAAGAACTCTAAATCATGCTTTTAAAATTAATTCTAATTCGAATTATTTGAAAGATAATCATGTGGGAAATAATATGAAAAAAAGTTTAAATTAGGAAATATGATATTTATTTTCAATGTTGCTTATTATGATTTGAAAACTCATGTTACTAACTCTTGCTATATTTATAGTGGTTGTTCTAGACATGTGACATGAAACAATGACTCCTTCGAAAAACTTGAGATTAAGAATAGTGGTTGGGTTTTTTGGAGATGATTCAAACAAGAAAAGTATTATCAAGGGAACTTTTAACATTTCTAGCTTGCCAAAACTTGATAATGTTTAGAAAAGTATAAATTGTACGAAGTTGACTTTAAGGCTATGTACTTATTAGTTATCAATATTTATTTATTCGTCTGTTCATTATGAATATGTAAAATAACTAGAAACTATTATATGATATATAAGTTTATGTGTTTAAGTGCCATTAAATCATTTGTAAGTTTGCATTTAGTATTATATTCAATTTTATATTATTAGTTCCTTTATTTCTTATCATTACGGCCGGTCGAGATCTCTTAATGGCAATACTAACACTAACATGAGGGGTAATTTGTAGATTTAAGCAAACCTAGGGGCGATTTTGTAAAATAATAAAAATGTAGGCTTGGAATGGAGAATTGTGTAAATCTTGGTTTACATTTAATATTTTGCCAATAAATTTTTTTGTTAAGACCTGGATCATGACACAGGTCCACTTAAACACTGGAACTATCATTATCTGATTGTATCTGATCATATCCAAAGATTCCATCGACGTGAGATTCAGTTGTTGGCCTGTCTCATGTATCTCGATTGAGTTCGCGTCACATTAGTTCTTTGACATAACAAAACAAAAAAAAAAAAAAAAAAAAGCTGAAATCTGATCCAAAAGATTTGGCTATTGTTTCTGTGCACTAAATTACATTAAAGAAATGTCTTCTAAAGAAAGAAAAGAAATTGTTTTCGTGCAATACTGATACAGAATAGTGAGAGAAGTCAATTCATCCATATCCTTATAATGTCAAAAGATTTGACAATTTGACATTATCTTTCTTGGACGAAGATAAGCGAAAAATCTTTCCATGACATCACTTCTAATTTATTAAGGTCAATTTCTTGTTATAAGCCTGATAACCCTTAAGTTTGTGAAACATTTATGAAAAATGAATTTTTCCCGAATAAACCCTTCATTTGGAAGACAGGTTATGATACAGAAACTGGAGAAGTGAAAGGATTTGAAAAACAAATGGAGCATTTGGCATGCCATTGAATTAATCGGAGATTTCGGCTGCCGTATTTTGTAATCCAATGATGCGCCGTATAAACGTAGACCCACATACAACACAACGCAGGGTTGCAACAAATGCTACATTGATTGATTGATAGGATTGAGAAATAATATTAAAGAAATACATCTGCTGTACTTTATTTGAAATGACAGCATCTTTCTTCTACTTTCTTTAATATATATTATGTTAAAATTATAATTACAACTTTATTTTATCACTAAATTACTTGTTTGATAATGATTTATAAAATTAAATATTTCAAAATATTATTCATTGTCAACATTTTTATTAAAGTTCTGTGGTAATAATTTATTTGATCATAAAATTTTTTATCTAAAAATAGACAAATAATCTATTTTATTGAAAAAATATTTAATTTAATACATTTTTCATTGAACCAAATAAAAGATCATATTATATATAATCTAATCCAATATAATATCATTAATTTAATATAATATTGAGCCTTTTAATGTATTTGCTTTTCACTTCAAATCAAGATTTTATTATGCATAGTTACTAATACGTATAGGCTGATTTTATTTTATAATTATATTATAATAAATTAAAAAAATTGATGATAAGATTAAGACTTGATGATGAAAGGGCCCTAGTTACTGTAAAAAACATGGAAAGAAAGGATAAGAAAGGGCCCTAGTTTTCATGGAAAAGTGGCAATGAACAAGTGGATTCAATTTGTTGCTGATGTGAGTGAGTGAGAGGCGTATGTCTCCTGCAAACTTAATGTGTATTGGTTCAGACCGGATGAGATTGAAAATTCTATATCACCAACTTCTTTGTTTGGATCTGGAAAGGGAAAATGAAAATTTTCCATCCCGAGCCACGTGGGCCCTACCATGAAACACTTGATGGGTTTTAAATATCAATTTTTTCTTACAATATATTTATTAAAAATATATTAATTTATTATAATAATTAATATTTTTTATAAGAATAGTTAATATATTTAATAAATATAAATTTATTTTTGCATAATTATGCAGTAACAATCTTAGTTGGATTGGACTGTGGTGATGTATATAAAAATATTTTAAGAAAGACAGCAAAATAAAAGGGTGACGATAAGAATAAGAAGTCATCTACTTATCTAAGTAGTAGAAATGAAGAAATGAGGTTTTCGAAAAAATAATTGAAGAAATGAATAAAATAAAGGGACGATGACAAGTAGATAAAATACATATAATAGGTGGATAATGATTGTAATCCAATTCTAACTTATCCTGCTTCTTGGGGGCATGATAGGGACCATTAGATTACATCATCAAACTCTAATCTTTTAGGGAGGAATTACATGTAGCACCCCAATGATTGTAAACTCCAATTTATATTTTTCCCATCAATTTCATTTCAATAGATTTTATATTTTATTGTTGTATTAGTGATTTGTGATCTTTTACAAAGAAAATAAAAATAAAAGTAGTGATTTGTGATGAAAATAGTAGGATGTTGATTTTATAAATTAATTTGAGAAGAAAGTGATGATGATGAAGATTAGGCAAGTGATGTCGAAATTGATGAAAAAGAAGAAATTTGTTTTGAAGATGTAAAGACAATATTCCGTGACAAAATGCTTTTTGAGTACAATTTTATTAAAATTTGTGTTTGGCAATAGTTCAGGTTTGAATTTGAGGCTGCACCATTGATATTCAATTGGCAATGCTCCATAAAGTAAATAATCTAAGTTTATAATTTTCTGGAAGAATTAGGTTGCAGACACATATGCATATGAATTTGTATTTGATTTAGTTTTAACTTGCATAAAGTGTGTTTAGGGTTTTTGATAATTTTTTTTTAATTTTTTTTTTTTTTTGGAAATTGTTTGAAAATTTTTAACATAAAAATAATTTTTAGGGTGATTTTATTGTTTTGCTTACTATGGTTGGATACCGACAGATGTTGGCTTTCCATAGCTTTTTATGGTTTGTAGATTTGGAGATCTTTAGAAAAAGTGTTGTAATTTGGAGTTTTTTGAAAAGGTTATGGATATTTTAGTGTCACAACATCAGTAAAAAAAGGTCTTGTTGCAGAGCTAAAATCTCTCTCTAACTTTTTCTTTCTCATATTTCTCATAATCCATTGATATATTAGTAAAAAAGATAATGGATAATCATGATTGTATATTTTTTCTTTTTCATGTATCATACAAACTCTAACTTACCTTATAAAATTCAAAATAGAAAATAAGATAAGGAGAATATTCTAATTCATTGTTGCGACCATGAGCACTTAAGCGAATAACTTGTTCTTGTTTTTGCAGGCACCTTATTGCACGAACAGCAGAGGAATAGGGAGGGGGATTCTAGAGAAAAGAACCATCCAATCACCTCAGAAACGACTCTAAATACGTGAACACACCCACTTACCTTTTCCATGCCTCTCTCAAACCAACCCGTCAAATGCTCTTGCTTTCTTTTACTGTTGATATCGGGGGAAAATCCGGTGTAGTTATAGAAGTATAATTATCTTCTTAATAGTTTTCAGATATTGATATTCAAGCATCACAAATAAAACAACAAACATACAGCACAAATTTCTGTCATTTTTCAGATTTTTGTCAACCCTATTTAAATTTCAGACAAATAGAAATAAACACTACCTAACTGTCTTGTTATTATGCAATCTTGAACTTCTTTTACAGGCACCAACTGATTATAGGTTATGCAATTTTGGTGCTAAATTTCATGGTCAGATGAACACTACAACTTAATGTGAAAGCATTCACAAACGCCAAGGGCCCGTTTTTAAAATCAGACAGTTCATTGAACAGATATCTCCAACTGTTTGAGAACAGAGAACATTTCTATACTGTCTGACAAATTTTAATTATCAACTACTATCCTGCCTTGACATGCAGCCTATGCGTACATTTGGATCGATGGTTAATTCTCTGAAGACAGGACAGAACCCTTTCATATCCAGAAGTTAAATCCATATATCCGAAGTGCAGTCGCCACCAGAGTACCTCATCTGATGGGCTAGGGACGGACCATCAGGTTCAGCTTCAAAGTCCACAAAGTTTGGGTTAATAGCTGGACCTCCCTTCTCAGTATCAACATCAATCAGTAACATGTGGGATCCTTTGTCCATTAGTTCAGGATAAAATTGACGATCCCATGTACTGAAAAGTGAGTTGGTAACGTACAGCCGCTTCCCATCCAAGCTCAACTGTAGCATCTGAGGTCCTCCTCTCAACCGATGTCCCTATAAGAGAGAGATATAAAACCCATCAAACATCTATTACATGTTGAAAGACAAGTTTAGCTAATGGACAGAAAGCATTGGCATATAGTGAGAGCATGGTTAGTGTCAGAATACGTAATGTCTCTAATTTACAAGCTGTTATAGGACGTTGAACTTAGAGTTGTTTCTATTTAGAACAGTCCTATGATTAAATGACTGATAAATAAGTTCTATGCTCCCATCAGAAAGCATTTTAAGAAATCGCCTATTTGTGCTGCTCCTCCACCTTTGAAACCTTTTGATGGAAGCATACTGAATACCTTATCACATTAACAACGTTTCAGTAAGACAGTCAGGCTGTCGGCAGTCTATTATATCACATTTGAAACTATAGGTTTTGGAATTGGATCAGTTGACAGAGGACTAATACAGCACACAAGCCTTCTAGTTACAAATCATAAGTTAAAAGTCATACAGACCTGGATCTCAGGAACATCAGCCTGCCATGTTTCACCATCCTCTGTCACAGCCACTACAGGGCTACCTTTCTGCAGCAGTCCCCCAGCCCATACTTGGCCTGTCAATACAGGATTTTTGGGGTCCTCAAAGTTATATTGTCGGATATCTTCATGAAGCCAGTTGACAAAGTAAAGAAAACGATCATCAAGAGAAATCAGAATATCTGTTATAAGCCCAGGCATTTCGGGAAGTATCCAATTTTGGACTTTGAATGGTTTCACTGAAATTGCCACCTGCAAAAGTTGAGAGCAAATTATCAGATGTTGTGCACAATAGGGCCTTTATGACGAGACAAAGCTTACAAATGATCTCACACAGTTATTTGATAAACTAAATTATTCACATACCTCGTGACTCCATGATCCATCCGGAGCTTTGAAAAACCTCACCAAGCTACTTGTTAAAGCACACCCAACAAACCCTGTGTCTTTAGAAGGGTCATGCAGGTACCTTACCTGCTTATAAGCACAATCAAAGACATATTATTGGCATCAAGCATAACCTACCACAAAAATTAATTATTAAAATGAGAATGTAGATCATGTATGTAAAGTATAATTAGCTGCAGGGGTACGAGCCCAGTATTGCCGAGATCCAATGTTTGTTTCAATTCACCCTCAGGCCAGCTGTATACATGGAGATGTCTACCGTAAAGACCATCCGAGACATGCTGAGGGTTAAAACCTTTGGTGAAAGCTAAGGGTGCTCCCCATGATGTGCTGATCATAGTTTTGTGTCGAGGTTGGTACCAGAAATCATAGCCGAATTGAGGACTATGCCCTGCTTTCTCCCACCTGAAAAGTATCCAGTTCTTCAAATGTTCCAGCTTGGATTTGTAACGTCACTTAAATTGATTTTGAGTTTCATGTTTTCACTCAACTTCAATAAGGGATGAAAATACGGCCAGTAAGTATTGAATTACCTTCTTTCACATTGAATTCAGAGTCAAGGAGAAGAAATCCACTTCCCTCAGCATTTCCATTTTTGTCTCCAAGACACGAAATTAAAATATCACCAGAAGCAAGGCAATGGGATGTGTGTGGATATGCTAATCCAGTCTTCTGTAAGATATCTGCAGGCTCAATAACTTTATGCAAAGATGGAGCTTTTGGATCCTTCTGCATGTCAACCACATAAACGCGACCGGATCTGAAAGAAACATTAGAATATATAAATCATATAGATATCCAAAACCTTCAACAAATTGGAGTGTATCAGAAATTCTAGTGAGAACATCTTTGAACAACCCATCAAAGTGAATTCGATACATACTGCATAAAACAACATATCAATCCTTCAGTATGGCAAAGAGAAATCATATATGACTATAAGTAATTTTCAAATTCAAATTTGTCCTTGCAATCCAATAAGCAAACAAAATACCACATGTTTAATTCAAAATAGGTAAAAATAAGGGCGAAAATTAAACACCCTATGAAGGGAAATAATGTTGGTCTCTTACATCAAAGAAGGCAAAACCAGAAAACGTCTTGTGGCGGATGGATCGCCATAGCAAGAGCTGCATGAATTCCATCATGAATGATGCAATTCCTCACCAACATAAGGCACAGGTAGCCTGTGGATAACTTTGGAATATGTGGGTGAATTAGGATCCACATCCACAGTGCCCAAGTAATCAGGCTTCCCTTTTCCGGTTCCTTTACAGGTTCTCAACCATTAACAACATACCATATTATACAATGACAAATAAGTGATCTATGGCAACATGCAGGAAATGTTGTCTTAAAACATCAACAGCAACATGCATGCGGCGTTGCCTTAAGAATCAATAGCAACGTGAACATAATATTATATTGTCTTCAACGTCTATGGCAACGTATGTTAATGTTGCCTTAGAAGTCAATAGCAACATGCATATAATGTTATCTTTAATATCTATAGCAATGTGCATTTAATGTTACTATAAGATTAATAGTAACATATACATCATATAGCTTTCTACATCTTTGACAAAATGCATCTAATCTTACCACAGACGCTTATGGCAACATTGGATGTATGTTGCTGTAATGTACTGTAACGTGCAATACGCATCACCTTAAGTCTTAAAATAATGCGCACACATTGTCAAAGTCCTTCCTCACTATGGCAAGATGCACATCAATAATGTGCACTCATATGTTGTGAAAAGCTACGGCAATGTAGTTTGGACGATGCTGTAGGTTTATTTCTTGTAAAGCTATTTGGGAACAAACATCTGACAACTGATTTGGATGAGCAACTTGCTGCTAAGGTGCAGTGCTTGAGCTAGATCCGCGAGCTTGACAACTGCACAATTTGAATTATAAGAATCCAAGTATGCAACATGAGGGGTTTTAATAATAGTGCTCTAGCTGAAAGCTGTCATTTTAGGCAATCTGAAATACCATTGTTGGCTCCATCAATTGAAGGATTAGTTACATGTGATTTTAAGTACATGAAAAAAAATAGTAACTTGATATTAGTAATATTCCAATAATATGAATTCTGCTGTAGGTATTTATTATGGAAATATTGACCACCTGTGTTTTGACTTTTTGGACTTGGACATTATAGCTTTTGATTTTGACTTTGGATGTCTTGTTTGCTTTTGATTTTGATCCACCTCCCTAAAGCATAATAAAAAATTCATAAATAAATCACAATGTATATAAATTAAGCAACTAAGTGAACAGTTGGTTTAATTCATAAATAAGTGCTGTCAGTCAGTTTATGAACAACCCTACTGAGGAGCACATGAATGCAGTCTAAAGGATTTTACAGTTCTGAAAATGACACGTAGTAAAGGTCTTTATTTCAAGCAATCAGCAAGCAGGAACATTGAAGTGTTTTCAGATGCTGACTAGGTTGGTTTAGTCACAAACATGCACTTAACTACAAGCTATTTGCAAATTCGTATGAGGGACTTTAGTGACATGGTGTTCGTGACAGGCACTCAACTTCAATCAGTTAGGTCCTGAAGTAGTGCAGAAGCTAAGTTTCGAGCAATGTCAGAAGGTGTTTGTGATGGAATTTGGTTGAAAAGGTTGCTGGAAGAGCTAAAATTTATGTTTGAGAAGACCATACTTGTGATAACCAAGTTGCTATAGGCATTGCCCAAAATCCAATACACCACCATCAAACCAAACACGTGGAAATTGATTGCCATTTCATCAAGGAGAAAAGATCGAGGACAGAATAATCATCTGATGCACACTTAGGCTTTATTTGATACAATTCCTCCAAGTAGATCTTTTAGAAATAGATCTTTTACAAATAGAGCTTTTTGTTGGTTGTTTGATTGTCAATTAAAAAAACACTTTTAAATTGTAGACGATTTGATTGTATTACTTTTGAAAGCTTTTTAGATTATAAATTTATCAAAAAAGACATAAGACATCATTATGTTTTATATAGGTTGATGAGTAAGGGCACTATAAGAAGATTGTAATGTATAATCTCCCCAATTTGTTTCAAGGGCACTATACATATTAATACACAATATACAATGATAAAACAAATAAAGGAAAGGAAAACTATTAGTATGTTCAAGTTTGAGCTCAAACCGATTCAGTAGTCTCCAATGAACCATGAGCTAAAATTAGAGTTTCTCTTGATATTTCTTATGCCAATATCAAGCTCTGTTCTTCAAGCTTGATCAAAAACATTATAACTACCTCAATCACTAATTGACCAAAAACAAAAAGACTAAAAATATTAAGAAGAATCAAAAGTCAGTCTTTAACGTAATAAGACAACAACGAACCATTATGAGCTTATACATTGTCAGATAAAGAAAAGAAACAAAAGTATGGAGGAATAATCTATCCTCAGAAAAAGCATTAAGTGTACTGTGTACACAATTTTCGACAAGTCAAGACAATTGTATCAAGAAAATTATATCGAAACAATAAATGTATTCACAAATAATTTTATAATAATAAGAGTGTATGGTTTTATATACTTTAAAACAAGTTATATAGCAATTTGGTTATATATGAAAATGGAGACTGTAGTCTTTTTATGTTTAAAGAAAGTGTATTAAGGTTTTAAGGATATAATGATATTAACAAAATATAGTAGGGGTATATTAGATATTTTAATCTTAAAAAAATAAATAAATAAAACAACAACAACAACGACAATAACTTAAAAAGATCTACTTGAAAAAACCCAAATTTTGAGCTTCTCTTAATAGATGCTTTCCAGCTTTTTTAATAGTCCAAAAACTCTACTAGGGTGACAATCAAACAACACAAAATAAATCTAATAGAGCTTTTAGGATTAAAAAAATACTTTTGACTAGTAAATAAATTGTACCAAACGTACACTTATACAATATACCAAATCAACTAACATCCAAACTAAAGCTCTAACTAAGACTCATTTCGATTATCTAAGTTGCAAGTTGGGTATGATTAACATCTATTACCCAATTTGAAGGGGAGTATTCATGAGATTTTGCTAGTAATTAGTCCTAGGTTTTAGGAGTTGTTTCTTCAATAAACAGATTTGATCAATATTTACCAAGTCTCATCTTTTTATTGTTCGTAGTTTACTAGGTCGATTATCCATATTCAGATTTTGTTTATTTGTTCATTATAGGAATTAAAAGATAAACCTTTTCATTCATAAAACTCTTCAAATTAAATAATAAATGTTTATCTGCTCATTACAAGAATTAAAAGATAAATATTTTCATTCATAAAACTCTTCAAATTAAATATTAAATAATATTTAGCTAAAATTTTTGTTTAAATAATATGATAAGCTTATTTGTAATTACTATATTAATTTTCGAATGATGTATTAATGATGTGATGGCTATATATAAATTTGTTTACCACATCACTTGAACAATGAATTTGAACAAATTTTTTAATAGTTTAGCATTACTCTAATATCAAATAAATGAACTCTGAATTATGAAGAAGGTATATATACAACTATATATGTACTAACAATCTTGGATTGAATTGTTATGATGTACATAAAAAATTAAAAATATTTTAAGAATGCAAAATAAAATGGTGATGGTAAGAAGTCATCTACTCATCTTAGTAGTAGAAATGAAGAAAAGTATAAAGGGTTGATAACAAGCAGATAAAATACAACTAAGAGATACATAATGATTCTAATCCAATTCCAACTCATTCTACTTTTTGTGAAGATGATAAGGATCATTAGATCATCAAACTCTAATCTCTTAGCTCTTCATTTTAATTCAAAATAGTTAGAAAATAATATCAAAGTCATGAATCAAAGAAGGATATTTTGGGCACGATATGGAAACGAAATTACTCCACATTAAGCATGCTGATCAAAATCAATCTTCACCAAAAGTCATTGCACGAACATTTCCCATCCTTGAAGTGATGATATCTGTTGGCATCTCGGATAACAATTTCCCTCTTCACGATACTGCTAATTAGTTTCAAAACAGTATGACAATCTCCACAAACACGAAGGTTTTTCACTATTCGAATGACTGTCCCTGGAACAGACTTGAGCAGCCCATATGCCACAGCCAACCTCTCACTATGCCAAAAGAGCTGTCTTTCCTTCTCTTGCTGCTCCATGTCATGCAACACACAGCTAGTATCAGGAACATACCCTCTTTTTCTCATTTCTTCATCTAACTTCATCAACAAACCAAACATCTCCTTCTTCAAAGGATGAGATGTTTCCCCAGCATAAAACAGCTGGTTTTCCGTTCCTATGTTAATGCAACTATATCCCGGCTTCTTTTTAACTTCCATCTCCCCCATCAACTTTCTCACTTTAGACACCTGCTCCCACATTTCAGCTTTAGCATAAATGTTTGATAACAGCACATAGGTTGAAGGATCTTCTAGTTTTAAGCTCAATAGATGATCCGCAAACTTAATTGCCATTGGGGTAATTCCATGGTGTTTGTAGGCGCTTAATAGAGCTGCCCAAGTTGGCTCATCTGGCTCGAAAGGCATTTTATTGATGAGATCCTCAGCCTTGTCAAGATGCCCAGATCGACCAAAAAGATCCAACAAGCATGTATAATGCTGCAGAGAGGGACCAATCCCATAATCCTCCGTCATAGTTTTAAAAAGTTTACAGCCTTTGCTAACCAACCCTACATGGCTACAAGCATAAATCAACCCAATAAAGGTCACTTCATTTGGCTTTACTCCAGCCGAAACCATCTCATCATATAACATCAATGCTTCCTCAGCTTGACCATGCTGAGCTGCTCCCACTATAATGGAAGTCCAAGAAACAACGTCTTTTCTTTTCATTCTACCAAAAATATCTCTCGCTGTTATTATATCACTGCATTTCGCATACATATCTACAACCGCGTTACTTATAAACAAGCAAGATTCAAATCCAAGAACTATAACAAGGCCATGAATCTGCTTTCCAAGCTCTAACACAGCTAAATTAGCACAAGCACCTACAATGCTCGAAAGAACAAATGGGTCTACAATATCAACTCCTTCTCTTCTCATTTTAATAAACATACAAAAGGCATCAACCCCATTCCCACTCTGTACCAACCCAGATATCAACGCAGTCCAAGCAAATAGATTCCTAACCGGGGCGCTCTCAAACATGTCCATAGCCTCGTATTTTCTTCCATTTCTAGCATAACCGGAGAGCATGGCAGTGCAAGAAACAGCATTCTTCAACTTAATCGAATCAAAAACAGCACGAGCATAGTCGGGCAATCCACATTTTGCATACATATAAACCAAAGATGACTTAACAACATCGTCATCACAAAATGGTGATAAGAGAAAACGGGCATGGACTTGCTTGCCTTGGGTGGTGGCGGCCAGGGCAGCGCAGGCCTTAAGGAGGGTCGCGAACACGAAATGATCAGGCAGCAAGCGGTCGAGGGAAAACATGGTAGGGAAGATGGAGAGAGTGAAGTTAGGGAGGTTGGCTTGGTTGTAAGCGGTGAGAATGGATGCCCAGGAGACATGGTCTCGGTGTGACATTTCGTCGAACAGGTGGAGGGCGTGTTGAAAAAGACCGCATTTGGAGTAGACGTCGACGAGAGTGGTGGGAAGAGGGCCACATTGATTGAGGCCAAGTTTGATGATTTGGGAATGGAGTGTCTTGGCAGTAGAAGGAGTTTGGTGTCTAGTACACGCTTTCAGTTGCCCGAGTATCTTATAAATTGGCATTCATCACCTTCTGGTTTTTCAACCGCAATTCAATACTAGTCACCTCACTTGTACAATGTGTAAACTTGCTATGAAAGCCTAACCTAAATAACATATTTCTTTTTGCCTCTTAAAAATAAAAAAAAAAAAAAAAAAAAAAAACATACTTCTAATGCCTCCTCGACTCGAAACCTACAATTTCTAGGCATCTCACTCGTATGTTAAGATTCCGTTTGGTGCGCGGGATTGAATTATATTATTTTTAAAGAATTGAATTAGATAAAATTGAATTGAATTGTATTTGATTAATTAATACTGTAATGTGTTTGATATAATTAGGATCGAATTAAAAATAATGCTGTCTATTTTTTTGGACAACATGAGATTGAATGAGAAAAATTATATTCTATATTTGATGTGGGTTAGAATAAAATCATATTAAATTCATCCGACTACCGCGACCTGATTATAACTCATCCAACCACCGCCACAACCTAATTATAATTTATTTAACCACAAGCAGTTGATCCTACAACTTGAAATTGGTTCCACCGCCATAACTCTTCATCCAGTCACTGCCACAACTTCAAGGCCGACTCTCTTCTTCTTCTTCTCCATTTACGGTTACCACAACTTTCTTTTCCACCTGACCGGCCGACTCACACCTCTCTTGTTTTTATCTCATGCACCAAGACCCATTTTCATGGCCTCTTTCTTCTCCATGTTTTTTGACTGCCAACTTGTCATTTTTTCTTCATCAATGAGCTACTGCAACTCTCATGTATCACCAGCTGAAGCATGCCCATTTCTGACCACCGCAATCTCCATGGCTACCATTGAACCAGCTTTCTTTCTCCTAATAATTTAAAAAGAAAAAAGGTTTAATAGTCCCACGGTTGTGGCGGCGCTAATTGAGACATGGGATCGGATTTTATTCACACTCATGTCTCCTCTAAATGTTGAATTGGAATTGGATTAAAATTAAGCCAATCTTAGTCCAATCCAACGCTCTAAAGATGCTTTAAGTGTTTTTTCAATTGTTAGTGATTGGAGTATATATATATATATAAAGTCTTTCTATTATAAAGACGAATTTATTTTAATATAATATGAATTCCAACATTACGAGTCATTGCATGCATTGACTTTTTTCATAATTAATATTTGACAATAATTATTTTGTATATAATTAATACATCACAATATTGGAATGATGTTATTAAAATTAGTTTGTCCTCATAGTGAAAAATCTTCCCATAACTCTTCCATGACCATGATGAAGATTTAAATATACAATTAAATTTCAACCATCCTCACAGTTTTAGCCATTCATATCATATTATATTGAAATTATATATAGAAAATTAAATAATTTCCTTTTAGAATGTGAAGATGTGTATTCAATCTAGAGTTTATTGAAGTTTAATTGATTTTTTTTTTCTTAATGGTAGATTTTGAGAGAATTCTCAGATTTCATAACTCTATATTGATTTTGTTAGAATTGTTTAGGAAATCTAATGAAATCTTAAGGAAAATGATAAAATTAGTTATAAACTTTTTCTCTCTTTTTTCTTTTTTTTTTTTGTAAAAATCATTTTAAAAATTATTTAAATTCACCATTTATACACAATCTACGAAGTTAATGACTTTTTGAATAAATCCATATTTTAATATATTTTCATACAAATCTGAATTGAATAAATTTAAATGAAATTCATTCAAATATAAATTGAATACACTCAAACTTTTAAAATGTTTTAAATACCAATAAATTCTAAATTGAATATATTTTCGTTTAATTATGAAATTTTATAGTTATTTAAAAAAAAAATGATCGAAACTTGATTCAAATATTATCTTATTTTTACATTTTCCCCATGTATTCCTAACAATTCAATCAACATCAATGATAAATCATGAAAATAGATAAAAATTTGGCCATGGGAAAGATTGATTATATCTTTTTTTTTTCCTGTTTTTCCTTCTAAACCTAGAGACTTATTTGGAATGCCATTTTTCCAAGTTGACGTGCTATGGTAATATCAATGATTCAATATGCATTTTTACCTTTTAAGAGCTAACACCAAACCGCTGAGAATGTTATTAAAATCTGTCAAGATTAATTACATCTCAGATTAAACTACCCTTGAAAGTTTATAAAACGCGTTTAAAGTGAATCAAGAGATATGCACAACCATACGTGTCAAAGTAGATACAGGCAGGTATAAGGAATGCCCTTAAACGTTACAACTTTAAAAGCATTTTTTTTTTTCCAAACGTATTAAATATCGACAATCCAGAATTTAACAAAACAATAGACATTTACAGAAACATCTCGAAAGTATCGGTAATTAATAACTATCATATCCCATGCTGTTGTTGAATCTTGAACTTTTCATGCCACATTACCATCCAATATATTCGGCAGTGTAGGCCCCCCCCATATGACAACAACTCATAAGCTTAATAATTCAAGAATGGCAAATGATTTTAATTCATTTCTTAATTTCGAATGCATAATTATTTATCCTTATTTTTGAAGCATCCCTCAAAGTTTTTCTAATTAGATCATGATACATTCACAAAACCAAATTATAAAAAAAATAAAAAATAAATAAATAAAAAAAAAAAAAAAAAAAAACCTTACGAATGACTTCCCCTCAAGGCCTCTACAACAATGGGAGAAAAGGCAACAAAAAGATGATGCAACTTATGTTGTCTCATTCATATTAAACCAGTCAGCTAAATATTTGTGACAATTGTAACCCAGCAACAATATAGATAGTTTATTCATATAGATCATTCCTCCACAAATTTCAGAATTTAGACTATTTATTCATAGATTTTTGTAAATTGATTACCTTCGGAGCCACATTGAATGGCAGCCAAATTGAATTGTGATTAACTTCTTCACAGTTAAGATACAATCCTATCATGGTAACTTACAGTGATGGAAGACTAGGAATTTGTTGCCTGTGGCTGTGCATGAAGATTCTGAACTGCTGATTTGATATACTACACATGAAAACATTTGTTGCTTCAAATTTACTTGTAGAGATTGGCTATTTCCTCCTTGTATTTGGCTACAACTCTGTCTCTTCGAATTTTCATGGTCGGGGTCATTAAACCACTTTCGATCTGCAACGGAAAAAGTATACGTAAGTTGAAGGTCACATCCAGTTCAAATGGAAATCTTGATGGCATTGCTAGCATGAAAGTTTTACCGTAAAAGGCTCGTCCACAAGAAAGATTGGACCAATTTGAAATGAACACTCAGAAGTCCTGCATGAAAGAGAATCATTTTAGAAATAGCTTCATACCATATGAGCCTCAATACAATTTCTGAATTACTCGAATTTATTATTAATATTTCCTGTTCTGAGAATTTCTTGTATTAGTTTCCTATCCTGATGAAAGACATCGCAGTATTGAAATTCTGAAATACAAATTTTAAGCAAACAAGGATGCATAGCTTCCAGAATTCTTTGATAGAAAATACTTTAGCACATCTTAGCAAAAACAAAGATTTGATATTTTTCAGAGGCACAGATTATATCCAACAGAAGTCAGAAGAAGTAAAAATGACTATTACCACTTTCTCAATTCTTCATGTATCAGACCACTCATCTTTCCCTTACTAAGCTCAGAGGCATCAGCATCTACAATGGACAGCGCTTTTGCTGCCATTAAAAGCTCATCTTTGTTTGGAACAATGATAGCACCAAGGCGTCGTTGATCCTGTGTATGACAGATTCCAATCAAATTAACTTAAAAAGATAAACTTCAAAAGAGGATACATAAATAATTCACAAAAAATCTAAATGAAACTACATAAAGAATATAGGAAGGAAAAGTGAAGAAACCTTTACCTGGCCAATAACAACAATCTGCTGAATAAGAGTACTCCTCAAGGCAGCATCTTCAAGCTCTAAGGGTTCAACATTTTCACCTAATTTCCGCCAATAATTTTTTATTTCATTAGCAAAACTATTTACAAGCAAAGTGATTAAAATTTTTAAAAGATGTAATAAACAAAAAATGGCAGAGGAAAAACTAAAAACAGCAGAAAAGAAAGCAACCAAAGGAGTTTGACTACAGATTTATAGTAGCATGCAATATAACAATGTTAAATGCAATAATTACAAGAGAGAGGCAAAAACTTCATGTTTACTACAACCACACCGTAAAAGCTTACAATGTTAATAGTAGGTAAGGACCTAACAAATAATAATAAGTTCACACACCTTCCAATATGCAACACCATCAAGCTGTAGTGTCAACTAAGTCCAAACACAAATATGCACTTAAATGCAAAAATACCAAGAAACAAACATAAATATCGTCATGTGGGGAATGAACCTAGGGGAATGTTGGTGATACTACTGCCTTTGATACCATGTTAAAGTATGACCAAATTGAAAAACAATCATGATCTTTAGCTGATGGCATGGGTTTTTTTTTTTGTTTTTTTAAACCTAATTTTAAAACCATCAAGTTGTTTTTAGATATTTTTCAAACTTAGATGGCTTTTCAAATATTCCCATAGTATTAAGCTCCAACAATGTCATTTAGTAGCACAAACACATAACATATCTTAATTGAAAAATACACAACATTGATTTGCAGATTTCATACCATGAAAGTAAATTAAATTGTACTTATGGTTAAACAAATTTTGAACCGAAGAAAAACATAATAGAAAAAGTTAGGCAGTTTTTTTATTTCCACGCCTAAAATTTGAAACGGAATTGAATATGATTTAAATATTAACAGGTTCAAATTTGAAGTATGAATAATAATAGTTTTAAATTTGAAGTATGAATAATATGTTTGTTTCTCTATCCTAATGTCTAAACATAAGAATTAATCTGTTTGTTTTTACAAATCAAAATCATTTGAAAACTTATCATTTGACATTTGTATCCGTATAACAGTTAAATGTTATATGCATTGTATTGAACATCTAAAACAAAAATTTATGAATATTATTAAGTTTTTAACTATTACACTTAAAAAAAATTAACTAATTAAAAGTTATTAATTAACTCTAATTATAAATTAGTTTTAAACTAAAATTAATCAAAAGATTAGAAAGCAAAAGGTCCTAAACATGGAGGCCTCAGTCTAATCCAAACTGTACCAAGAAAGCAAACAGAACATTGAAATTACAAAAACACCCAGCCATTAATCTTTAAAATGATACCACCAAAAATTTCAATTTTAAGTGTCATGGGAAACTTTTGATTCAACGAATGGGTAATTCTCAACTGAAGTCCCCTCTCCAATGTCTCATCCTCTCCCTGAACTTCCCTTTCTTTTTCTTTTTGTACCATTTTCACTTCGTCCGTCTCACTCTTTGGACACCCACTTACTTTTTCAATGGTGCAGCAGTAAATGGAACTTGACTTTTTTAAAATATTATAATCCTTTGACTACTGCATATATAGCCTGATACAAGCCTGATACAAGGGCAAATCTCTAAGATTAAGACTTTAATATACCTGTTGAAAGAACTATAGTGTCCTTAGCACGTCCTTCAAGAACCACCACGCCTCCACACTGACGACTTCGTCCTCTTGAATGGTGAGGAGCAATCCAACCGATATCACCAGTATTTAGCCAGCCATCCTCATCTAACGCTTGTTTTGTAGCCCATGGATTCTGATCCAATGTTAACAAAATTTTGTCACTTGAAATGTCAAGATCACTGTGGGATAGCTATAGCCTTTATGCTAAACCAGTTCATATGCGAACTATTGGAAAAAAAAAAAAAAAAAAAAAAAAAAAAGGTAATAGAATAAGTTAAAAATAGAAATATCAAAATAAATTTTAAAAGATTCCTAATGAAATTGTAGAAGATTATATGGTTTGCAACTTCGATTTTGTGATTTCTTAAGCAAGTAACGTGACATGATCCACCATAAAAAACTGTTCAATGTCCATAATGTATCCTCTGTCCTGTAAAGAGTCAACCTCAGGAAGAATCTTGATGTAAGGAAACACTACACAGCCATTGCCACTAGACATAATCCATTACTTCCAAAGCTTTTCCTTCTAAAAAGAGACAACTAGAGATGTGTTGCATATCACAGATTATAATTTACAACAGTAAAGGCTATATACTAGGGTAGTCAATTTCCTCTGTGTGTGTGAAAATATATTTATGTATGTATGTTTATGTACACCTACATGTCATAGACTCATAGCATACGAAACAAAAATGCATAGCACATCGGCACATTCACATGCATAATTACATATACACATGTTTTCAAATTCTTGATTGAGAATTATGAACATTGTAGCTATGATATGATAAGTTATGGGCACCCTTCATAGATTTGTTTAACTGTAAAACATGAATGATTTGATCTTTTAATTCACAATTTTGTTAATATGATATGTGTCAAGTCACATGCCAGTACATGCAATTCTAATGTCTTTAATTAAAAATTGAAGAAACTTGGATGACTGCAAATATATAAAAGCTATATAACTGTTTCATCACATAATAGAAACGTTAAATGATAGCTATATCAAGCGAACACTTCCTACGAAAACAATTTGATATCATAGGTCAGTTTTCAACTCCAAGTAGTCAGTTTGATTAGAGGAAACAGTATTACCTTATAGTAACCTTTCATCACTTGTGGGCCCCTGACTTTCACAATGCCCTTTGAACCAGGTGGGAGCACTTCATTGGTTTCAGAATTGACAACTTTAAATTCTGTGTGTTTAATTGGATGCCCAACTGAGCCAAGAACCTTCAAAGGTTAAATCTGTGACATTGTCATATGATGCACCATTCTACCTAGGGTAGATACAGAAAACCAGAAGAACAGTAGCTACTCTAAAATGATCTCGGAAATGGCAATGCAATGTAATACTAGAAGTGGGGGGGGGGGGGAAATTTACTGCCAGAGAAATATTAATGCATTAACTTTTAAAGTCTTTTCCTTCCAAATAATGGAAACAGGCTAAATATTTACAGTACATATCAAATGAAAATGATGCTAGCAAAATCAGTAACTTCACAACTGACAGGATCTTCATTGAAGACTAGCTAGCTTTGATTAAAGACAGACAAATTTCTTTTAAAAGACCACGAGCTGAGCAGATAATAGCTTACCTGATAGTAGCTTCATAAAATCAATTAAACTTTTTTTGTTTAAAATATTCTTTTAAAAAAAATAAATGATTAAATTAAGAAAAATAAATATTGTTGATTATTGGCAATTACATGGACCAATTGTTGGATGCAAGTGAAAACTGGAATACAAGTTTAAAACTTTGATAAGACGTAGATATATCTTACATTACAAGTACGTAGTCGAGCAGCTACAACAGGAGAGGACTCTGTTAAACCATAACCATTCTGCACATTCACACCAATTGCCTGCATATTTATGACAGTATCATATTAGACAAACGAGTACATTCCTCTGGTTCTGTCACCTAAGAATCTGAGTAGTATCTAACCTCAAAAAACTGGTCAACATGCACAGGCAGACTACCACCCCCACTTATACCAGCCTGCAGGGTGCCATAGATCGATTAATGAGATCAAAGTGAAATTTATTTTATAATCAATAACGTGAAGATTATTTTAAGAAAAAAATACACCAGTAAATTATAGAAAACCCATAGATAAGGAAGAAGAATAAGCTTTCTTTGCTGTGAGTAAAAGAACAATAGTGAGACACGCCAAAGTTCAAGGAAACATGAAATTCAGTCCATTTTGTCTTGAGTACTGACATGCTGATAAGATGACTGTTATCCAATGTCGATAGCAGTACTCACTTGGCACTAAATTAAATGTGAATAGCAAAATGGTTCACTAGTACCAATTAGAAAAATATGAAGCCATAAATAAAACTTTTGGTATTCCGATAGAAGAATGAATTTTCAGGAGAAAAGTTCAGTTCGTTTTGTCTAGAGCACTAATGTGTGGAATAAGATGACTGTTATGCAACTTCATATACAGAGCATTGAATACTCACTTGCCACTAATATTAACAAAATGGTCCTCAAGTATCAAGAACAAAAATTAATAACTCAATAAGAAACAACACCTCCGATATTCCAATATTGGAGTGAATTTTACTATAGACAAGCTTCTTTGCCAGCATATGTAGTGGCCATAGTATCGCAGAAACTATTCTTGCCCACAAACAGTCAAACAATGAAATGAGATGCGAAGGTTGCTTCTGATTCCTGGTTAAACATTGTCCCTACAAACCAAATCAAAATCAATTAAATCAACAAATTGGAAAGACAAGTCTATGTTGAAAGTACAGACATTTCTGAATAAAAAGAAAAAATAGAGAAACTAGTGCAGCGGAATTGTGTTTCGAAACCAAATCATGTAATCAATAAAGAAATGACAGAATTCAAACCTCGAGTTTGTTATTACTAAAAGAAAAATAATAAAAACTACCAAACACAAAAAAATCAAGTCTTTAAATAATGTTTCTAATTCTAAACTTAATAGAAATAGAAATCCTATTTTGAAACTAATCTTAAACTAAAAAATTTGATAAAACTAATTAACATAGAATAAAGAATCCTAAACTTGTAGGTATTCTAATATCCCTAATGTTGTCCTACATCAATCCCCTCCACTTGAAAAAAACTCGCCCTCAAGTTTTGACCCAGCCATGTTGCTAACACCTCGGAGCTCCATTGGTTGTTTCTGTGGCAGCAACATGATCTTCTTACCATAGCACCAAAATACATAAGTGTTGTCGCGACCTTTGTAAGTGGCATCAACATCAAAATGCCATGATCATCCCAAGAGAATGTGACAGGCATCCATGTCGACCACATCACATGTAACCTCATCCTTGTAGTCATTATGGCTGAAAATTATTCTAGATGATTTGGGAGTCAAGTGGGAAATCCTACAAGATTTTATTGTTGCAACAAGTCTGCTATTAGCATTGCTCATAACCCAATACAGCATGATAGGACCAAGCATATTGAAGTGGACAAGCACTTCATAAAAGAGAAGCTAGAAAGTAGGCAGATTTGTATGCCTTATATCTCAACTAAAGGACAGTTGGCAGATGTGTTAACCAAGGCTTACCAAGTGCAGTTTTTCAAGAAATAACATCCAAGCTGGGAATGGAAGATGTCTATTCACTAGTTTGAAGGGGAGTGTGGAAAGTTTTAAATATAGTGTCATCTTCTAAATGTTTTTATTCGTAGAAAGTAGGATTATAGTTGGACAGCTCAACAAACAGAGATAGAAATCAAGAGAGATAAAGTTAGTTCTGTTTTTGACAAAGTTCTTATCTCTTATCATACATGTAGACAGCACATAAACATAGCAGCTAAGTAATTAATAAAATATTAGCCTTCAAACATATCTTATTGTTTTCTTTTGACACACCCAAACCTATGAGTTCAAGCTTTTTGCTCTAATGATTATGTGAAAAACAATTCTGTACATACACAGAAAATAGCACTAAGGTTTAATCAAGAAATAAAGCTCAAGGTACCTCATATATTCTCTTTAACCCCATATACGCCAAGCTGACTCTTATAAGTGTGAGTGCAATGATTCTACGAGCAGGGGAGCTTGTGGAAATCTGCTTTTGAATCCCACTGCAATAATCACAGAAAAATCTTTAAGGAATAACATGAGAAGCAAATAGTTCACTTATCAAAATAGGCCTGGTAATACAACTAACTCATAAGGTAAGCAGGGAATTTGAAATTGCATGCTTATCATTTAAAAAACTGGATACAAAATTCCAACACATTCAGTGGAGAGTATATTTAGATCCTAGTGTAAATAGAGACTACAATAATTTTAGGAGAAAAGAAGACATGAGAAGGCAAAGACTTGCAAACTCCCATTCCCTTCAAATTTTGTACATTAAGTAACAATTACTCTAAAATTTTAAGCTTATAAGCACTGTCCACACCACAGTACTTCTAGCTTATGAGGAGGGTCCATTGTAATTCTTCCCTGGTAATACGATGTTTTTGTTCTGATTTTGTAGGAAACAAAAAGTATTTATTTTAACCCATTCATTTTCATACATGGTCAAATTTGATTACGACTTGTGCACTGAAACTTAACGCTGATCCATCTTAATCTGAATATACAAAATAAGAGAACTTTCAAGATTTAAATTCAAGACCTCTTGATCAAAATGACTCCAATACCATGTTGGGTAGACATTGATCCAAGAATTTCAATATAGATTAATACTCTTATTAAAATATTGTCTTTCCGTCCAGTATTTGAAATTCAAAATTTTAAAAAATCTTTAACTCATTTGTAAATTTCATAAGCATACAAAATCCATGCCTTTCAAACTTCACTAAAGCAGTTATACTACAATCCAAGTCTAGTCCATTCAATTCACGAATCTTGTCCAGATACACCTAGGTAAACAAAAGGCTGGAAAATAAGGACTACATTTAGAATCAAGATTTCTGATTTCATAGGTTACATGCTTATTAATCACTCATTTCAACAGTCTAAATTAATAAGCGCCTGAACAATAGTATGCAAGCATTTAAACACACCCTTTTATGTGCAAAACCAATGTGTTTGCCATGTGGCTCAAGCCTAAATGCAGTACATAATCAGTTCAGATAAGAGTTGATCAATGCAAATATATAATCACACAGTGGGACTCATGCCGAAGTATTCCTGGTAAAACTAGTTTTAATTTTGCATTAAGCAACCGGTCAACTTAAAAGCTTAAACAAAGACCCAAACAATTATACTTGGGCACTCAATCAATCCAAGATAATATGCAAATATATTATATATTAATTTAAATAAAATTAAATTTACAAAATGTTTTTTGAAATTAAATACAAACTAAACCTCACATTAAGCAAGAGAATTTTTTTTTTCTTAAACATGATAGAATGATATTGTTAGAAGACAAAACTCCATCTATGAAAAGCACGAACTTTTGTGCAGACCCGTACAATAAAATTGATCAAACATGAAAGATAAATCTACCTGTAAAGTGTTTCATATACTAAAGGAACAGAAATCAAATAATGGGGTTGGTAACGCCGCAGATCATCCTATCAACAAAGAAAAGTAAATGTAATTAATTACTTCAATGCAATGTTGCAAATAGTCCCACGTCAGGTGATCTTTTTCATTTTAGTTATTTTTCTTATATTAAACAGATCCAACAAAAAAGAAGAAAAAGAAAGAGAGAGAGAGAGAGAGAGAAAATACCTTCAAATTTCTAATAGTTGTGTACATCTGCTCAACTCCATGCGCAAATATGAAGTACTCACAAGCTCGCTCATATGCATGCCAAGGAGGCAGCACGCTTAAAAATCTATCCCCCTCCTTAGCAGGTACAATTTCCCATAAGTTTCTTACCTGGAATATAATAACATAGAAATCCACAATAAGAGTAATAACAAAGCCAATTCTGTGAATCAATTGTAACAAAATGAAATAATGGAAGGCCCCTCCAGAAAGGAATAAAACAAGATGGAAACTATGTCAACCATATAGCTAGTCAAACGGCAATGACAGGCAAGGCAATATAAATCAGACTTACTATGGGAACTCTCACATTAAACCACATCTAGAAGCACCAGCACAAGCACTAAAATAATTATGAAAACAATTCATCTTCTGGTTTTTAAAAAAAAAAAAAATCCACCACCATCAAGTTTCAGTAATTTTTCACTGACAAGATTACAACAATTCAATAAAAAAGTTGAATTTGATTTCTCTTTTCCTTTTGGTAATCAATTCCGTAACCCTGTAATAATCCCAATGGTATGGCGGTCTTACAAGTAATCTTCATTTTCCCTTCAAGCAAACCATTATCAATCAATGTCTTCTTTTTAATTATTATTATTATATGCATAGAAATAATAAGAATTTAACATTTTATTGACGAGAAAAGAGAGTACAGAGCCATTCCAGTACACCCCTGCCCTGCTACAGTGCTACTTTTCCAAATGCAAAAGGTTCTCATCATTAAACTCGGGGAGATCACCTTATGATAAAATTTCATGTCTTACTTCAAGGAGAATTTCACCATTCTTCAACAACTCCCAGGGTTTACAGTTTAGGCAAAAGGTTAAAAAATAGATTTCAACAAGGGAGTATCTCATTATGGAAAAATAGGATGTATGCCATTTTGTTAGGAACCTCGCTAACCCAGAAAAATTATCAAAGCAAAGAAGAAGGATAATAAGAAAAATTATCAAAGCAAAGAAGAAGGATAATAGCAAAATAATGGGGACTTCTATTAATAAGAATTAAAAACAACACGTTACAAAAGATAATCCCCAATGCTACACGGAGGGAATGAGGCTTGCGCTACGCTTGCCTCTCACAAAGCTACTCTGCTAAAACCTAAAACCCAAGACGCCCCCAACTCATCACATTACCTCCCTTTAAATAATAGCAAAACCCTACCAAGATCCCTTAAACTTTTCACCTAAAATACTGCCAATATCATCTCTTGCCATTTAAGAGTCAATCCCCATTAACAGCCTGCAGCTTCCTGTTTTGGAACTTCCTTTTATAGACCTTAAGATCCTTGATTTGTTTCCTTCTTCTATGATAAGTAACTAAAATAGGGGTTTAACACATTTCAACACTTCTAAATTATTGTGCTTGGAGAGGGATGGATATAGGCAAGTATATAATAGCCTGCAGCCTTGCATCTAGCTTCATTTGAAAAACCAATTTCCCAAAATAAAGGAATTCTTAATTAGACTTCTTATTCCTTGCTAAAAGGTTTTACAAACTGACACTAAACAATTATTATATCAGCGGGTCAACAGATTAGGCTTAAACTTCATCCAGATGGCTGCAGCAGTAAGTTTTAAGTACAAAAATGAACAAAGACTGTAAATTGAGTTCTAGTCAAATTGAGCAATTTGAATCTCGTAGCAGAAACCTTTACAAGCACTGACTCTACTTGGAGTATCATTAGCTTTATTCTTGAACATAGTTTGTGGCATTCTGTAATCTACCACTAAAAGTAAGTAAACCATATGCAATGAGGCATTGAGGAGATTATAACAAATACCTTAGTAACTGAATTAACATCTTTGGTTCGTACTCCCATAGCAAAATTAGAAATAAGCATTTAAAATTTTTCACTACTGCGTTAGCTGCCACATTAATACTACCAGAAACACATAGAGAGAAACAAAACACTCAAACCTGGTGTAAGAGATTCTTATGGGTAAGCATGACGCCTTTTGGATTGCCAGAGGTTCCGCTTGTATACACAAGTGTAGCAATATCATCAGAATTGATAGTTTCATATATGTACTGTTGACCTGCAATAACATAAGTTGGTTGAAAAGATGCACGCAACCTGTCTAATGTAATCAATCAGTAAACAAACTTAAAAGATAATATGATCTATACCCCTAGAGTGATTTGATAGAAAACATTAAATGCAATGGAAATGAACAAACAGCAGATTGGCTATCAACAATAAACAGCAACTTGATATGCCAATCCACTCTTCATTTTTCCTTTCATCCATATTCCATGCAACAGCCAGTGGCGTAACTAAAGATCCTGGCAAACATTGTATTTGCATGGAACACACTCCAAGTAATCCCCTGACAACTCATGCTGCATGGGATATGCAGGTGAAATGTGGGTGTTTCATTAAATGCCACAACAGGGCTGGCAGGCACCAGTGCTGGAAAGATGAACTTGAGGTGATTGGTGGTAGTGAATGACATCATACAGCTGTTATGAGGCCTGTGTGGTGAAAGTTGCAACTATTCTTATTATGGTCTGAGAAGATGTATGAAAGAAAATGCACAATTAATCCTGGGTTCTTATCACACTATAGGAATTTAAGATTTTCTAGAGTTTAGGTACTTTACAGCATCCACCAAAAGAAAACAGAAAAATAAAGGTCTGTTGATGAACATGTAGCTGGTCTTAATATGTGAAAATTTATGGTTACAGAGCACTAAACAAAAAGTGATGATAGAAAATAGCTATGTAATCACATCCAAATGTAACAACTTAAACTAGATGAAGTAAAGTCAAAGAAAACTTTCGAAGAGGAACAGAGAAACTAGTGAACAGAAAAACCCAGGCATCACATCCACGGTGTTGGAGCAACATCTATCAAGCCAAGTAGTGTATTTTTATAGAATTTCATCATTAACACAGAGCTGGCACATAGCTTTGCACAGTCAAGTACATTTGAGCCCAAGGATCCAAGGATAAACTAAAACAAAGGGAATTAATTCAACTACAATGAGGTCCACCGAATACATGCCCCTTGTCAAGTTCACCTAACACAAAAACGCCCCCACAACAAGAGTTACACTATTACCACCATCATAGATGCTTCGGTATATACTAATTTTATAGCAGTTCAATTTCAACAAGCAACTTTCAACTCAGACTGCTTGTAAGCTGTCATTTAAACCATAAACTCAAGGACTGGTAAAGTAAGAAGCACTACAGACTAAAATAGACATCCTGAATTCATTTAGACAATGCCTATTAACTTACTAGCATCATGAGAGGCAGAGAGAACTCTACGGCTCTCACGACCCAAATTTATGACCTCGTCATAACTGAAAACAGGTATCCCATCCATTCTATCAGTAGCCAGGTACGATTTCTCCCCCCAAAGTAGAATGACAAATCTCATAACTGATTTCGAGCAGAATGTTTCTGCAATCCGATTGAAAAATTCAGGATTTTCCACAGCAAGTGCAACACTGTAGTAATAATAACATAAAATCAGCACCTTTAGTGATTACATTACAAATAAAATCAGAAGTAAATCACGGGTAGATAATTTAATTGTTAAGGTGTCTTCTTATTTTACAAAAGCCTTAAAGTTCACATCCCAATTACAACAGCAGAAGGGGAATTGAGGTTACGGTAAACAAAATGATGAAAATATAAAAACAGAGTGGCTCTACAATGACTTCTAAGAAAGTGGCTGATAGAAACATGTAAACTATTCTGCATGACCTCAAACCTTTCAATTAAAATCCTCCTGAGTATCAATCACCTAGTTGATATTGAAAGAATTTTTTTTCATAAAAGCACTAGTTTTTCCCAAAGCTATTAGATATAAAAAGGAAGCATTTTGATATATTTATGAATAGAGATATCCCAATAATTAATTAGCAACAAATAGGAAAGTTTTTAGTAGTTTGTGTTCCTTTAGGGTTTATTTGTATTTTTGTTTATCTTAATATAATTTCCGGTTTCTAACAAAAATTTAATATTACTTTATCAAAAACAACTTTCACCACCCCCTCACTATCCCTCAACCATGTACACAAAATTAAAATTAAGTTGAACTCCCCTCTAAAAGTTAGTGTATCCAAGGTCGGTGTGAAGGTGGATTGATTTCTATACCTCTTACTCCACTACTAGAATCTTAACAGTTAGGCTATCACCACAGACAATAAAACAGGAAGTTCATAAAAGTAAAGCTATTAAAAATTTTACAGAAATTTATTACGGTAATACATGAATAAAGAAACTTATCAAGCCTGTGCCATTATTTTTTTTAAAATTCTAGATATATCTTTAAAATGTATCAACAGCATAAACTATAACAATTATAAAGGGAATATATCTTTTTTATTCTACAGAACTGTATTTCCAACTAGCTAGCAACTTCAGAGCAACAAGATGAATTCCTTTATAATGCCTTAAAGGTGTGCAATGTTAAAACCATAATTCAGTAAGGTGTTCATCTATAATAGTCCAGATAAGCAGCAAATCAATACTCCAGTCACAAAGATGCAGTAATACATTTATAGAGATGAAGTCAGGTTTTCCCATCATCTATTCCTTAAGAATACCTTCAGAAGTTTGCTTTACATAAGCAAGGTTAAATAGACTCAAAAATAAATATTTTCTAGACCTTTCAGAGTGGTTGTATATTTGCAATAGCTCTTCAACAGAGGACCTTGACCCTCTTACCACATTGATTGCTCCTGTAGCCATTATTCCTGGGAAAATTAACAGAATGGTGAATTTTAAATTCCTAAAATTTGACAACCAATAAGGTTATAAAAATCAAGAATATCATTTCTTTCACAAGGATATAATAACAAAGGTAAAACATATAAACATTTTTCTAAGGGCTATAGAGTAATTTACTGAGCATCCCTTCTTCTACCACAATTAAAAAACAGACATTTAAGGCCCAAGAGGTTTAAGGTGATTCACTAAACTCATCCTTCAGCCAGCATGATTGCGTCATGAACCAAATATAGTTTATGGATCACAAATTCTATAATATCAACTTTACAACTATAATTCAAAATTGTCCGTGGTGAATTTAGACTTTTATAAGCAACACTAAAGTCCATAGTTATTTGGAGTTTAGAGTTAATTATTTCATAAGATTTGAGCTTTTGTAGTTCATCTTTGTTTGAAAGCATGTAATACATTATAGAATTTAAAAAAGCTAGATAATTTATATAATTTGCAGGTCAGAACTGCAAAATAATTTATTTCTTTCTGACATCAATTAAGTCTGCCCCAAAAATGCAAAATTCATATGTTAACTTGAAAACTTTAGTGTCTAACCTTATTCCCTTTTTATTACAGAGAAAAAGAAACAATTGTATATGTAGAAACAAAAACAAAACTACCTAAAGCAAATTCTACTACAAAAACAAATATACTATAATTATTCATACTAGGAATGTTATAGACATTCTCTAAACATTGGTTGTTCATGATTTTAAAGAACCCAAACACAATTAGCACATTTCCATGAGAAATATAATGGGTCTAATTCTCCTAAGGGTTAAAGTTTCTTGATTCATATATCCAATTTCACCGAAGAGGAAGGAGATTTTTGAGCAAGGATATTGAAACTGCTGCCTACCTTGATCTGCAATAAGCCACCGGCAAGAATTATCAGCAAATAGTGACAACTTCTCCTGTGGCTTCACTCCGATAATTCTTAGGCCTTCGGAAAAATCCAATATGTCCTGCTCCAGCTGCAATTTTAAGAGGCAAGAAGTTAAACAAAAAGCTATAATAAATCTATTATTTCATTACAATGACGCAAATGCTGAAACTAAAGATTAAAATCTTCGTTAACTCAATCAAATGACTGAGTACCTTTTGATCTACAGAATATCCTTTATTAGTTTAACAATAGATTTTCAGTATCTCATTCTGGTAATATCAAAATCAAATAGCATAGCACTGTCTTACATAAAATATAAAAGCTAGTAAAAAATCCTGCACATTTATGGGTCAAAGAATTGCAAGTTACAAACAACTCTGAGTCAGTGAGTACAACGTATATCTTTGATGACAACTAAACAGATCACTGGCACTAATTGCAGGGCAGAGACTTGCAATTATCGTGTCCATGAACTAAGCAAGCTAATCAATTGTACTAATGGCAGACGAGAAAATAATATTATTTTGCCCAACCCATCATAGCAATAACATTTGCACTGTTAAATTTGAATTATAATCTATACACTGGACTAAGTTTCAACACAACAAATTTAAAAGGCATGTGAAAGCACTTGATTTATTAAAAGAATTATGTTAAGTCTGTTAGTTACAACTAGATCCAAAAGCTTAAGCTAGTAAAAACGGGGCCTAACCATAGTATTTAAGCACCCCAACAAATCCCGTCATGTGCAATAAATAAATGGCCATGTAGCTCAAACCGAAAAACAAACGCATAACAAAATCAAATAATAGATAGCAATAATCAAATTAAGGGGCTTTAAAAAAAATTACTTTTAGAATCTCTAGAATGCTCTAGTATTTCTTACTCTTTTGGATTCCCTGAGTATTTTTTTGGACCTATACAAAATTGGGTTCACAGGATGTTCAAATGATACAAAAGAAAAAACCAGACGATTTTGACATGTTCAATTCCCAAAATTTAACTTAGAAAAAAAAATAAAAAAAATAAAAACAAAAGAGAGATGTTTTAGACATATAGGGTACCTGATACATCTATTTAAATCTTTAGGAGGAGATTCATTACAACGGAAAAGTAACCTGTTTATAAGTAATATTTGAAGGTGGGTCATGGTACGGATCCACAAGTGCTACACGATCACCATATTTTTCTGCAGAAGACCTCCAAATATCAGGAACTGCTTTCCATTCATCAGAAGCCAAGGCACCATTACTTGTGAATGATGTCCTTTCTAGCAAAGGGGAGTACCTCCTTATCTGCACTTCTTCTGTCTACAACAGAAAATGTAGGACAGCAATAAATTTTTTGAAGACTCTTAACAATATCTATTCATACACAACAAAACTTAAACTTCGACATAACATTTACTAAACAAAAAATACTGAAGGGCAGGCAGCATACATGCATACACAGTTGAATACGAACTCACTAGGCTATGAACGGAAAATTTGCAAATTGTGTTCGTAAATATGTGCGTACTTAAAATAAGCAAGTAAATGCATATACATGTGCATGAATTAAGTACATACTTACAAATGTAACACTCGTTTAATAGTTTGGAGACATTAAACAAATAAAAACTCCAGGAATATGGAGAGGTGGATGGATAACCATACGTCTCAAAAATTTTCGCTCTTTTATCTCAAGTTATGTACATGTATCATTTAAATTCTTCCCCTATTCAACTGTGGAACTTCGTTTAAAACTAAACTCCAGCCAGGTAACTTAGTTTTATACACTGAGACTAATTCTTGTCCCAAATGCACAAAAGGGTCAAGGCACAAATAAAACCAAATAATAAATTGAAGTTCATAGAACAAGCAAGCGACTTCCAAACATAGCCAGGTACTCGCTAACTAGCAGAACTGGTATGGTCTCTAGTCATTGTCCAATTGATCTTAGATTCAAGTATCACTCACACCAGCCACCAAGAAGTTTTTGGTTTATATTTATTATAATAAAAAAGGACATATATTTATTTTAAAAAAAAAAATCAATGGGTTGCACCACAGCTACTGATACGAGTAGCACCCAGAAGTTTAATCAGAAAAACGTAACAATCCCATTTGAGAATATTAACAAGAAATTATTATCAGTCATATATACAACATATACAACATCAATTATCCAACGTAATGAATTAACAGTGAATTGTTGAAAAGAGAGTAAGAGAATTACCTTGGATTGAGAAGAAACCCGAAATGGGTGGTGATTGGGGGAAGTTTGAATTCTGGTGGGAACACCAACACCAACACGAACACGTGTTGTAGTGAAGAGTCTTGAAGAGTTGAGTTTGAAGTGAGAGAAGAGAGAGTGAAGGGGATGACGAGAATCATGAGAGCAGCAAAGAAGATTAGTACAAGGTAAAGAAAGGGTGGCCATTGGAGACCCACCACAACAACAACAATAACAACACTCTCAAGACAGAACAGAACAAGAACAGGAAGAGGGACGAGATTAGCAAAGAAGAAGAGAAGAGATAGTGTTTGTCAAAAACTTGGAAATGGGATCTTGAAGTTTCCAACAATGTCAATGTGACCGCTACTCCTAACTATACAGGTGCCGTTACGCAAACTGTTGTTACTCCTGCCACCTCCTTCTGTCCGTTTCTCCACACTGGCAAAAGCAACTAAGGATTTTATCATTATAAAACTGCCAGATTTTGTGTTTATGCCCCCAAGTTTTTGTGTTTTTTTAAATTTGGCCACTTTGACCACTCTAAGGTCTTTTTGTCGAATTTTGTGATAAAAATGCTCTAATGTATATTTTCGACGTTTGCCAATATCACAGTGTATGACAAGTACGCCCTCTTTTTATATTAATATCGCTTGAGCTTTCATAAATTTGAGAAAAATATTCCTGCCATTAATTTTGATTGTTAATTATTAATTGTATTAAAAAGATTAAAACACCTCTTATTCTAAAAATTTTATATAAATAAATTAATATATCAATATTTTAATTTAAAGAATTAATAAAATTAATTAAAATATAAAAATAATTAAAAAAACATTAAAAAAAATAGTTCTTCATCTTCTACACCAATCAGCATCTTCCTTTTTCATCATCTTCATCTCATCAGCATCTTTCTTCATCATCTCTATTTCATCATCTTCATCATCCATCCGTAGTTTTCATCCTCATCATTATCTTAATAATTTTCATTACAAACTCAAAATAAATTCAATAAAAAAAATTAAAAAAAAAAAAACCTATACTCTAGGCCTCCATCAATGGAAACCCGGAGAGTTTCTTGGTTTCCATTGGTGGAGACCTAGATTTTCTAGGTCTCCACCAATAGAGGGTGGAGATTGACGGGCGGATAAGTAGAGAATCTAACAAGTAGAGAAGTAGAGAATAAAAAGTTATTTGTACCTCCCCTAATGGCAATGGGGAAGTTCGTGCCTTCGACGACAATGGCGAGGAGGCTCGAGCCTTCCCATCAGATTTGCTCTTTTTCTTCTTTTTTTTTTTCCATTTGCACTTTTTCTTTTTTCAAATTTTTTTAATTTTTTTAAAAAATTTAGAATGATTAAAATAACCAAAATATCCTTATAAAAAATAGTTAACGGACAAATATACTAGTCAAATTTAATGGCAGGGTAGGTTAGTGTTAATATTTTGAATAGTTTATCTTTAGTGTAAAAGATCAAACTTTAGATTGGTGGAGTGTAATTAGCTCTTTAATAAATGCACATTAGCACTTAAGCAGGAACCACATCTAGAAAAAGTGAAGATAAATAAAATTTAAAGCTAATTAATGGTTAAGGTTCGTTATTTATTCATAAATGTATTTACTATAGGTTAATGTTTGTTACTAATGATGAAGAACAAAAATGAGTGGTTTGACGTGATGACCAAACCCATCCAGCCGCTTTACACAAGTAATATTGGGTTCGAGTACCCACATCCATAAGTTGTGAATAATTACCTTCCAACCTACCTATATATAGATAAATTACTCATAAATCCTTCCGGTGGAAGAACAGTTTTTCCACTTACGATGGGTCCTTCTCTCTTTACTATTAGAGAGTTGAGTAAAATAAAGTATTGAATTTCAGACAGTACCTTAGAGTTTTTATCAAGGGGTTCCGACAGTTGTAATTGTATTAGTAATAAAAAAAAAAAAAAAAAAATCAATGTCGTTTACCTTACAGTTCAAGAATAAAATCGGTGCATTTATTAAATTTGTTCGTTATCAATAATTTCATTATTTCTACTCTTGTAGGATTAAAACTGCCTATAATAAATTTAAAAATTACCCATGTACCACATTTACACTTTAATTAAAAAAAAAAATGAAAACCTAAACTTCATTTCTAGTGGAATACCTTAAGGCCATGTTTGTTAGTGGGTTAGGATTGGGATTGGATTATTTTTTGGTCTGAACCTATGTTTGATCCATCCACTAACCCTTTACTAATTTAACTTATCACTAATTTTATCCTATTACATTGGGATAAAACTAACACATCAAGCAGAAGGCTTAAAATACTCTTACAACCTCCCTCTCCATCTTCAACAACCATGAGATCGTCGTCAACGTCGATCTTGTCAAACTCTTCTGTTGCATCTGTTGGGACCAAGTTTACGATTGTGACTTCAATGTTGTCGTCATCCTCACCCACACCACCACCATTACCTCCTCCAAACTCGAAACCTCCACAAATGATGGAGAATCAATTAGACCCGAATTTACATTAACGGGGCAATAATGGTGACCAACTCGAGCCCAATGGACCGAAGCAGTAGCGACAACTAGTCGTGGGGTCTACATGGACTCAACAATTTGGGAAACACTTACTTTGGCATTGTCGGCATCATCCATCTTTTTTGTTGTCGTCGATCGCCCAACTTCTTCAGCATCTTCTTAGCATCACTGATCACCCATTTTCTTCGGTGTCGTTGATTGCTGATAAAGGAGGGTGTTGGTGGAGGAGGTAAGCGACAATGGTGCCAATAGTGGAGGAGACAAGTTCAAATAATCTAATATCTACAAAATTTATGAAAAACCCCTAAAAAATTACTTTAAAAATCCAAGTTTATACCCACTATTTTTAATCATATCTTACGTTTTATCAAACATATGATAACATCCAATCTTATCTCATTTCATCCAATCTAATCTCATATAAATTATTCAATCCTATCCACATACCAAACAAAGCCTAATGGTGGAAGTTTGGAAGATTTGCTTCTCAAATAAGCAATGCTTGTAGAGGAGATTGAAGTGATAAAGCTCCGACAACATCCTTCAATATAGGTCAAGTCACTACCTGTTTGGAGGGTTGTGATTACACCCCATACTATATCACGATCCTCAGTATCTAGATGTGAAAATAGGAAAGTCGAAAGAGAGTGCTCCAGCAAAAGAGTCATCCAACGAAGTTAAAGTTAGGGATGGACAAGATAGATTTTCTTAAAATTTTATTTATAAAATTATAAAATGATATTTTTGCCCTTACAATTACATTTGACAAACAAATACCTATAAATAAATAAATAATCATTTTGAAAAATATTTTTTATTTTACATTAATCCCTTTCAGAAAATGATAGTGACGGACCCGTAACTTGGACATAAACTTAATTTTAATTAACAACCTTATCACCATTGTCAGCCTTGTCTTTTTTCTTTTTTTGTTTTTGAAAACGCCTCGTCTGTTTTCATCCATTGATATTACATTGTCAACATCAAATAAAAAATAAAATAGATCTTATCTATTGCATAAATTGAAAATTCAAAATTGACTTTTAAATTTTAATATAAAGGTTTTATGTGCCATCGGAATATTAAAGAAATGATTGACGTTTCTCAATTACATAAAATGATACATTGATGTTAATAATATAATTTGTTTATAGAATTTAGTGATTTTCAGTATGAAAAGTTCTCTCTTCTTTTCCTAAACTTGTTATTTTTTTCAAATTATTATTGTTGTCATCAACATATGTTTTAAAAAAGATTATCAACACGAACAAAAGCAGAACAATAGAAATCACCAAACTTTTCCTCCAAAAAAAAAAAGAAATCACCTAACTTGTTTGTATTGAAGGCTCCTGCAACAAACCACCTAATTTGCAAGGAAATTAAATGCTATGATAGAGACAATGAACACACATTTGCTATTCAATTAGGCTATATTTGGTACACGGAATTGGAATAGAATGAAATTGATTGGATAAAAAAATTATCATCTCATATTTGGTAGAACATAAGATTGGATTAAAATTATACTATATTATATTTGGTATAAGTTGAAATCTGATTGGAATAAAATAAATTAAAATATTTTATTATAAAACCTAAATTAACATTAATTTAAAAAAAAAAATTTAAAATCTGGAAAACAAATAAAAATCAATCTTCATCCCGTATCAAAAGAAAAACCCCACCATCATCTATTGTAAAAAGAGGGAAAAAAAACAGCCATCATTTATGTCAAAAAAAAAAAAAACACAAACAAACAAACAAACATCCGTCATATAAAAAAACCAAATAGTCATCATCTCTGTCAAAAAAAAAAAGGAATTCCATGAACTAGGAAAATGACATATACATCGATCAAGTTGGGATTTCATTTACCAAGTATAGTAGGAATGGAGGTGGGCTCAAGAATGAAAAAAACTATTCCCATCCCTGCCTCCAAACGTGGGATGTGGGAGAATAGGAGAAAGCGAATTCCAATCTCACGCATCAAACATACCGTTAAGAGTATTTGTAGATATCCAACATTTTTGTCCAATTTTTTCATTCAAACTTATATGATAGTTGATATATCATAAAATATTTGAGCTTGAGATTGACAATATAGCTGATATATGAGAATAATACATCAGCTGCCACATAAAATTGGATGAAAAAATTGGACAAAAGTGTTAGATATCTATCGTTATCTTTCAATTAATGAGTTTGACTAACTTCCAACAATTCTATTTGAGTAAACTTATCCGACTCTCAATTTGAGAATTAATGCTTGTTTGGCCGCCAAACTTCAGTTATTTAAATATGATAACTTAATAAAAATAAATATTTAATAATTTAAAATTTAATAAAATAATATCAACGTTTAATATGATTTGATGGTAAAGAGCGTTTATTCAATTTGATAATGTTTTAGTTTTGAGTTGTCCACATCGCATGTGGTTAAGAAAATAATAAGAGCAAAATAACATCAAAAATCCTCGAGGTTTGTCTTTTTACTTACCAAAATAACTTTTTGGAAAATTAACATTAACCTTCCTTATCATTAGTCAAAGTTAACAACCGAATGTGTATTTTCATTTTTAATCTCATCTTTAATATTCTACATACAAAAATGGAAATTTGAAAACTGAAAACAAAAAGAAACTAGGGATTTTATTATCCATCTTATAACAATGATAAAATGGAAATTAGAAAAAAAAAATCCCCATTGCCAATTGGAGATCTCGATGATAGAGATTTAAATATAGATATTGATAGAGTTCCAAACTGGATCTACAACCATCTTTTTTTTTTTTCCTCTCATTTTTCATTTTTCTATAAACCTCCACCATTCATCTTAAAAATGGCCATCCATCATAAGATTCCTATTTTTTAAAATTTTCATTTTTAAGGTTGATTTTATTAAAGTATTTTAATTTAATTCTAAGGCTTTTGCTAATTTTAATTACTCTGTAAATGAAAGATTTTAAAATTTTAATTCCTCAATCCCAGATCTCTATCCCTATTTGGTAATTTTAATTCCTAAATCTCATTTATCTATCCCTATTTGGGGAAAGATTTTAAAAATTTTAAGGATTGAGATGGGAATAAAGATAGAAATGCATTCCCAAATGTAATTAAGGATGGGTATAATGGCATGAGAACTTGAGATTGTCTTATCATCTTATTATATATAATACTTTAAATTTTGTGGTAAGTTACGCCGGTTTCCACATGCGAGAGAGCACATCTATGTTTCACAAGTTACCTTATAGCTATAGCACATGCGTTTATATATCAAGCTTCTTTTTTTTATTTTTCCAATATGAGACTTTCTTCCTAATGAGTGTACCAAGCTTCAATTTCTCGTTTACCCAAACACCAATTTGACCAAAATAATTTACCAATTTAATGATCTCATGGAAGAGAATACGAATCTATCTTGATCTTCTCAAACCGAGATAAAAAAAAGCCCAATCAAAATCATTCATGAAAATGGAATTTCATGTCCCTTATTTTCCAACAAAAATGAAAAAGGAAGAGATGCAGAAGAGAGTTTAAGTTTTATCTTATTTAGTGAGAGCAAAATAGAGATTTCACACTTTTTGGTGATATTAAAACTCAAATTATTACGGATCCTAACAACAAAAGGGGGAGAAATTAACAATTTTAAGCTCGAGCAACAAAATTGATAAAAGAAAATGAGAAAATAAAAACAAGAGCAATTTATGTAAAACAATAAGGTATATTGACCCATATTCAACTTGTTTGCATCCCAAATCGGTCTTGTTGCAAAGAGATAGTTTATAATTCATGTGTATGTATACATTATTTGAATGCAACCAATACATTATCGATTAAAATAAATTAAGATATTTAGTATTATTATTACCAAAATCTCACTCTCGTACATAAATTGATGTAGATAGCTCATACACCTCTTGGCTAGTAACTTACATGCATTATACTTTTTAATCTACAAACTCAACCTTTAATTTATATAATTATATTGTTCACTATGTAAACCATTTCCATGTGTGTTGACTGTTGACAGCAGCTTCACCATCTTCAAAGAGTCACACTTGGGAACTTGCAGCGTCCGCGACCTGCCCAGAAAATCATCCAAATTCCCACACTTATCAAAAATCATAATTTTATAAAACGTAATTGTTAATCAATTTTTTTAAATTTTTATTAGAAACTTTAATTACCTCTTTTAAAATCAAATATTAGATGTTTTCATATCTTTTATCAATTCTTATTAGGACCATTTTATGTTAGGACAAGTTTGGCATGTCCACCCCATCTAGCATTAAATTCGACTGTTTCTATACAGATCAGAGTTGAATTGACTTTTCTTTTTAAGTCCGTATAGAAAAAGAAAAACTATTACTCTACAAAATAGTATAAATTCCCTAATCACTTAAAAAATAATAATATATTATTATTATTATTATGAATCAAAGCTGATTTTTATACTTCATAGTTTTTTTTTTGTTCTGTTTTTTTTTCTTACGTTACAAGTACAGTTACAACTACGAATACCTTTCTGATATAAAACTCTAAGATATAATTCGAAACTCTACTCCCTAATAGGGAGGAGAAAGTTATCCACACAAAATTAAAAAATTGTCCAGAAGAGACTTTGGTGAGTTAACAACTTTTAGAAGAAATTGTGGTGTGTGAACTTAATCTTACCACAGTTCAAGTCGCTTTCCTTCTAGTGGATAGCCATTTACTCGTGTGAAATTTGATTAAAATCGATTTCAGAACCAGTCACTGAGCTTGAAAATAGAAACAGAAAACTTACTTGGGTTAACTGCGGTCTGTTGGGCAAGTCCATTGAAGTAGCAGTTGCCGCCTTTGGTCTGAAACTGAGCCCAATACGAGCTAAAAGCAAAACTGGCATGCCAAAACACCGACACAGGTTCATAGCAGTCTCCCCCCGGCGCCAACGCCGCGCATGTCTCATTCCCTTCACTGCATGCATACGTCAAAGCTCTCCCCAACTCCATCAAATCCGCCCCTTTTGCCGCCACGCACCACACCTCCCCTCTATACGGCTCGTTGTTATGTGCTACAGGCAGTGGCTTGTAATCAGACAACGGCCTCTTCCCCGTCATGTCAACATCATAAATCGGCCTCCCACTCGGATGCAACACGCCCCAGTGTCTCTCGGTCCCTCGACCTGTCTTCTGGTTCTCATCAAACAGTGAAAAGATGAATGTTGGTATGACCGCCCCGGGCCTCGCTGGCGTCCCCAAAGCTGGTTTGGTGGTCATTCTTTTTATGAGGTTTCGGTTGTAAGTAGCAGCATTGTATGTGTTTGCTCCAACTTCATCTACATCACCTGCAGTAGGCCATCCGGTTTCGGATATCACTATCCTGATGTTTGAGAATCCAAGTCTGGTCATGGCGAAGACAAGTGAGTCCAGCATTTGGTCCAGCATGTTGGTGTAAACTAAGCCAGAACCCGGGTCAGTGTAGTTCGAAGTTGATCTAAAAAGTGCGAAGTCTAGGCCAGTTTTGGATGGGGTTGGCGGACCAGGGAAAATAAGGGTATACATCAATGAAAAAGAAAGATCTAGTGCGGTCCAAGAATTGAAGCAATGGGATCATCACTGAATCCGAAATTTCGGACCGGAAAACCCCACTTGAGGGGGGAAATGTTGATTGAAATATGTCCATGGCCAGAGGGGTGCCAACTTTGATCTTACGAATGTTTTGTGCGCAGAGAGAATTATGAATTCTATGCATCGCAGGAACAAGATGGTCCCAGATTCTTTTATCAGAGGCTGAAGAGTAGCTAAGGACTTCATTGCCGACCAGTAATGAATCGGATCACTGGTTTGTGGATAGTAGGCAAGGACGTTGTTTTGGACCCATTGATCAGCTATGGTTTGTTGTGAAGCAATGTTGATGATTTCGTTGTTTGGACCATAATGGAGACCTGGAGCTTGGTTCCTGAAAGGAGTTTCAGGATTTCAGGGTTGGCATCGTAGACTTTTACGCGCCCGGCTTTCATGGACTTGATTAACTGGATGGAATCATATGGAGATGGCAGATTGTTCCCTAGCTGACCATAGTTGATCCCGATCTTGTTTGAAATTCCTGCAGCTGTCAAGTAAAATATTTGCGTTAGAAAAAAAAAAACAAAGATATCACTATCATTAATCTTCACTTCAGTGTATGTTTTGGTTAACAAACTTTCATAAATGAGAGATCTAATTTTGACGAACTTTGAAACTTTTGTATGCAAATGAAGATATGAGAAGATTATATTTGTATTAGAGAAACTTACAAGTTGAGACAACAAAAAGAGAGAAGTAGAAAAATAAGAGAGCAAGAGGGACCCATTTTCTTAGAGTTGTGTTTGTGATTCCAAAGGATGATGGTTTCCCGGTCATACATGGCTGGGTGCTTTTAAAGGGAAAAAATGGGAAAAAAGAGATTTGTGGAATCAAGAATGTGAATGTGTGAGTAGTGTTAGATATAAGTATAAATTCAAAGAATGATCTTTGGGAGGTTCTCAAAATGAAAGTGGGGTTTTTATGTTGTTTACAGAGCAAGAACGATAAAGCATAGAATTGATAAATAGATAATAAAGTGATGATGATTTGTAAAGGAAAAGGTAAAGGCTATGAATCAAAAGCAATAGTAGTTGTGGAGGTTTTGTTTTCTCTTGGGTTCCATTGGTATGGCATGTCAAGCAAGGTAGGTACATTTGTTTTTTTTAAAAAAAAAAAAATGAGGAGTCATTTGATTTGGGCGTCATTGGGGGTGTATTAAGGCTGTGAATTAGGGAAAAACAATACAGGTAGCTGAACTTGATCATCTATACAATCAAATATTGGATACCCTTTCTTCTACTAATTTCTCAAATTTATATTGGATATCTAAGAAATCAATCTTAAATTTCTCTTATAACGAAAGTTGTGACCAGTGACCACCACTTAAAAAGGATTAATCAGTTAGGCTTGTTGCAACTTTGTAAGGTTCATAAGACTTTGAATGGTTAACATCATACATGATATGTATACTGCAAATAATGTATGTGAAATTAGATTTCAAGTATTTGAGCATATTTTATCAAATGTTTAAGAAGTGAAAATGGTAATGTAAAAAAAATAAATAAATAAAAAGTAAAATAACACCAACACCAATGCTTTTAATCACCTTGTTATCAAACTATTAGTTTGAATTTCAATAGAACCATAATATATAAATTAGCAAAAATACTCATACCATATTAACACATTTATCACTCATTTTCTCTCAGCCTTTTTTACTTTTCTCTCGCCGGCCACTATTTTTTATAACTTATTTATACATTTTCTTCAATAAATATCATTTATCACTGAAAATTAACTTTATTGGTTATTAGATCTAAGATTTGCCCCTTTTTTTTCAACTCTAGAGATCATTGTCGATTAATTTTAAGGTTTGAAATTTAAGATTGTCTTAATTTTATGAGTTAAAACTGGAAAACAAGAGGAATAACAAGAAGAAAACATGAATTCAAAAGAAAACTTGAAACCACCAAAAAAAAACAAAAAATAAAATAAATTTTACATAAGTTAATTAAAAAAAAAAAAATAGTCGATTGTTTTCAAGAGTTAATAATTTAACAGTTTTTTTTTTAAAAAAAAAATCGTTATTCTCTTCATGTTTTACATTTCGAGATCTTTTTTTTTTTTCTATTTTGTTTTTTCAACTTGTTTTTAAGTTTAAATTTACAAGATTTTCTTTTTCTATTTGAGTTCTTGTAGCTTTTGTGTCTGCAAAATAATTCTCTCTCACTCTCTTTTTTTTATATAGTTTTTTTGTCAGATTTATTTTTTTTAAGGACCTTTAAGCTCTAGTGCTTTTGAATGACATTTTAGTCTTTAGATCTGGTCTCCATATTTATTCTTTCTCTTTTCTTTTACTTGGTTTTCAAATTTTTTCTTTCTCTCTTTTTCTTTTTTTAATTGGTTTCCAAATCTTGGAGTGAAGAAGGATTTGTCAAACACAAATTTTATGGAAATATATTTATCTGAAAACTACTTAAGTGCTAATGAAACTCAAACTATTGAAGTGATCTTAGTCTCACAAAACCACTTATGTGAAGAAGTGTTATAAATCTAATAAAAGCAAAAAGTATCCTAGTACATTTAACAAATTTTCTCAAGTGCATAGAGTATAAGATTAAATTAGATTATCCATTTTACCTGCCCCATGTCTCTAGCTACCTTAGACCTAACAATGTTTTAAGGCCACCTCATAACCCATATCATTCTTGTTGTGATCTAATCTTGTTTAAATTTAAGCTTAAGCAGATAAACTTATTTCAAAGCAATTGTTCTTTAAAAAAAAATTAAAATTATTAAAGTGGTATTTTTTTCTAAGCAAAATTATTTAAATAATTTTGAAAAAAAAATTGAAAAAGTAGTCGATGATATCCCAAAGAGTAATACATACACACAATAACATAATTTTAAAAGAATTGTAATTTTATTTATTTTCATAAAAAAAAAAAAAAAGTTTTATCCCATTGTCGTAATGTAGTAGTGAAAAGATATTCAAGTAGTGTATGTATTTTGGTAGATTCAGATGGATCTATTTAATGTTAAGTTAAAAAAAAAAAAAAAAAAAAAAAAAAAAAAAAAAAAAAAAAGAACGAAATGCTTTTATATAGCAATATGGTCTATTAGACCATGGAATGGAAGATCTGGATAAGAAATGTAGGATTATAATTCGATAGCCATTCCATACAGTCGTTACGAAATCCAATTAGTCTATCGGCCCACGGAACATGTATATTTGGAATCCAGTGTGGCCAATTACACTGAACATATTTCTTTGGGCCCCAAAACTCAAACATTGCACAACTTCCAACACACGCAAGCGGGATCTTTTAATATAACAGGGGTGTTGTAAGGGGTCCTGTTAGGACTTGGAAGTGCTCTGTGGAGTCAAATTTGACTCACACAAAATCGATGTTGCACAACTTTTCAAAGAGTACCCAAATTCATACCATATGTGAGTTGTCAAGTATGTTGACTCATGCTCATTTTGTATTGACATTTAGTTTAATGTTTCTATTTAATGGGCATGGTTATTAGGAATAACTTATTGAATCTATCGTTTGGCTTAATAATAAATTAAAAGCTACTCATGCTACTTAACCTAGAGCCTTGAGCATTATACAAGGACATGCTCTAAGAGTAACCCTTTACTTTCTAGGCGAAATTACCATAACATAGGCGTTTTTCTTAGCAAGAATTATTACAGTAAGATAAGTGACACAAAGATTTGAAGGCATTATAGTGTTACCACTATTCGTCGTATTTTGTTCGGTATTGCTACCGCATGTGACTTCGAGTCATGATAATATTATTGAGGAACGCCTTCATTAAAGTATTTTTGCTTCTCCACATTTATTAGGTTTGCGTTTGAGCAAAATTTTTTGCAACCTAACATTACTCCATTCAAAAACATACAGTATGGTAATGGGGTGCCATTAGGAATTATTATTTTTGTTAAATTATTAGGAAAATAATCAAAATCCTCCTTAAAATTTTGGGTCTTCTCTATTTTCGCACCAACGCTTCAATATTTGTCCAAAAAACGGCTTCTGTTGCATTTGTTAAGGTTTAACGTTAAAAGTCTATATTATCCTTTAAGATATTAATTATTAAAATTAAATAATAAGTGATTTTTTTATTAATTATAATTTTAATTAAAATATTTTGAAAAAAAAAAATCTCTCTTCTTCTTCTACTTATTTCGTCTAATTAAAGTTAAATAATAAATGATTTTTTGGTTTTAAAAAAACAAAAAGATATTATGCGAAAGTAAACAGACTTCATTGCGGTACTTGACACTTTCATGTGAACAATTTGTACTTGATTATCGTTATCATCCATTGCCTTTGTTACCTAATTTCTGGAATTTAGTGGCTTTAAACCCATCAGGGAGTGAGGATCACCTCCAATTTTGATGAGAGACGTGGTATGAACCCGTACAGTTGACCACACATCTTCTATAGTAATATCGATTATTAATTAATATATATTTTAAAAAAATATATATTTCTTAATTATTATATTTAAATTAAATAATATAGATTTTTTTTTTTTTTTAAGATTAGTTCAAAGAACTACTGAGATCAATCGAAATAAGACACCATTAGCACGATCTGGAAAACTACTCCTATATAGGAGAGATTTGACCACATAAAGGTGAAAGAAAATCTCACACATGGGTGAAAAGACGACCCACACAAATTGATGGAGGAATATTGCTATGGAATGTAGAACCCATACCAAAAGGCATGAGGGCTGTGACTTTTAACCTAATGCACCAATAGCTGACTACAAATGATATAGATATTGTCATCAAAAAATATGATTGATACACCCAAATTGTAAGGACACCCATCATTGAAAATTTTAAAATCAATTTTGCTATTAGCACTCAAGCTAATACTGGAACTAACCTTATGAAAGTACATTCATTTATTTATTAAAAACACTCAACTAATACTTAAATTTAAGTTTAAATAACTCTTATATTTTTTTTCTTTGACAGAAAACCTTAATTCTAACTAATCATATTAGTTAAAATCTTTTATAAGTTTTCAATTTCCAATTTTACCATTATTTTAGTTCATAAGACTTGTATTCATTATTCAAATTGATAAGCCAATGCAAACAAGTGTAATAATTATATATATATTTATATATATTATTGAAAACATCAATCATAAATTAAACTACATAACAAAACAATAAAATATTTTTTAGAGCAAGAATGTTTATCTACTCATTAAATAATAGGTTGGGAACAAATACATATTTTTTTAATATTAAAAGAATTAATAAATGACTATACAAATTGTGCCTAGGACATCATCTTTCGTATTGGACTTTTGAGATCAAATACTATTTACGTTGTTCGAATACGTAGATGTCTACTAGTATTGAAAAAGATGATGTGCACATTTATACAAAGTAAGTTACATATTTTGTTAAAATTAAAAGGGAATCAATAATTAAATTACTCTAAAAATATTATGTAGTTGAAAAAGATGATAATCACATTTATACAAAGTAATTTACATATTTTGTTAAAACTAAAAGAGAATCAACATTTCAATTACTCTCAAAGTAATGGGTACTTGAAAAAGATGATGTACACATTTATATATAGTAATTTACATATTTTATTCAAACTAAAAGAGAATCAACGTTTAAATTATTCTAAAAATATTGTGTAAATTTCACCACTCAAGTCTGAAAAATATGTTTAATAAGATAAATAACTATATAATAGGCAAGATTTTTTAATAAAATCTTTACTACATACATGTAAAATTTTTCTAATTATTCCACTGGCCCCCAGGTTGGATTATACTGCAGTTAAACAACTGCTTGTTGACGGCAGAAATCTACGTTCCCGAGGAGCAGTCCCTCATCAGTTGAAGGCTTAGCAATGCACCATGCAGGTTGGTTTTTCAGATGCTTGCAGCAACTGATCGAAAATAAAACAAGACACATGCATTTATATCAATGCTTACTTATGAGCTGCTGGATAACATTATGAAATTGTTTGACATTTATAGAACATCGTTCACCTTATATTCCATGGTGCTATAGTATAATATGATGTTAAGGAGACCTTTTCCTTAATGAAATAAAACTTTTAATGTATTTATTTTTGCTTGGAAGATATCATGCAGATTCAAATATTTCACTCAGCCGTATTTCAATTATGTGACATATATAATGTGTTGTTACATTCAGATCACAAAAAATGAGGCTTTAATAAGCTTCACTGCTTGCTATATAAATTAGGTTGAGCTTGAATACTTACTGGCAATTAATATTGATCATAAATCTCTGCTCAAGAAAAACAAGCAATTGAATACTGGTATTGTAAAGCTTTACCAACAAACACATTATCATAAATTCAAAGCACATATAGCGCTCACTATTAAGGATAAAAGCTTGAGTTAAGCTTCACAGAGTACTCAAAATTTTATACCTGTTTAAATTAGTAAGAGATCATGACAAGTTCTAATCAAATTTTGGTTAATTTTAACCAAGGATTATCTAATGCATCCACACCAACTTCGTATAGGAGGAGTTTGGATGAAGAGAAAAGGAGTTTGTCTAATGCTTCGTGATTTTCTGTTGGAGATACTGTTTCAAATAATGCACTATTGGCTCATAGTATACAGTCAGGAAGCAAACCACACCCACCCCCACCCCCCACATTGAATTTACAAGCCACAACTATGCAAGACATGATAAAATTGAGTTTCTGATGCAAGTTGAACTCTTTGGTGGCTGCCAGTTGTTTAAGATAATGAGCTACATATAGTAATAAAAATACAACCATTCAAAAACGTTTTGTGTTTCACTTCATTGGAATTGTAAACTAATCTAGATACACTTTGGAATGGACTGCCTGTAAACTCATTAAATTTAATGAAGGAAATGGCCACCTACAAGTTATATTTTTTAAGAATTTGACAGCAGAGTTTATCCAATCGAAAGCACTAGCACCTGACTGACTGACATAAAAATTACCATCTCCTTAGCATATAGGAAATAAAAAAAAATACGCGTTAGTGAGCGAACATTTATTAAAGGTTGTTCAAATCGTAACCAGTAATTTTTTTTTGAAACTGTACCAGTAATTTAATTCTACTTTTTCAGAGCAATCTAAAGCCAAAAGTTGACAAGTCCGCTAGGCCACTACCATACTTAATCTGGAATTCACAACTCATCCGCTTATCGTACTTTCCTTTAAAATCACCCAACGCCTTTCTAATTTCTACAATTAAATGCATTGATGCAAAAGGTGCCAGCCTTTTCCTCATGTAATTGATGTTACCATCTCCTATGTATGATACCAAATTTTATATCATTTTAATGTTAATATCAAAATTTTTTACACTAAATTTTATTTCACTTTAATGTATTTTACACCAAATTGATATAAAAAATATCTTTAAGAAATATTTTATAAATAATTTTTAATTAATATTAATTAATTTATTAAATATATTAAAACATATTCAATATTATACTCATTTTAAATATCTTAATGAAATATTTTTGACGATAAATTTTTTTTATAATAATTTAATTTATATCTTTAATTAAATTAACTTATATTCCAACACCATTTTTTATGTTGATGAATAATGCAACACCAAATTTAGTGTTGTACTATTCATCAACACTAAAAAATTATTTTAAGATAATATAAATGGTGTATTTATTAGAGAGCATTTGAACATCATTTACAGCATTTTGGTGTTCCATTGGAGATGGCCTAAGCTCTCCACTCAAACTAAATAAAGCTAAAGAACATTTTTCACCCAACGCGTAGGAAAATGACCTGTTGAGGCCTGCCCTCTCTCTAGCCAGAATAACTACCTGAATACCAAATTCGGGCTCGGTTAATTGTGTTCGTGGGTTGGAGATGGACGGTTGATATGGGTTTTAGAGGTTGAGGATGGATGAGAGGCGTTGGATGATGGAAGGGCTGTCTTTAGTTGTGACTAGTGCGCGATTTGATGAGTCAACATCACGACAATCAGACGCCACTCTTTCTTATTAATATTTTGACTGGATTAAAGATTTAGAAAATTGTGTTTCTCCAGGAAGGCAAGGCCATATGACACTTTGGTGTCTTTGATATTTTGGTCAATTAATTGCTTGTTTTGTTTGCTTTGGTGGGTTGGCCAGGTTGCTGGATTTTACATTGATGCTTTTTCATATTTGCTGCCACCAAATCAAATCCAATCCGGTCAAATAATTAACGCGTCTTTAATCTCTCCATGAAATCATTTTGGAGAAACTATTAATTATTATGATGATGATTAAATTAATATATTTTTAAAAATTGATAATAATTGTAACCACCCAATTACTAATAATACTGATTTACTATAAGATCATCAAATTTTAATATATAATTTAGAGAGGATATAATTCAAATCCAAACTCTAATTGCAAAAAAAGATAAATAAAAGAAAAAAATTATTGGTATTTGAAAGTTTTACACTCCAAAAATAAATAAAACAATGTGGCTTAGTTGTAAGGTGCACCCCATCTATCCATCAGATGGGAGGTTCGGATCTCATCCATCCCACCTTTATGTAGATAGTCTTCTCCTAATTTTTTAGAGTAACAATTCGAATAATACTATTAGAGTTTATGTCGTTTGATCTTAATAGCAATCTATCCCATAAAAGATGATAGGTGAAAAAAAACAAAAACAAGTGTTATTTACTTGTTGATGCTCGAGTCTCGACAAGAAGCAAAATAATATGTTTCAATTATGATGTCAACCACCAAAAATAAAATAAATAATTGCGAGTAATTAGTCTATCATGCATTAAATCTTCTTAACTACTTCAATTATTGGACAAGCTATACCATGTGCTTTATGATCATGTTTTATTTTTAGCAAATAACATATTTAAAGTAAGCCACTAATTGACTGATTGAGACATTTTTTTAATATGGTTATCAAGGTGAGGTGTAACCATGTAAGAGATGCAATAATTTTCAACAACCTTCTATAAAACACAACCAACCATTAATGCAGGGCTACACTGTTTTTGAACTTATTCTCCAGAATTCATGCAGCGATTAGAGCTTGACAATGAAAGAAATATACAAAATTACAACTTTTTTTTGTTTAAATAAATGAGCCACATATCTCATGATTTTAGGGCAATGATATTTCCATCTCTTTTCTCTTATTTAATCTTTCCTGTTCTTTTCTCTTCCTTATATAAATTTGACCCAACAATTATGTTCTTTTAGACCATATACCAACCAACCTTTGAATAAGAGAAAATTATGATAGCAAAGAAAGAGCAAAATAAAATTATAAAGTGAAAATTGTTCAAATTCGCCTGTGTCTAAGGGATGAGGTAAAATAAGCAAGCTTTATCAATAATTAGGGTGGAGCTTCTACCTTTAACAATCAACAGTTAAACTAAGCTATAAAGAGTAAGGGTGAAATGATTATTTACCTGTAAATAAAAAAAAAAAAAAAGGATAAAAAATCGAATCAAATCAAAATTTTGTTAGTACAAATCCATATGATGATTAAAAAAACAGAGGAAGAAAATATGAATCGATAAATTGAAGGACTTTCGATGTCCTCTATCACAAGAGGAGGTCTCCTTTTATTATGAGGATATCGACTTCTTTAGAGGGATTGCATCATCTCCTTAGAGATCATTCAATCTACACTTGGGATTTTTTTTCAAGAGGAGATCAGTTTATCCTCTTAAAAGAGATTTAATCCCCAATGACAGTTTAAGATCTTTTTTTTTTTTAATTTTTTCAAACAATTGATATATCTATTTTTTCATTATCAACCGTTAAATCTAACGGTTGATTATTAAAAGTAAAGGATTTACTACAATTAGGAGCAAATCTTGCATACTTTTACTCATCCACTAAACACATGGGAAGTTTGTGCAACTTATCCAATCACAAATTGGAGGTCATATTATGGTTGTTCTTTTTTAAAAAAAAAAGACTATTATAATTCCTAATTCAGAATTTTGGGAGGGGTACTATTTGAACTAATTCAAGCTTATTACCATTATAAAAGGCCAAAAAAAAAAGGAAAATTGCGCAAATCCGCTTGAGTTTATGCCAAATTATACCTAACAAAGTCTTCTTATCGAAATTGCATGAACCATCTTTGCATTAGTTGACTTTCGTTTAAATTGATAGTTGACCAACTTTTGAGGATGAAATATCTAAAATGCCCTTATATACTTCTTTTATAATATTTTTTTCTTAAATTTTGTTAATCTTGAAATTACTTTTATAGATATAAACTTAAACACATTTGTTTGGCCTCGTTCATTGTGGACAGATACCCTTCATGGTATAAATGGTTCACCATTAGCGAACCTTTAATTTGTTTTAATTTTGTTTCAATTTTTTTTCTTTTTTACAAAATGATAGAGGAGATATGATTTCCTCCATCCATTTGAGGAGATATAGTCTCCTTCGTCAATTTATTAGTTTTTAAATTAATTATTTATTAATAATATTAAATAATATAATTTATTTAATGTTAACTATGAAAATACCATTTTGCGCTATTACCACTATCATAATGGCTCCTCATTAACCTTACGAGAGGTTTGTATAATTAAAAGGGCTTCACCGGTTATAATTAGGACTAAACTGGAGGGAGATTTGTATAATTTATCCTTATAAAAATTAATAATAAGTACAAATAAATCTCTTTACTAGTTCAACTGCTAAGATTAAATATTTATATGTATATCCGAAAATCTATTTTCATAGTACAAATGATAAAAATAAAAAACTAAAAAATCTTAAACATACTAATGAATAAGTATGGTAAGACTTGAATCTCTATCTTAAATGAGAAGAAAAATTCCCCAAACCATTTGAGCATAAATGAATATGTGGAGTCCACCGATATTAAATTGATAAATCTCTGTAATTCTTCTGGTATGGGAATGTCTCGAAACGATTTAAAAAATGCACTACACTCCGACCAAATTATAATAATTGTTTTTGATGATAAATAGATAAAAAAGAAATAAGAATCATCATAAGTGGAACACTACTAATGAGATAGTTATTTATGAATTTTCATGTAAAGGTTAGATAAAAGTAGAGAGAGCAGGGAAACAGAGTCGATTAAAAAATATTGAAGGCGTTGCATGTGGCACTGATGGATGCCCGTTAAATTACGTAGTACGATCTTGAGCCCCAGCCAGAAGAAAAAATACCAATGAATTGACTAAAACTAAATGTAGAAATGCAGTCAATTCAACGAGGCAACAATGACATTCAACGGCCACAAAACAAATGTGGCAGCGACAGTACATCGCCTACGAATACCCTTTTGTCTGTCTGTCACTTATCATGCTCACCCAAAAAAGCACGAACCCAAAAATTGAAAAAACTGGGTTTTGTGATGGCGACTGCATATCTAAACCATCAGTTTCATAAACGACAATTCCTTTCATAGATTTGGAAAGCGACCCACAACGTGTAAAGCGCTGCTTTAATGATCCTTCAAACTTTCCAAGCGCCCCCACATCCTCTTTTTCAAGTGCTTTTTAGTGTTTAGTCTGCCCCCCCCATGTGATGTTAGCTACCGTTTGGTTTTCAATCTCACCTAATTCACCCACCAAGTATATATTTTCCTGTAAAGGCATATAATGTATACTTGATTTCTAGTCCAAAATCCTGCTCGATTTCTCACCTTAGACCGTGATTCTCTAATATAGAGATCCAATTCCCATTGCCACATAAAAATAAGTACGTAAAATCCTATGTTAATTTATTATGACGATAAATTTCCCTTTAGATTTAAATTTACATAAATGATATTTTTATATTTAACAGGAGATTTGATTAGATACATTCTATTTAAATCCTCATGTATCCATTGAAATTGGAAAAGTTGAAACTTGCCTTCAGTTAACCTCATAAAGTAATAATCTTTTTCCAACATTTGGAGGTTTTAAAAGATGCACGATGCGTAAATTTTCAAAAAGCCGACTAGTCTCCTATGAAATAGACTTTCTCAGGCATCCTTATTAGTTTTCTTCTAGTGCAAGGTAACCACAGAATCTTGAGTAGCAGTCTGGCAGATATAAAAAATCCAGTTCTACTGGCTGATTTACACAGCCTGGAAAAATCATGTGTATATTTTACAAACTCATTACATCAAGCAACTGAAATTGTCAACAAGCAAAGACATAATGAATGCAATAATTATACATTACAATAAAAAGTGGTCAAAGAATATCATACAAAAGTTGCACATTACCCTCTTACTTCTCCAATTCAACTGCTCACCATCACAACCAATCAATTTGTTAGCTTTAAAGAATATAACAAAAACAACAGCACACTGGTCTCTGCTTTAGCACTTCCAAGATCAAAGACGAACAAACAAAAAATCAGTAAATAATAAATCCCATGGTTTTCTTTGGTAATCAACTGGTGGATCCCAGACAGGTTGGCGACCTTGTTCTCCCTTCCCTCTTCTCCTCAAAGTCATTTTCACTTTCCATTTTCATCTGTTTCATCTGCAATCTTCCGACTTAAATGTGTCGAATTCTGATGGTTTCGAGGGAATGCTAGACTGGCTCTCCGAGTAGGACAAACCGCCATACATTGTTGAAGTACCTTCATTAGCTTGCCATCTTTGTAGAGCTTGAGGGAGACTCATGTGGAGGTCAATGCCAAAAGGTTCTTCATCGTCACGGTTGGCAGGTTTCCATTGCTCTACAAGAGGACCCAAGACATTGACCGCATGGCCCATATCCGGTCTTTGATGCGGTTCGCGTGCAGTGCAGTGACCTGCCAGCTCAGCCACTTTGAAGATGCTCTCCAGTGTCTCCGCATCTGGATTTAGTAGGGTTTCATCAATAGCCTTGGGGATGTTGTCTTTGTTAACTAGGATCCGGCGGAACCATGTGACTAAATGAGCCTTTTCATCTGGCATAGAATCATCTAATGCTTTCCTTCCAGTGATTATCTCCATTAAGACAACTCCATATGCATAAACATCAATTTTTGTTGTCACTCTTCCTGTGGCTGCAAAATGGGAACCAGAGAAGATATTCAATTGGTAGTCATATTCAAACGATACATACATAAAATCCATGGTAACATTCGAGATTGATTAAATGCAAAACCACAAGGATTTTAGAGGAAAAAAAAGAGAGAGAGAAAAAGGATATAAACAAGCTTTCTAGAAGTGTTCTAAAACACAGCATCGTCTATTATAGAAATGAACTGAAACAAGATCTTATACTAGATGTATGATATCTTCTTTGAAAATTAAAATGATCATTAGTATCAATTTTCTATATTTACTTAAAGCAAATTTAAATTACCAGAGAAAACCAAGTCAGGAAGAAGATTTGCAGTCAGCAACAGATATCTTACAACAAGATACATCATCATTATCAGTTTCTTAACGCAAGAAAAAGAGAATCATCATGAATAAAAACTGTAAAAAGGTAAATTTAAGAAAAACAGAGATTTAATTTAAAATCTTCACCCAGAAATATTACAAAAACAACTTTGCAAAAACAAAAGAAAATTCATGAAAGTTAATTTGACCATGTAATTATAAAGCAATACTTTTAAATGAGGCTGGTAAACAAAGATTTGAAGAACAATGCTCAAATCATTTTTAAGCTAATTCTACTAGTGATTTTTTAATGTTCCGTCATTTCAGTACAAAACAACCAACAACAAAGCATGCTTTTGAGTGTTTTCTCTGGAACAAGCACTTAAATCATGACAAAAAGGGATGTTTCAAAATCTAAGGCCGCATGTCAGCAGAACTTTAATATTTGGTGCGACATTGAAGTTGTTTACCTAAGTTAATTAATGCATCACATTGGTTAAAACTTGAATATTGCTAAGGTGTACGAAATACTATATTTTAGAAAAACCTCCCAAACAACCTAGGCAATATTCACTGTAAAATTACTTCAACAAAAACATTTAAATCTGAAAATTCAAGGCTCAACATACCAGCATACTCAGGCGCAAGATAACCAAATGTCCCAGCCAATCGTGTCTCCACAGAATACTTCCCATCAGGAGCGTTTTTAACCAAACCAAAATCAGCAACCTTAGCTCTCATGTCGTCACCAATAAGTATGTTAGAGGGTTTCAAATCTCTATGAATGAAACTTTGTTGTGCCAAGCTGTGCAGATATTCCACTCCTCGTGCAACATCTAGGGCAATGGTAATCCGCTGCTTCCATGTAAGAGGAGTGTAACCAAGTTCACAACACTCAAATAAACGCTGAGCAAGAGATCCCTGAGGCATATACTCATACACCAATAGCCTCTCATTGCCATTTATACAGTAACCTAAGAGAGCAACCAGATGCCTATGCCTAACCTTAGTAAGCACGGCAATTTCAGCCTGAAATTCACTCATTCCTTTGGTACCCATCGAATTAGACTCCATTCTCTTCACAGCAATCTTAGTCCCATCATGCAACTCGCCTTTATACACAACACCAAATCCTCCTCTGCCCAAGATATTACCCTCGCTGAAATTATCAGTCACCTTTCGAAGAAGGTCTATCGGTATAGTCACACTCCCACCATCAAAAAGCCGACGATCACTATCATCACCACTGCTTTGACTATGCAACTCATTAGGAACTCCATTGTAGGCATTCCCACCAATCGCTCCAATCTTGGGCAACCCGTTCCCAGTTTCCGAGTTCTTTACCCTACCAAACTTCCCACGCCTTCTTTTAACAACAACTTTATACACCACAAAGATAACCACCACAACAAATATCAAAACAACTATAACAACACCAACAATGATACCCAGCGACAGAGACTTACCCTTGCCCGATCCAGATGCCCCATCTGAGGAACCAGACGGCGAGTTAGGAGTCGTATCTATATCGGTACCAATAAAAGGGTTCCCAGGCGACCAAGTTACCTTCACGCTTCCTCCAAAAGACGGCACCTTACCAGAAAGATTATTGTTGGACACATTAAGATTCTCTAGTGTAGCTATTTGAGTCAAGCTATCAGGAATCGGACCAGTCAAGTTATTCTGCTGCAAATACAAATTCTTCAAAGCTGTGAGATTCGCATAGGCAGCTGAAATGGTCCCTGACAACTTCTTATTAGCAAGATTGATTGTACTAATCCTTCCTTGAGAATCACAAGTAACAAAAGACCAAGCACCACCTACAAGGATTATTCCCGGTCCACGAATCAGCTAAAAGTATGGGATAGCCCATAGCTGCAGCAATCTGAAGCATGGTTGTGACCTGGGGATCACAAGGCTTCCCAGCTTGTGAACTGTTCAAACAGAAATCATTATTATCAACTTCAAACTTTTGAACCCTAGTTGGAAAGGCAGGGTAAGGACCCTGCAACATGTTGTTTTTCAAAGACACATTGACCAATGCGGGCAGTGAAATGACTGAATCAGGAATCACTCCAGTCAATTGATTATCACGCAATGACAGATCAAACAAGCTCTCACATTTCGACAAATCCGGAATGGGACCGGAGAATTTGTTATTGTGAACCCAAACTTGCTTCAACTGAGTCATGGCCGACAAGACATCAAGCGTACCTGACAAGCCCTGGTTATTGAGCCAGAGGTATTGAATCTCCGACTTGCCGAATGAGTCAGGGAGAGAGCCAGTCAAGTTGTTGTAAGACAGCCTTAGGCTCTGTAAATTGGCAAAGGAATCGAAGATGTTGGGAATGGGTCCCATCAAGTTGGTGTTGTCCAAGTACAAGGTGGTGAGACCAGTGGATTTGGTGAGTTCTTGAGGGAAAGGCCAAGGGGAGAGGTAGTTGTTCTCACTCAAACTGAGGGTTTGTAGATTCGACAACCCGTCGAAGCAGCCGGAGGGGACGGAGGTGAAATTGTTGTTGTCGAGGAAGATTTCTTGGAGAGAAGTGAGTTTCGAGACGATGGGGAGGGGGCCGGAGAGGGCGTTGGACTGGAGAGAGAGGGTTTTCAGCTGGGAGAGAGAGGCGATGCTGCTGGGGAGGGAACCGGTGAGCTTCAACCTGGCCAGGCTTATGGACGTCACCCGGTTCGAAGGGTCGCAGTTGACGCCGCTCCAGTCGCAGTAGCCGTCCGCCGACTTCGACGACCAGTTGGATGGGAGAGGGGAGAGGGATTGGGCGAGAGAGAGCATGGCGGCCAAGTCATCGGCGTTGGCGGCGGCCGTGAGGAGGAGGAGGAGGAGAAATGTGGTGGAGAGAGAAAGTAGGGGCATGTCGTGAGGAGAATGGATTGATTGAGAGAGGAGAGATAGAGGGTGGAGATGCGATGTGAGCACCGCTTTCTATGGGTTTTTTCGTTTTTTTTTTTTAATTAAAACTAACAAAAATGATTAAACCAAAAACCGAACCGCGCCTCCCTCTCTCTGTGTCGCTATCGTCACGCACACTGCTTTTGCTTTCTCACACTGCTTTTATCCTTTAGTAACTGAGATGGTTGTAACGCATTACTTGTATATTCCAGTACATTTCCTTTCTTTTTTGGATTATTTTATCATTCTTAAATGGGTTTTTGGATCAAATGGTACATTTTTTAATTTCTTTTTAATCCAAATTCATTGTCTCAATTGTATGGTATATGAGTTATCCACATTGTAATATTGATAACTCATCTACCTAAAAAATTCTGTTACCACTATAACCTAATTTTGTGATTGGGTAATTAGTTTAAGCTTTAGAATAACCAAATAAAGTAACAAGTTTTTTGTTTTAAAGGATGTTTTGATAAATCCTATAACACGTCCCTTTAAAATGTATAAATTCATAAGATTCCAAGTAATAGATAAATTTTAAAATATGTTCAGGACAGATCATGAAACAAAAATCATTGAAAAGTTAGTTCAACTCCTATATGGAACAAAAATCATGAAAAAGTTGGTTCAAACTCCTACATGTATAAGTTGTGATGTTTAATCATCCCTCCTCAAATTCCAAATTTCTTTAAAAAGAAACATAAATCTTATTAAACATTTACGTTATATGATTATCTTATTTAAATCTAATAAAATGAACATAAACTCGAAGTGAAATTCATTTGAAATAGCATAAAATAGCGTAAATACGTGAATATTGATACTCATACACATACATATATATATATGTATTGATTGCATTGAAATCACATATATTAGATTCTAGGGATGCAGATTTGTCATCAAACATCAGCATGAACAGATAAAGGACATCAGCGAAACAACAAATTGATCTGCTGCGGTTATTTAGAATAAAGTAAGTAGGGTGGCGAATTTAAAATTAAGAAAGAAGAGGGTATGTTTGATTGATGTTTAATACAGTAAATTGGAATTGTTGGTGATGATTGGTGTGGGCCGTGTGGCGGTTAGTGAGTAAAATCGGCGGTGATAGGACCCACACGTGACAGCTGGTGCTCGCTAGAAATCGCGTATTCCACCGCTTTTTCTTTCTTTTGTTATTATTTTTTTTTTCTACATTATATAATTAGGATTTGTCCGAAAAAACAACCGAAATGAAACAAATCTAACACTAATAACACGGTTTTAAAAACGGTTCTCATATAAAAATATCGATCCACATATAGATGAAGAGAGTAATTTATATCTTAGTGAGGAAAATTAACCTCTTATTTGTATAAAAAAAAAGGGTATCAAATTAATAATCACAATTGATCATGCTGAACCAATAAACTTTACCACTACATTGTTAGTCACTTTATGCTTTTTCTTTCTCTTTAGTCTTTACAACTTCTCCTTTTCCATATATTCCTTCTTCTCTAAATTTCTATTTTACACTCTCCTCCTTTATATTATTCTTTTATATATACACCAACTTGCTTTCCTATTTACAACTTGCTTCATTCTTGTATTTTTGTCATTTTTTTAATAAACATTTGTATCAACTATTCCAAGTTGAAGGAAAAAAACTATCAAGCCATATATGTGTTCACCTTTTCCTCACATTTTAAAGGGTGTAGATATTATCACTTACAAATTTAATTTCCACACTCAAATTACTCATTAATTAAGTTTAAAAATCTAAATATTAGTATAAACACCGAAAATATATATAACAATAAAAACCCTATATAAACAAAATTAATTGAATATTTTCAAACAAACTCCTCTATACAAACCAAATTGATTATATTCCTTTAAAATAAAATTTCCTACCAAAAAAAAAAAAAAGATGATTAAATTCTTTTGATACAAACTTTCTATATTTAGTATTTATCTTTATTTCTCTTAAACATAAATTCTTAACCTTAACCTTAACCTTACAATTTATCAAGAAGAAGAAGAATCACCCATACTTGAAGGTTAAAGCCACCAAATTTACCATCAAGAACAAAACTTTATTTTGTGTTAAGATTAATTTTTACTTTTTAGATAAATAAAAAATAAATACTTAAAAAATAAGATTTTGCATTTTAAAATATTTAAAGAGTCATTTAATATATTTAAAGATTCATAAAATTTTGTTTTTTATAGATTTTTTTTATAAAAAAAAAATTATGGAATTTTGTCTGTTTTATTTTAAATTAAGAAAGAAAAAAAAAATTGTTTGAAATTGTAAAAGTAAACGAAAAAAAAAAATACTACGTTTATATTTGCCCTTGATTGTAATTTTTTAGGGATAATTTTCTCATAGAAATATTTTCAAAAAATTTGGGTTTAAAATCGTTTTCATAGGTGGTAATAACCCCACCCTTTTTTACATGTTCATTGAAAATGCTAATTTTATATCATTTTGGTTCATATTTTTCTAAAATATATATTGTGTTTCAATCCGTTAGTAAGTTGGATAAGTATCTCCCTTCCTCATAATCCTCCTCATAATAGGTTGGAGTTCAGTCTCTCCTATGAATATTAATACTAGTTTAAAATTATGCGAGCATTCTAATAGTGCATAATCTTGATAGATTTCGATAGTTCTTGAACCCGTAAGGTGTTGTTGATTATATATAGACATATATATATGTATAAATAATAACTACCAACCTTCCAAATAAAAGAACAACCAGTGTTATTCTTCTCCATTCTTTATCAACAAACACCAAATTAAGGCTAACAACAAACCCAACCATAACTACCGCCCTCAGTCGAAACTTCAACTTCAACTTCAAACCAATTCAAAGCTTCAAACCTAGCAACAACAAATCAGTAACAAAACCTAACAAAGCCCAGATTTCAACTTGATTATTATTATTATTATTATTATTTGAAAGAAAGTAGATTATTTATTTGGGTCAACAAACCCAGATGAAATTCATCTAGGTTCATTAACCTAGATGAATTTGTCAACCCAGATGAACAAGATAACGAAGATGGGTCTCACGACAATCTGGTGGTCGCATAATGGAAACGATAGTCTAATGGTGGAGATGGGTATTGCAATGGTCTAATGGTTGCGTGATAGAGATAATGGTCTAATTTGATGGTCGTATAATGGACACAATGGAGATGGGTTTCCATCGTCGATTACGAATGTTGACAATGGAAAAAGGAATATGAGATGGATCTCTAGATCCATCTCTAAATGATTTGTGTTTTTAGTTTCTTTCTTTTTTGGGGGTTTTTGCTTCTATTTTTTTTATTAGTTTATCTCCATTGTCCATCATGTGATAGATGGTGAAGTTCTTTTTTTTTAAAAAAAAAAAATATTATTTTATAATTCTTATTTTATTTTCTAAATTTTTTTTATAACATTTTTTTTTATTTTCATTTTTAAATTAATTTCCATCATCTATCATGTGATGGATGGTGGAGTTTTTTTTTTTTTTCTAATCTTAATTATTTTTAAATTCTTTTTGTTATCTATAATTTTAAAGTTTAAAAGAAAATTTAAAAATGTAAAAGATGAAATTACCTTTGAGTCATATGAGTTTAATTAACTCTAACATAAATTAATTAACGGTGTGGGGATTTGATATAATAAAAGGGTAAATATATATCTACTTATTTTTAGGCAAACCTCAAGGGGTGTTATGCAATTAGTTATATATATATATATCATAGTCTTTAAATATGCCTAAATTACATAAACTTGATCACTTTATTAATTAATTGTTAGTCAAATTTTAAGATTATTTTCGTCTTGTATTCCTCTATCCTAATGATAGTGAAACATGATCCTTTTCTGGGGCAACTTTGAATTAGTTTTAAATTATCCGCACAAACAAATATATCAAAATTAAAAGGTGTAATAATATTGATTATATAAAACATTATCATCTAATTTCATCTATATATAAAAAATGAAATATATAAATATATTTCTTTTTGTGAAGTAAAATGAAAATTTCACTATTTTAAATATAGAAAGTCCTCTATAATTGATTAGGTGGGTCTATCGCCACCCAAATTATTTCTACCTGCAGCATTTACTCTTTACATCCATATATCAGAATTAAGTTTTCAAATTTGTCTTTTTGTACACATTAATATTACATACTGATCTTAATGATAATTTCTCTGATCCAATTAATTCATTCTAAACTACAACAATTTTTTTTTTCCCTTTTTCATTCATTTCTCAATAGTTTTGCGCATTTTTAACTTGCAACCAAATTTTATCATCAAGTGTACGCAGGCACGCACATGTTCCAGTCACAACCATCAATAAATTATTGATTAATATTTAATTAATAATAAAAAAGACCATATATGTACACTTAATAGTACAGTAGTTTTGTTTTTTGAAAAGAATAGTACGTTAGTTCTAATACCCATTAAGCGAGTTTAGACTTGTTAGAATATGATTTAGTATGTAAGAGGCCCAAATTTAAAATCCAAATTCATTTATACGGAAATATAGTAAATTGAACTAAATTAAATGGTTTTGTGTTGATTTTATTCTTTTAAAAGTCAACCTCAAGTAGAAATATTAAGTTTAAGGTTAAGCAAACTTGCTTTTAAGGAAATTGACATTACTAAATGAGACCATAACAATTGATAATTGACACCATTTAAAGTTACAAGCCCAATTCCTGAAAAAAAAAAGTTAAAAGCCCAATACTACTGCAAGCCCAAATGTTATTTATAATAAAATTTCTTAAATGAACCAACATGGCTTGCCAAGTGAGTACAGTCGCCCATTCTAACTGCACCCTACTAGTTTGGGACAAAACAAAAATGAAACCGACATGGGAGGGTGGACACCAAACAAACAAAGCCGATGTGCGCTTATCATCAAACATAAGTCAACAAAACGATGTGGAGATGTAGAGAGAGAGAGAGAGAGTGCCGAGAGAAGAAATGAAGAGGGAAAATCAGTAGGGATAAAAATGGGAAATAAATTTTCTGAAGTTCTAATAATTTATTTCCACCATTAAGATGATTGCTTTTTGGAAAACAAAACATTAACATAATGCTTTTAAAAAATATTACATAAAAGTAGAAGTTTTAATTGAAATTATGTTTAATAGATTTAGGAAGGAGAATCTCATAGAGAGGAGAGATAATACAATTAATTAATGATGGATAGGAGAAAAAAACAAAAATGAATAATAAGTTTATTCAATCAAAACCATTCAAATCTCATAGATTTAAGTGCTACTAAATTGTGTCTAATATTATATTATATATTAACTATTTTATTTATTACATAACAGCCATTGTAGGCGCTTTATTTTATAGTGAGGGATAAGTATAACTGAACCTTTTCAATTTTTCTGTTTTATCTGACCCTTAATTGATTTGATGGAAATGACTTTTGATGTGTCTTAAAAACTTTAAAGAATATTAGAGCTGTTTTGAATAGATAACTAAAAAAATTAGTGAAATATCTAAAATATATACAGTTTAGAATGAAATTTTGTATTTTTTTAATAATTAGTATTTATGATAAAAAAAACAAAATCAGTTTACCATTTTGATTAAAACGGTGATTAATTATTAGTTAATGATTAAATAAAACATCAGTGTAATTACACCAATACAAAGGATACCTACAGATCGGCTGCAATTAGTGATAAAGTCATGAATTTATGTTTAAAAAATTTAAAAGAAAACAACAAATTTAGTGGAGACTGGATATGAGATTAGATCTCCGTTGACCGAGTCAACGGCAGAGTTCCAATTTTGTTAGCGATGGATCTCCGTAGACGGGCAACGGATGTCGTTCGTTTATAAATTCAACGTTGTGAGCTTTGCTTGCAAGCAGACATCGCCAACCGGAGCTCCTCGCGTTTCTCTTCATCTGGTTGCAAGCTACCTGGAATTGCACCCAAATACTCTTCCTGATCATAATTGGACGAAGTTACAAAATTATCCAGTTAAAGACCAACTGTAATCATTGGTGCAGAGAGTACAAAATTAATTATGGCATGATTTCATGGCCATCGAAGTTAGTTTCCTGATGATCAAGGGGGATTAGTTATTGATCATAGGTCTGGATTTGACTGTACTTTTTCAATCGAAATATATATTGAAATAACTAAAATCAGTCCACACAAATTAACATAACAAAGAACAAAATCTTACCATCATTTATTTATTTTGGCAGCAGGGATAAAACACACACAAGCTACATAATCACATGGAGATCAAGCTCCCAACTTTTCCATAAAAGCTCTAAGATTGATCTCTGAAGAACCATCATCAGCAACAGCTTCCAAAGCTAATTCTCTCCACTTTCTGGCATTCTTTCTAATTTCTTCTCCTTTCTCTCCACCTGATCCCATCACTATTTCCACACATCTCTTAATCTCCTCCCTCTTCACAGTACCTTCTTCGTTGACTCTAGCTCGAATCCCGGTTCCCCACAACTCCTCCGCCATCTTCGCATTCATCATTTGATCGGAAAACTGAGGGATACCCACCACTGGTACGCCTGCCACCAAGCTCTCCAAGGTTGAATTCCATCCACAATGCGTCACAAAACAGCCCAGTGACTGGTGGCTCAAAACCTCCACCTGTGAACACCATGGCACTATCAACCCTTTTTTATCTCCATCTAACTCACGTATCATCTCCTCAAATTGATCATCTTCAAAGCTGCGAATCACCCACAAGAATGGAACGCCAGTACTGACTAACCCATGAAGAACTTCCTCCAATTGCTTTCGCTGCAATACCGCCATGCTTCCAAACGATACATAAACAACTGAGCCATTTGGTTGGGTGTTCAACCACTGAATGTATTGTTTAGAAGCCTCGAATAAATCGCAGCCAAATGGTTTATTGTCTGATGGGATCAGTGGTCCAATACTGATTAAATTTATATTTCCAATGTTTTTGATTGCTTCTTCTTCAAGGGCATCAAAGGTGTTCAAGAGTACACAAGAGTTTGAGTCCTTTTCAAGGTTTTGAATGTGTTCTTGAACGGTTGGCATCGCTGAGGAATGTGGATTAGTTGGTAGGAGAAAAGAAGGAAGGTCTTCTTGTGCAATGGATGGCAACCCTTGTAAATTTACAAAACATGGAGGGGTGTTGTTGTCATTGTTGTATATACCGTCATGAATATTGAAGAAATAGTGATAGATAGCAAAAGCAGATGCAGAGTGTGTACAAAGGAGAGCTGAGGGTATAGACATATCACGCGCCACCTCAGCCGCCCATGGGAGGAGGAGACCATAGACCAAGAAATCAACTGGGTGACCTTCTTTTGATAGGGTTTGGATCAGTTGGGGAAGGGTTTGGGATCCGACGCGTTTGATCTCGGACATGATATGGTGGAAATCATCATTGGGGTGGGTTCCATTATCAAACCCGTCGGAGAAAGAAGCGTAGGATAAGCCATCATGAGAAGGGAGGTGTTTGATCTTGGTGAGGCCGTGGACCGTGGTAGCGAAGGTGACTCGTGCACCGCTGCGCAGTAGGCGTTTGGCTAGCTGGAGGGTGGGGTTTATGTGGCCCTGGGCAGCAAAAGTTATTAGAAGAAAGTGGAGGTTTTTCATGGTGGTTTGAGTTTCTATCTTTGCTTGACTTCGACCTCAATATACTTAGCTGGGTTTTAGACCTTGGTTCCTTTTGTTGTCTTTTAACTTTGGGGAGAACTTCATTCGGTGACTAAATTTTTGTGATTTCTCAAATTTTTAAGTCTATTTGCATATATGACTTTCCTGGTTTCTAAATTATTAAAAAAAAAAAAAACTCATCAATTGGGTTTATCTAATCAAATTTTAAATGTTTGATCGGGAGTTACAAGATGAGCATTTGGTTCTCAATAATTTTTAAATGGGATAAAAGTACCGTTTTGTCCTCCTAACTTTTGAAATCTAACTATTTAATTCACCGCTAGAAACTTAACACGTCACCGTAAATATAAAATACAAAAAAGACAAAGAATCTTAGCCGATTAAAATTTGACTCTTCTCAACTCTTGTTATTTACTATTTCTAAAATTTAAAGAAAAATTATAAATGAATAAAAAATTTATTCAAAAATTTAAAAAATTAAAAAAAAACTTTATTAAATATCTAGATTGAATCTCTACCTTTAATAGAGTTTCCATCAATTCTGGAGATCCAACCACCAGACAAAGAGGAAGAATAATGCACTAGGTTCGAAACCAATTAAGTTCGATATAGTTTCAAAAATTGGAATTCATTTGATTTCTTCAAAGAACAAACTCAGGTCTTGGGTTTGTTCATCTTCTTTGAACGAACCTAGGTCGTGCTAGGTTATTTCATATGAAATCTAGATTATTTGGATAACATCGTCGATGAATTGTTTTCAAAATTGTCAAATGACACATATAGAGTACACAATCAATCCACACGCAAAAGGACACAAAAAGTCCTAAAATCATAATACATGAATCACCACAAAAAGCAAAACCCCCAAATCATGTTTTAGATTGGCAAAGTTCAAGAGAAAGGGGAAACTTTTGGGTTTTGTTCTACAAAAGATTCATCGCTATTGGATTATCTTCTTGATGATTTATTTGTTCACTATGTTCTACAAAAATTTATGACTTACAAGTGTTGTTTGCTTCCGGATGATTTGTAATTGTTGTTTGCACATGTAAAAGATCCAAGCTTGTTCTTCAAGTTCCATTCGGTGGAGATATAGATTTGATCTCTCTGTTGATGGTGTCGTTATCAACTTGAAGATTTAATCTGGATCTCCACTAGATGAAGATCATCATCATCATCATGATCGTCATTTTATTTTCTTACTTTGGTTAATTAGATTTTTATCTTCATCGTCCATATCTAAGATGGATGGTGGAGATCATTCTTTTTTTTTTTTTTTTTTTGTTAATCTAATTTTTAATTTTTAATATAATTTGATTATTTTTTATCTTCATCGTCCATGTTTAATTTTATTTTTTATTTTTTATTTTATTTTAATTAAAATAACCTATTGGAATGATGAAAATACTCTCCCTTTGTTAGGGTTGACTAATGTATGACTAATAATAGAGACCAAATTGATAAATTTATGATAATTTAGAAAGACATTCATTTATGCGAACTGACTTAAAAAAAAAAGGTCAGATATCACAAAAATTTAGAGACTAAAATGGAGTTTTCCATTAATTTGATCAACTTATTCATTTTAGGAAAGAAAAAATGGTAATCAGCTAATATATTATCAAAATAATTAGTCCATTACTACATTTCCACATCAAAGTGATCAAATAATTAGTACATCTATTTTTTTTCAACTTTAAACCTTTTGGTTGTTCTAAAAGTATCTTTTCGACATCATCGACATCAAAATCCAATTTGAGTTCAAATGTATGGAGAAATTCTTATTTGTATCAACGCACTTGACAATCGAAGAGCTAATATATGGTATTATTAGAATGTCACATGTGAATCTTTTGTCATTTATCAGGTTTTTAGTTGTTAAGTGCACCACAAGGCAGAGCATTCGGTGCACTAAAGGCTTTTTTCTAATATTTATGCCTTAATACATAAATTGAGTCATATAAGATTTCCTCGTCTTTTTCTTCAATCGGGATATCATCGTTTTCGCCATCAAGAAAGGTAATTAAATCATAAAAATAACAAAAATTGAGGTGGTGAAATATTAAATTTCTCACAACTGTATAATTGACATTATGAACTTAAATCATATATCTCTTTTAAGTTTTAATTAGTAATTTAGAAATATTAGAAAAAAATTGGGATTTATTATATGATATAATTGCATCGGCTGGGAAATGGTGCATCCGCTGCATACACATGAGATTTTTCCCTAAAGTTGGGTTGGTTTTCTTAGCTGGAAACTGTGGTACATTAATGTCATACCAATCGCTTTTGTTTTGACTTTAGAGACGTGTGCACTTGACTTGTTGATTGGCAGCTCTAAACGCATGCATCAATTTGGAGAAAGTCTAAGGTGTACATAGTTTTCCCAAAATTAGTTTCTTGGTGCAACGTAGGAAAGAGAAATAAGTAGCAAAAAGCTCCTACTTTTCTCGAGAGTCAGTGGATGAGAGTGAAAATAAAGTAGTGAAAGAGAGAAACGTTAGATGAAAGTTAAAAATAAAACGTTGAGCTTTCAAAAAAAAATAAATAAATAAAACGGGAGAAAAAATTGATGAAGGGATTAACAAAGACTGCTTTATGCATTTTTGACAATTTTGCCTACCATATTAAATGAACAAGGTTATTTATCGATAATAATTTTTAAATATTTTTTAATAACCTTCTGATAATAGTGAGTCACGATAGTGAATGACCCAATTACTCTTATTCTGATAATAGTCAATTTGAACAATATCATGTTTAATAAAAATAAATAAAGGTAATGAGTAATCACAATTTGGTAATAATAATAAAAGATACATGTCAATGTCATAATAATTGATAATACATTTATAGGTTATAGGTGTATATAACATTTCGTAGGGATTAATAATCCCATATTTTATTTTGAGAAGCTTATTTTTGAGGGGGCTTATTTTAGGAGATAATCCCAAATTTCTCTTTGTTATTTGATATAATCGCTAGTTATCCCCTATAGTTAGTTTGTAGAAATTTTATTTTATCCCTTCTATGATTTTGATATATGCAACGGGAAAAAAGATTAAGAGGTTTTTTAAATATTTTCTTAAACTACAATAGATTTTTTGGATATTTTCTTAAACGACGAGGGGTATTTTGTCTATTTAATTAAATTATAAGAGGTTTTTAACGATTTTTTAAATTAGTGGTGGATTTTGGTTATTATATCAAACTACAACAGAAAAATTAGGATTATCCTTATTTTAATTATTAGGTGGGATAAAATAATCCAATTTAGTTTGATCCAACCATGTCCAATCCAATCTAATCAACTTTAATCGAATTCAATACGATATACAAAACATACCGGCATACGAAAACCTGAACCAGTCATCGTTTGGCATTATTCAAGCAATGATTACTACTAATGCTATAATTAGTATTAACTAGTAACTAACATGTAAGGATAGCAATAGGTCGGATTGGAGTCGGATCCGTCCACTACAAATCTGATCTTATTATCATTATTATTGTTTTATTTTTGTGAGGTGCCACAAACCCAATCCCATAACCCAAATTGGTTGTCACTATCCACTCCTAACTCGAATCCATTTGGGACGATATGCCGTAAATCCAATCCGTTTTAATTTGATTCAAGTTTTAATGAGTCATAAAATATATATTAAACAAAACTATACAAATAATAAATAGACATTGAAATTTAAAATAACTCGATCTTTACTTAAATTTAATATCACATCTAAATAATTATATAATATTCATGGGAAACATAAATTTATTTAGTACGAACACCAAAATAATAACTACTATATATAATCAAGTTCCATAACAAAATAGTAATGCACAATACTTAAAAATAATCTATGACGATAATAATGCTATAAAATAATAGTGTATGATTAAAAAATATAATAAAATAGGTTAACCAGATTGGATTAGATTAAAAGTGTTAAGCCTAAACCCGATTCGATATAAAACTAGATGAAAAATATTTTATCCAAACTCGACTCAAAACCTAGTTTCCATGGCCCAAACTCGTCCTAAATGGATTGAAGCCCCATAAGTTTGGATCGAATCAAATATTTTTGTCATCCTTATTCACATGCATGTTAGGAGAAATAGCATTATTACACAAGTCATGAAGAAAATTTTCCATGAGGTGTTGATGTGGTGTAACATGCTGATGGCGGTATGACCATACAATATTAGGTTGACACATGACATGATTTTTAAATAGAAATTAAAATATGATTTATCTTTTTTCTCCTTTGTAAGCGTTCATCCCTTTCTTTGGTTTCTCACACACCATTTTCAAAAACTAGGTACTTATGTTCTCTTTCTCTTCTGTCAACTCTCTTCCCCTTCATTGTTTTCTCCCACATACAATATTTTTTAAGAACCAAAACCTCAAAAACCAATTTCAATGAGTTCTCAATCTGTTTTTCTTTTTTTTCTTTTTTTTTTTTTTTTCATTCTCAAAAATCAACTTCAATCAAGCCATGTTTCAAGAACGAAAACTTAAAAAATCAACTTCAATAACATACGCCATTTTTAGCCCCCTTTCCTCAAGGTTGCTATGCAATTATTTTTTTTGCTGCTTGTACATGAGTTTGATTAGAGTTGGTTTGCTTTGACATTTTTTTATGGATCTATTAGGTTTGATTGGAGATGAGTTGCTTTGGCTGAACTTTTTTTTAAATTTTTTTCTATTCATATTTAGTGGGATTGATTGAAGGTGGGTTGCATTGGTTGGAAAAGAGTTTGAAAATGGCATGTGAGAGGAGAAAGAAGACAAAGGGTATTTTAATTTTTATTTTAAAATCATGTCATGTGTTAACCTGGTATTGGATGTCCATACCACCATCAACATATCACACCACATCAATACTCCATAGAAGGTTTTCTCCAAGTGATGAGCCCATCTTAATAACCTCATCCAAGAAAGCCAGAATTTGAACAAAATGAGAATGATATATGTTTCTATAAAATTAAAGTACACTCTAATAATTATATATTTTTATGTAATTAAAACTAGATATAAACATTTATATGTTAAAATTATTGATAATGATATGACTATTCAAAGGAATTGGTAAACCCCATGATAAATTATACAAAAAGTAAACCGTACCAACTTAATGTTGCTTTCAATTCAAACTAGATGATCAAATATTCACTTTTTAAATGTTATTAAATATTTTTTTATACTAACATTATCGAATGAGTTACTTAAAAAAAGAAAAGAAAAGAAAATTACTTGTAAAATGTAACACCTCCCAATAAACTCTCTTTTTCTTTATTTTCTTTAACTATTTTAATAATCTTGCGCCCAACATGTTTGTTTAGAAAGTTAGGCAGAGCATTATTCAAATTGTAAAATTTTACTTAAGTAGTACATACACAATTAAATCGGGATGAATATTAATTAGAGTACCACACGTTAAAAAGAGCCATAACTAGGCACATCACATCACAAAGCCGTATCCCATGGTAGTGTTGGAGTGCAGCATTTTGAGGGTTGGATTGGAGACAGAGAAGGTTAAAAAATTTTGACGGCCGCTTGGTTCTGTCATTCTATTGGATGAAAGTGTACTCTTCGGTGCATTTTGCATTCACCACATACAGGACACACGAAACCCATTTTCGTTGTAGGATATTGGTAGTTATCTGACATTTTTGTCCAATTTTTTTATCCTAACATTTTATATATAATTGATGCATCATTTCCATATCAATTTTCTCTGCTTCAATCTACCATCATGTTTGTTGCATACAATGTTTTGTATATTTTTTCAGTCTTTGGTCCTGTGATGTCATCGTTATTTAGATATTTATTTAATGTTTCTTTCTTTTTTTTTTTAATTTATCATCTATAATGCAAAGTTAATTTTAACTAATATATTTTGTTTATACCTTTTATTTCAAATATTAAATTTAATTATTAACTAATTCAAAAATATTATATCAATTACAAATTTAAAATATTATCATTTTATTTGAAAAATTAAAATTAATTTTATTTATTAAATAAATATTTCATTTAATTTATTAAATCATGTCCAACTAATCTAATAATTCAGCAAACATGAGATTGTCTTGTATATAATTAAAATAAATATAATTTAATCAATCTAATTCAATATATTATAACATATCAAAACAAGCCTATAAGAAAAGTTGATGAGACAAAAGTCTAATACATAATTGTATTAAGGTAATATATATCAAATCCATCAATTATATACATTTACCATTTATACTTTTCAGTAAACAATAAACATGTTACATAAGATGAATAAAATTTCAAATTTGAAAAAGAGATGTCGTAATAAACTAGTCCAATGTACCTCTGCTGCAATGGCAACGGCTCAGCTGGGGGCCACCCTGATTCGAGACACCATAACCACATTCGTGACTACACCTTTTTTCATCTGTCCATGGACCCTTTTTCATAAGGATGTCAGTCATTTTCTATCTACGTGTGAATTATCTATTTTTGTATAAACATCATTGTTCGAATCGTATCATTAATGTTTAATTCTATTTGATTCCGTTTATTTTATGTACCAGTCTTAATAATATAATAAAATAAAAAATAAAAAGTCAAAAATGTATGTTAGACAAAGCACCTTCACAAAACTGCAAAATTGTTGTCCGGCGATGGAGGCAACTCTCTCTGCCAGTTCCACGCACAGGTCGGCATCATTATTGTGTGAATCATTGATCTCAGGTAAGCATCTCATCTATAAATCGTCATCGCAAACGTCAAAGCAGATTCTTCTTTTCTTTTCTTTTCTTTTTTTTGAAATAAAAAAGTACATGTCTTCTTGACGTCGTCCATTGGCGTCGCTTTTTCTAATGGTTTCATATCTCTCTCTCGCTCTCTATATTACATATCCTTTAGCATATCGTGTGTCACTCATCAACTATTATTTATTTTCTGCAACACTTTTATCCAATATTATGGTGAAACCACACATTATGCTAGTGACGTTTCCAGCACAAGGTCCCATAAACCCTTGCCTCCAATTAGCCAAGCGACTTGTAAGCATTGGTGTGCAGGTGACGTTTGTCACGAGCGTCTCCGCCATCCGCCGCATGAACAAGACTTCAGTACCTGAGGGATTGTCATTTGGTTCTTTCTCTGATAGGTACGACGATGGTTTCAAACCTGGTGACGACACCCACCACTTCATGTCCGAGCTCAGGCGGGTTGGCTCTCAAACTCTCACTGAATTCGTGGTTGCCAGTGCCGAACAAGGCAATCGCTACTCATGTATTGTTTATTCTGTACTTCTTCCTTGGGTGGAGGAGGTGGCCGCCGCCCTCAGCATTCCCATTACACTTCTTTGGAATCAGACGGCTACCATTTTCGACATTTATTACTATTACTTCAATAGTTACGGGGATGTCATTAGTAAAAGCATCAATGAACCCTCGTTTTCGTTGAAGTTACAGGGATTGCCAGAACTGACCAGCCGTGGCCTTCCATCGTTTTTTGTCCCTTTGAATCCTTACTCTTTTGCTCTTCCATTGTTTCGAGAACAGATCGAGGTTCACGATAAAAAAAGTCATCCAAGAGTACTTGTTAACACCTTTGATGCGTTAGAATCAGAGGCCTTGAAAGCCATTAGTAAGTACAATTTGGTCGAATCGGACCGTTGATTCCGTCTGCTTTTTTGGACGGCAAAGATCCATCCGATACATCTTTTGGAGGTGATCCTGTCAGGGGTAGTGCTACTAAGGACCACATGGAATGGCTCGACTCCAAGCCTGAATCATCAATCATTTACGTGTCGTTTGGAAGCATTTCCATGCTGTCGAAGCCACAAATGGAGGAATTGGCACGGGGTTTGCTAAAAACAGGTCGTCCGTTCTTGCGGGTCGTAAGGGAAAAAGGAGAAGACAAAAAAAGAAGAGGATGGATTGAGTTGTCAAAAAAACAACCGAAATAAAAGAATCGATCCACATATAAATTAACCCCTTATTTTTATAAGAAGAGGGTGTCAAACTAAGGCCCACAATTGATCATGGTGAGCCAACAAACTTTACCACTACACTACTAGCCACTTGACGCTTTTTCTTTCTCTTTAGTCTTTACAACTTCTCCTTTTCCATACATTCCTTCTTCCCCAAATTTCTATTTTACACTCTCCTCCTTTATATTATTCTTTTATATATACACCAACTTGCTTTCCTATTTTACAACTTGCTTCATTCTTGTATTTTTGTCATTTTTTTAATAAACATTTGTATCAACTATTCCAAATTGAAGAAAAAAAACTATCAAACCATATATGTGTTCACCTTTTCCTCGCAGTTTTAAAGGGTGTAGATATTATCACTTACAAATTTGATTTTCACACTCAAATTACTTATTAATTAAGTTTAAAAATCTAAATATTAGTATAAACACCAAAAATATATATAACAATAAAAACCCTATATAAACAAAATTAATTGAATATTTCAAACAAACTCCTCTATACAAACCCAAATGATTATATTCCTTTAAAATAAAATTTCCTACCAAAAAAAAAAAAAAAAGATGATTAAATTCTTTTGATACAAACTTTCCATATTTAGTATTTATCTTTATTTCTCTTAAACATAAATTCTTAACCTTAACCTTAACCTTACAATTTATCAAGAAGAAGAATCACCCATACTTGAAGGTTAAAGCCACCAAATTTACCATCAAGAACAAAACTTTATTTTAGGTTAAGATTAATCTTTACTTTTTAGATAAATAAAAAATAAATATTTAAAAAATAAGATTTTGCATTTTAAAATATTTAAAGAGTCATTTAATATATTTAAAGAGTCATACAATTTTATTTTTTATAGATTTTTTTTATAAAAAATTATGGAATTTTGTTTGTTTTATTTTAAATTAAGAAAGAAAAAAAATTGTTTGAAATTGTAAAAGTAAACAAAAAAAAAATACTAAGTTTATAATTGTCCTTGATTGTAATTTTATTTAGGGATAATTTTCTCATAGAAATATTTTCAAAAAAATGGGTGTTAAAATCATTTTCATAGGTGGTAATAACCCCACCCTTTTTACATGTTCATTTAAAATGCTAATTTTATATCATTTTGGTTCATATTTTTCTAAAATATATATTGTTTTTCCATCCGTTAGTAAGTTGAATGAGTATCTCCTTCCTTATAACTAGGGGCGGCAAAACGGGTTGGCGTATCGGGTTGAACTGAATTCGATTCGATTCGTTTATTGATTCGATCAATTCGACACGAATTCATTTAAAAAGTAGGTTGATATTTTTGGTTTCGACATGAATTCATTTATAAACAAATGACATGACACAACACGAATAATTCGTTTATTACTTGAATCCTGAAAGGTCCAAATCTATTGATCCATGAATCCGTTAATTCGTTTAATCCATTTAATTTATTTAACCCGTTTAACTCGTTCAATTCGTTTAACTCGTTGAATTCGTTTTACTCATTTATTTCGTTTATAACTTAAATAATATTTTAAACATACCCCTTATTTATAATAGTTCACATTTCACAACAAAACACCTAATTCAACACATAAAAATCCTTATTTTTAATAATTCACATTTCACAACTAAACACTTAATTCAACACATAAAAACCAACCCCTTAAATCAACTACATAAAATTTCATATCATCTACATTTAAAAACCACAACAAAATAAAATCATAGTCAAACTCAATACAAATCTAAAGAAATTAAAATTACATAACATTATCATTCTTCAACATAATACTTTGTAACTTAAATTTTTTCCTCTTTGATTCCAAGGGAACCTCCAAACTACACAAATATCATAAGAAAACAACATTAGATAATATTTACAATCTTAAAGTTTAGAAATGTAGTTAAGAGAATTTATCACTAAGTGAAAGAATTTAGAGTCGAGCCTTCCACTGATCGTGAGGGAGAAGGGTTGGTGTCTGTGAGGGAGAAAGGGTGGTGAGTGGTGACCATGAGGTGGTGTGGATGTGGAAGAAGGGGTGGATTCGATGGTGTGGCCGTGTGAGAGAGATCTGATCTATCGAGGTGAGGACTGTCTGACCATGACCGTGACTGTGACTGTGAGGTGTGGTCGTGGTTGTGGGAGAACCAGAGGAAGGAAGAATGAGAAGGAGTTGCCGACCAAAATCTGAAAATGAAAATGGGAGAAAATGGGTTAGGGTTGGTCAAATGTTTATATATATATATATATATGCATATTACACCGTAACCCTTATAATATGTTAATATTATAATTTTACCCCTAAATTAATTGTGTAAACCCGCAATTCGTTTAATCAAACCCAATTCAATTCGTTTGATAAACAAGTAAGGCAGATTGACACGATTATGACACGAATTCGTTTAACTCAAATCTATACCAATTTATTTGTCGCAAATTCGTGTCGACCCATTCTGTCATGATCTATATTGCCACCCTTACTCATAATAGGTTGAGGTTCAGTCTCTCTTATGAATATTAATACTAGTTTAAAATTATGCGGGCGTTCTAATAGTGTATAATCTTGATAGATTTTGATAGTTCTCAAACCTGTAAGGTGTTGTCAATTATATGTATATATATATATATATAAATGATAACTACCAACCTTCAAGATAAAGAACAACTAGTGTTATTCTTCTCCATTCTTCATCAACAAACACCAAATTAGGGCCAACAATAAACCCAACCATAACTATCGACCTCAATCAAAACTTTAACTTCAACTTCAAACCAATTCGAAGCTTCAAACCTAACAACAACAAATCAACAACAAAACCTAACAAAGCCCAGATTTCAACTTGATTTTTTTTTTTTTTTAAAAAAAAAAGTAGATTCTTTATTTGGGTCAACAAACCCAGATGAACTTCATCTAGATTCATTAACCCATATGAACTTGTCGACCTAGATGAAGGAGATAACAAACATGGGTCTCGCAACAATCTGGTAGTCGCGCAATGGAAACAATGGTCTAATGGTGGAGATGGGCATTGCAATGGTCTGATGGTCGCGTGATAAAGACAATGGTCTAATTTGATGGTTGCGTAATGGACACGACGGAGATGGGTCTCCATCGTCAATTACAAATGTTGACGATGGAAAAAGGAAATCTAAGATGGATCTAGAGATCCATCTCTAAATGATTTGTGTTTTTAGGTTTTTTTTTTTTTTTTTGGTTTTTGTTTTTATTTTTTTATCGGTTTATTTTCATTGTCCATCATGTGATAGATGGTGAAGTTCTCTCTTTTTTTTAAAAGAAAAAATTATTATTTTTTAATTCTTATCTATTTTCTAATTTTTTTTTTCTTTATAACATTTTTTTTTTAATTTTTAATTTTAAATTAATTCCACCATCTATCATGTGATGGATGGTGGAGGTTTTTTTTTTTTTTTTTTTTTTTAAATCTTAATTATTTTTAAATTCTTTTTGTTATCTATAATTTTAAAGTTTAAAAGAAAATTTAAAAAGGTAAAAGACAAAATTACTCTTGAGTCATATGAGTTTGACTAACTCTAATAGAAATTGATTAATAGTGTGAGGATTTAATGTAATAAAATGATAAATATATATCTGTTTATTTTTAGGCATACCTCAAGGGTGTTATGCAATTAGTGTTTTATATATATATATATCATAGTCTTTAAATATGCCTAAATTACATAAACTTGATCACTTTATTAATTATTTGTTAGTCACATTTTAAAATTTTAAGATTATTTTCGTCTTGTATTCCTCTATCCTAATGATAGTGAAACATGATCCTTGTCTGGGGCAACTTTGAATTAGTTTTAAATTATCCGCACAAACAAGTATATCAAAATTAAAAGGTGTAATAATATTGATAATATAAAACATTATCATCTAATTTCATCTGTATATAAAAAATTAAATATATGTATATATAAATATATTTCTTTTTTGTGAAGTAAAATGAAAATTTCACTATTTTAAATATAGAAAGTCCTCTATAATTGATTAGGTGGGTCTATCGCCACCCAAATTATTTCTACCTGCAGCATTTACTCTTTACATCCATATATCAGAACTAAGTTTTCAAATTTGTCTTTTTGTACACATGAATATTACATACTGATCTTAATGATCCAATTAATTCATTCTAAACTACAACAATTTTGTTTTTTTCCTTTTTCATTCATTTCTCAATAGTTTTGCGCATTTTTAACTTGCAACCAAATTTTATCATCAAGTGTACGCAGGCACGCACATGTTCCAGTCACAACCATCAGTAAATTATTGATTAATATTTAATTAATAATAAAAAAGACCATATATGTACACTTAATAGTACGGTAGTTCTGTTTTTTGAAAAGAATAGTACGTTAGTTCTAATACCCATTAAGCGAGTTTAGGCTTGTTAGAATATGATTTAGTATGTAAGAGGCCCAAATTTAAAATCCAAATTCATTTATACGGAAATATAGTAAATTGAACTAAATTAAATGGTTTTATGTTGATTTTATTCTTTTAAAAGTCAACCTCAAGTAGAAATATTAAGTTTAAGCTTAAGCAAACTTGCTTTTACGGAAATTGACATTACCAAATGAGACCATAACAATTGATAATTGAGACCATTTAAAGTTAAAAGCCCAAATCCTGAAAAAAAAAGTTAAAAGCCCAATACTACTGCAAGCCCAGATGTTATATATAATAAAATTTCTTAAATGAACCAACATGGCTTGCCAAGTGAGTACAGTCGCCCATTCTAAATGCACCCTACTAGTTTGGTAAAAAACAAAAATGAAACCGATATGGGATGGTGGACACCAAACAAACAAAGCCGATGTGTGCTTATCATCAAAACATAAGTCAACCAAACGATGTGGAGATGTAGAGAGAGAGAGAGTGCCGAGAGAAGAAATGAAGAGAAAATATCAGTAGGGAAAAAAATGGGAAATAAATTTTCTGAAGTTCTAATAAATTTTCCACCATTAAGATGATTGCTTTTTGGAAAACAAAACATTAACATAATGCTTTTAAAAAATATTACATAAAAGTAGAAGTTTTAATTGAAATTATGTTTAATCGATTTAGGAAAGAGAATCTCAGAGAGAGGAGAGATAATAAAATTAATTAATGATGGATGGGAGAAAAAAACAAAAATGAATAATAAGTTTATTAAATCAAAGCCATTCAAATCTCATAGATCTAAGTGCTATTAAATTGTGTTTAATATTATATTATATATTAAATATTTTATTTTATTAGGGACACAACAGTCATTGTAGGCGCTTTATCTTATAGTGAGGGATAAGTATAACTGAACCTTGTCAATGTTTCTGTTTTATCTGACCCTTAATTGATTTGATGGAAATGACTTTTGATGTGTTTTAAAAACTTTAAAGAATATTAGAGCTGTTTTAAATAGATAATTAAAAAAAATTACACTTTCCCAAAATATATATAGTTTAGAATGAAATTTCTATTTTTTTAATAATTAGTATTTATGATAAAAAAAAAAAAATCAGTTTACCATTTTGATTGAAACGGTGATTAACTATTAGTTAATGATTAAATAAAACATCAGTGTAATTATAACAATACCTAGGATACCTACAGATCGGAAGCAATTAGTGATAAAGTCATGAATTTATGTTTAAAAAATTTAAAAGAAAACAAACAAATTTAGTGGAGACTGGATATGAGATTAGATCTCCGTTGACCGAGTCAACGGCAGAGTTCCATTGTTAGCGATGGATCTCCGTAGACGGGCAACGGATGTCGTTCGTTTATAAATTCAACGTTCTAAGCTTTGCTTGCAAGCAGACATCGCCAACCGAAGCTCCTCGCGTTTCTCTTCATCTGGTTGCAAGCTTCCTGGAATTGCACCCAAATACTCTTCCTGATCATACTTGGACGAAGTTACAAAATTATCCAGTTAAAGACCAACTGTAATTATTGGTGCAGAGAGTACAAAATTAATTATGGCATGATTTCATGGCCATCAAAGTTAGTTTCCTGATGATCAAGGGGGATTAGTTATCGATCATAGGTCTGGATTTGACTGTACTTTTTCGATTGAAATATGTAAGGAAATAACTAAAATCAGTCCACACAAATTGACATAACAAACAACAAAATTTTACCATCATTTATTTATTTTGGCAGCAGGGAGCATACACACAAGCTACAAAATCACATGGAGATCAAGCTCCCAACTTTTCCATAAAAGCTCGAAGGTTGATCTCTGAAGAACCATCATCAGCAACAGCTTCCAAAGCTAATTCTCTCCACTTTCTGGCATTCTTTCTAATTTCTTCTCCTTTCTCTCCACCTGATCCCATCACTGTTTCCACACATCTCTTAATCTCCTCCCTCTTCACAGTCCCTTCTTCGTTGACTCTAGCTCGAATCCCGGTTCCCCACAACTCCTCCGCCATCTTCGCATTCATCATTTGATCGGAAAACTGAGGGATACCCACCACTGGTACGCCTGCCACCAAGCTCTCCAAGGTTGAATTCCATCCACAATGCGTCACAAAACAGCCCAGTGACTGGTGGCTCAAAACCTCCACCTGTGAACACCATGGCACTATCAGCCCTTTTTTATCTCCATCTATCTCACGTATCATCTCCTCAAATTGATCATCTTCAAAGCTGCGAATCACCCACAAGAATGGAACGCCAGTACTGACTAACCCATGAAGAACTTCCTCCAATTGCTTTCGCTGCAATACCGCCATGCTTCCAAACGATACATAAACAACTGAGCCATTTGGTTGGGAGTTCAACCACTGAATGTATTGTTTAGAAGCCTCGAATAAATCGCAGCCAAATGGTTTATTGTCTGATGGGATCAGTGGTCCAATACTGATTAAATTTATATTTCCAATGTTTTTGATTGCTTCTTCTTCAAGGGCATCAAAGGTGTTCAAGAGTACACAAGAGTTTGAGTCCTTTTCAAGGTTTTGAATGTGTTCTTGAAAGGTTGGTATCACTGAGGAATGTGGATTATTTGGTTGGAGAAAAGAAGGCAGTTCTTCTTGGGCAAAGGATGGCAACCCTTCTAAATTTACAAAAGATGGAGGGCTGTTGTTGTCATTGCTGTATATACCGTCATGAATATTGAAGAAATGGTGATAGATAGCAAAAGCGGATGCAGAGTGAGTACAAAGGAGAGCTGAGGGTATAGACATATCACGCGCCACCTCAGCCGCCCATGGGAGGAGGAGACCATAGACCAAGAAATCAACTGGGTGACCTTCTTTTGATAGGGTTTGGATCAGTTGGGAAAGGGTTTGGGACCCGACGCGTTTGATCTCAGACATGATATGGTGGGAATCATCATTGGGGTCGGTTCCATTATCAAAGCCGTCGGAGAAAGAAGCGTAGGATAAGCCATCATGAGAGGGGAGGTGTTTGATCTTGGCGAGGCCGTGGACCGTGGTAGCGAAGGTGACTCGTGCACCGCCGCGCAGTAGGCGTTTGGCTAGCTGGAGGGTGGGGTTTATGTGGCCCTGGGCAGCAAAGGTTATTAGAAGAAAGTGGAGATTTTTCATGGTGGTTTGAGTTTCTATCTTTGCTTGTCTTCGGCCCCGATATACTTAGTTGGGTTTTAGGCCTTTGTCCCTTTTGTTGTCTTTTAACTTTGGGGAGAACTTCATTTGGGTGACTAAATTTTTGTGATTTCTCAATTTTTTAAGTCTATTTGCATATATGACTTTCCAAGTTTCTAAATTATTTAAACATAAAAAAAAAAAAAAAAACCTCGCCGGTTGGGTTTATCTAATCAAATTTTAAATGTTTAATCGGGAGTTACAAGATGACCATTTGATTTTTAGTAATTTTTAAATAGGATAAAAGTACCATTTTGTCTTCATAACTTTCAAAATTTAATTATTTAACTCACAGCTAGGAACTTAACACATGTCACCATAAATATAAAATACAAAAAAGACAACGAACTTTGTCGATTAAAATTGGACTCTTCTCACCATTTTATTATTTACTATTTCTAAAATTTAAAGAAAAATTATAAATAAATAAAAAATTTATTCAAAAATTTAAAAAATTAAAAGGCTTTGTTAAATATCCAGATTGTATCTCCACTTTTAATAAAGTTTCCATCAATTATGGAGATCCAACCACCATGCGAAGAGGAAGAATAATGCACTAGGTTCAACACCAATTAAGTTTGATATAGTTTCAAAAATTGGAACTCATTTGATTTCTTCAACGAACAAACCCAGGTCTTGGGTTTGTTCATCTTCTCTGAACGAACCTAGGTCATGCTAGGTTATTTCATATGAAATCTAGATTATTTGGGTAACGTCGTCGATGAATTATTTTCAAAATCGTCAAATGACACATATAGAGTACACAATCAATCCACATGCAAAAGGACACAAAAAGTCCTAAAATCATCATACATGAATCACCACAAAAAGCAAAACCCCCAAATCATGTTTTAGATTGGCAAAGTTCAAAGAGAAAGGGGAAAACTTTGGGTTTTGTTCTGCAAAAGATTCATCGCTATTGGATTATCTTCTTGACGATTTCTTTGTTCGTTATGTTCTACAAAAATTTATGACTTACAAGTGTTGTTTGCTTTCGGATGATTTATGAGTGTTGTTTGCACATGTAAAAGATCCAAGCTTGTTCTTCAAGTTCCATTCGGTGGAGATATAGATTGGATCTCTCTATTGATGGTGTCTATATCAACTTGAAGATCTAATCTAGATTTCCACCAGATGAAGATCATCATCATCATCATCATTATCATCATCATGATCATCATTTTATTTTCTTACTTTGGTTAATTAGATTTTTATCTTCCTCGTCCATATATACATAAGATGGATGGTGGAGATCATTTTTTTTTTTTTTTGCTAATCTAATTTTTAATTTTTAATATAATTTGATTATTTTTTATTTTTATCGTCCATCTTTAATTTTATTTTTTATTTTTTATTTTATTTTAATTAAAATAACCGATTGGAATGATGAAAATACTCTCCCTTTGTTAGGTTTGACTAATGTATGACTAATAATAGAGACCAAATTGATAAATTTATGATACTTTTCAAAGGCATTCATTTATGCGAACTGACTTAAAAAAAAAAAAGGTCAGATATCACAAAAATTTAGAGACTAAAATGGAGTTTTCCATTAATTTGATCAACTTCTTCATTTTAGGAAAGAAAAAAATGGTAATCAGCTAATATATTATCAAAATAATTAGTCCATTACTACATTTCCACGTCAAAGTGATTAAATAATTAGTACATCTATTGTTTTTTAAACTTTAAACCTTTTGGTTGTTCTAAAAGTATCTTTTCGACATCATCGACATCAAAATCCAATTTGAGTTCAAATGTATGGAGAAATTCTTATTTGTATCAACGCACTTGACAATTGAAGAGCCAATATCTGGCATTATTAGAATGTCACATGCGAAATTTTTGTCATTTATCAGGTTTTTAGTTGTTAAGTGTACCACAAGGCAGAGCATTCGGTGAACTAAAGGCTTTTTTCTAATATTTATGTCTTAATACAACTGTGGTACATTAATGTCATGGCAGTCGCTTTTGTTTTGACTTTAGAGCCATGTGCACTTGACTTGTTGAGCGGTATCTCTAAATGCATGCATCCATTTGGAGAAAGTCTAAGGTGAACATGGTTTTATCATGTTAAAAATATTATCGTACTATGCAATGTGTTTTAACCAATTAAAGTTAATAAACTGCATATAGTGCATGAGATAAGATTTTATTATTTTTTTGGAACTGAGTTGATTAGATTAGATATGGTTGAATTAAATTAGTTTCTTGGTGCAACATAGGAAGGAGAAATAAATAGCAAAAAGCTTCTACTTTTGGAGAGAAAGTCGGTGGATGAGAGTGAAAAGAAAGTAGTGAGAGAGAAACGTTAGATGAAAGTGAAAAAATAAAACGGTGAGGAGAAAGAAAAAATTAATGAAGGGATTAACAAAGAGCACTTTATACATTTATGACAATTTTGACTACCAGATTAGTTAGATAAGCTTATTTATCAATAACAACTTTTGAATATTTTTCAATAATTTTCTGACAATAGTGAGTGACGATAGTGAATGAATCAATTACTCTTATTATGATAAATAGTCAATTTGAAGAATATTATGTTTAATAAAAATAAATAAAGGTAATGAGTAATAACAATTTGGTGATAATAATAAAAGAAACATGTCAATGCCATAATAATTGATAATACACTTTTAGGTTATATATATAACATTTTGTAGGGATTAATAATCCCATATTTTATTTTGGGATGCTTATTTTTGAGGGGTTTTATTTTAAGGGATAATCCCAATTTTCTCCCTATTATTTCATATAATCGCTAGTTACCCCCTATAATTAGTTTGTAGAAATCTCATTTTATCCATTCTATGATTTTGATATACACAATGAGGAAAAATATTAAGAGGTTTTTTGAACATTTTTGTAAACTACAAGGGATTTTTTGAATATTTCCTTAAATGAGGGATATTTTGTCTATTTAATTAAATTATAGAGGGTTCTTAACGATTTTTTAAATTAGTGGTAGATTTTGGTTATTATATCAAACTATAGGAAAAAATTAGGATTATCCTTATTTTAATTATTAGGTGAGACTAAATAATTTAATTTAGTTTGATCTAATTCTATCCAATTCAATCTAGTCAACTCCAATATAATATATAAAATGTACCAGCATACGAAAACCTAAACCAGTCATCATTTGGCATTATTCAAGCAATGATTACTATTAATGCTATAATTAGTATTAAATAATAACTAACATGTAGGGATAGCAATAGGGTCGGACTGGAGCCGAATCTGTCCACTAAAAATCTAATCTTATTATTATTATTATTATTATTATTATTATTTGTGCGAGATACCACAAACCCAATCCCATGACCCAAATTGGTCGTCACTATCCGCTCCTAACTCGAATCTATTTGGGACAATATGCCGCAAATCCAATCTGTTTTAATTTGATTCAAGTTTTAACAAGTCATAAAATATATATTAAACAAAATTATACAAATAATAAATAAACAATGAAATTTAAAATAACTCAACCTTTACTTAAATTTAACATCACATCTAAATAATTATATAAAGTTCATGGGAAACATAAATTTATTTAGTACGAACACCAAAATAATAACTACTATATATAATCAAGTTCCATAACAAATCATTACACAAGTCGTGGAGAAAATCTTCCATGAGGTGCTGATGTGGCGTGACATGCTGATGGTGGTATGATCATACAATATTAGATTGACACATACATGATTTTTAAATAAAAATTAAAATACGTTTTATCTTTTTTCTCCTCTGTAAACGGGCATCCCTTTCTTTGGTTTCTCACACACATCATTTTCAAAAGGGAATATCCTAAAAAACCCCCTCCAAATGAAAATAACCTCAATTTACCCCTTAGTTTGAAAATATTAGCCAGAAAACCCCCTACCGTCTGGAAAAAGCGGTTTCCATCGATATATTTAGTGGTTTTGTGATAAAAATAGTAAAAGACCAAAATACCCTTATTAATTAAATAAAAAATATTAAAAATTAATCCAAATCTCAATAAAAATTTGAAAAAAAATGAAAGAAACCCAGATTTTCAGCTCGAAGATCTGGGTTTCATTAAATCAGAACAAAAATTTTAAAAATTTAAAACTCTTCCATAAAAATTAAAAAAAAAAAAAAAATTGAAGGAACCTAGATCTTCAATGAACATTTGAAGATCTGGGTAAAAAATTTCGAAAAAAAAAAAACAGAAAAATCTCATATCTTCAAACCAAAATAACATTCATATCCAGATTCAAAGAAAGCAACCAATAACATACATACAGATCCAATAAACCCAATTACTAGCTTTACAACAATCAAAACCCCGATCAAGAGACAACAACTCACAACAACCAAAACCCATAATCTTCTTCATCATCATATTTTATCCAATTACATCAAAACCCAGATTTCATAGTACATCAAACCTGTACCCAGATTTCAGATGCCCGCAGATCCACCCGCAGATCCACCTCCCCGCAGATCCAGATCCACCTCCACCGTTCTTCACTGTCTTGCCCGTAGATCCTCCGCCCGCAGATCCTCCACCCGCAGATCCTCCGCCCGCAGATCCTCCCCCCGCAGATCCACCTCCCCGCAGATCCACCTCCACCGTTCTTCACTGTCTTGCCCGCAGATCCTCCACCGTTCTTCACTATCTTGCCCGCAGATCCTCCACCCGCAGATCCTCCGCCCGCAGATCCTCCGCCCGCAGATCCTCCGCCCGCAGATCCACCTCCACCGTTCTTCACTGTCTTGCCCGCAGATCCTCCTCCACCGTTGCCCGTACCTCCCCGCAGATCCACCTCCACCGTTGCCCGCAGATCCACCTCCGCCGTTCTTCCCTGTCCTCTCCACCTTCTCGACGAACGGCGTCTGATCTTTTTGGCTAAGTTGGAGAGAGAGAGAGGTGTGAGTGGTGACCGGAGAAAGAGACTGAGTTGGAGAGAGAGAGAGAGAGAGAGAGAGAGAGGTGAGAGAGGTGTGTGACCGGAGAAAGAGACTGAGTTGGAGAGAGAGAGAGAGAGGTGTGAGTGGTGAGAGTGGTTTTTGGTTTTTTTTTTTTCTTTTTTTTAATTAAAATATTACATGTTATATTCAAGCTATATTTCATTCTCTATGGACACGTTTAATTACCTTTATACCCTCGATTTTAACAGATCCGTCATTTTTTTAACCGTTTTACTATTTCAATTGACGGTTGGATCTTTTTGGTTAATATTTTCAAAACCAGTGGTGGTTTGACATTATTTTTATTTTGAGGGGGCAAATTGATAATATCCCTTTTCAAAACTAGGTACTTGTGTTCTCTCTCTCCCCTGTCAACTCTCTTCCCCTTCTTTGTTTTCTCCCACATGCAATATTTTTAAAGAACCAAAACCTCAAAAATCAACTTCGATGAGTTCTCAATATGTTTTTCTTTTTTTCTTTCTTTTTTTTTTTTTCATTCTCAAAAATAAACTTCAATATGGTTTTTCTCAAAACCTCAAAAATCAAATTCAATCAAGCCATGTTTCAAGAACAAAAAGTTCAAAAATCAACTTCAATCACATATGCCATTTTTAGCCCCCTTTCGTCAAGGTTGCTATGGAATTATTTTTTTTTTGCTGCTTGTACATGAGTTTGATTAGAGTTGGTTTGCTTTGACATTTTTTTATGGATCTATTAGGTTTGATTGGTGATGAGTTGCTTTGGTTGAATTATTTTTTTATTTTTTTCTGTTCATATTTAGTGGGTTTGATTGAAGGTGGGTTGCATTGGTTGGAAAAGAGTTTGAAAACGGCACGTGAGAGGAGAAAGAAGACAAAGGGTATTTTAATTTTTATTTAAAAATCATGTCATGTGTCAATCTAGTATTGGATGTCCATATCATCATCAGCATATCACATCACATCAACACTCCATAAAAGGTTTTCTCCAAGTGATGAGCCCATCTTAATAACCTCATCCAAGAAAGCCAGAATTTGAACAAAATGAGAATGATATATGTTTCTATGAGATTAAAGTACACTCTAATAAGTATATATTTTTATGTAATTAAAATTAGATATAAACATTTATATGTTAAAATTATTGATAATGATATGACTATTCAAAAGATTTGTTAAACCCCATGCTAAATTATACAAAAAGTAAACCGTACCTACTTAACGTTGCTTTCAATTCAAACTAAATGATCAAATATTCACTTTTTAAATGTTAATAAATATTTTTTATACTAAAATTATTGAATAAGTTGCTTAAAAAAAAAAGAAAAGAAAAGAAAATTACTTGTAAAATGTAACACCTCCCAATAAACTCTCTTTTTCTTTATTTTCTTTAACTATTTTAATAACCTTGCGCCCAACATGTTTGTTTAGAAAGTTAGGCAGAGCAATATTCAAATTGTAAAATTTTACTTAAGTAGTTCATGCACAATTAAATCGGGATGAATATTAATTAGAGTACCACACTTTAAAAAGAGCCATAACTAGGCACATCACATCACAAAGCCGTATCCCATGGTAGTGTTGGAGTGCAGCATTTTGAGGGTTGGATTGGAGACAGAGAAGGTTAAAAAATTTTGACGGCCGCTTGGTTCTGTCATTCTATTGGATGAAAGTGTACTCTTCGGTGCATTTTGCATTCACCACATACAGGACACACGAAACCCATTTTCGTTGTAGGATATTGGTAGTTATCTGACATTTTTGTCCAATTTTTTTATCCTAACATTTTATATATAATTGATGCATCATTTCCATATCAATTTTCTCTGCTTCAATCTACCATCATGTTCGTTGCATTCAATGTTTTGTGTATTTTTTCAGTCTTTTAAAGTCGCCATTGCTTTGTCCTGTGATGTTATCGCTATTTAGATATTTATTTAATGTTTCTTTTTTTTTTTAATTTATTATCTATAATGCAAAGTTAATTTTAACTAATATATATTGTTTATACCTTTTATTTCAAATATTAAATTTTATTATTAACTAATTCGAAAATATTAAATCAATTACAAATTTAAAATATTATCATTTTATTTAAAAAATCAAAATTAATTTTATTTATTAAATAAATATTTTCATTTAATTTATTAAATCATGTCCAACCAATCTAATAATTCAGCTAACATGAGATTGTCTTGTATATAATTAAAATAAATATAATATAATATAATTTAATCAATCTAATTGAATCGAATTCAATATATTATAACATATCAAAACAAGCCTATAATAAAGTTGATGAGACGAAAGTCCAATACATAATTGTATTAAGGTAATATACATCAAATCCATCAATTATATATATTTATCATTTATACTTTTCAGTAAACAATAAACATGTGACATGAGATGAATAAAATTTCAAATTTGAAAAAGAGATGTCATAATAAACTAGTCCAATGTACCTTTGCTGCAATGGCAGCGGCTCAGCCGGGGACGACCCTGATTTGAGACACTATAACCACATCCGTGACTACACCTGTTTTTCACTTGTCCATGGACCTTCTTTAATCCTCGTGACGGTCGTCTTTTATCTATACGTGGATTATCCTTTTTCGATGCCTAATTTTATTTGACTTCGATTATTTTATGAACTAGTCTGAATAATATAATATAATAAAAAATAATAAATTAATACAAAAATGTACGTTAGAGACAAAGCACCTTTTCGAAACTGCAAAAATGTTGTCCGGCGATGGAGGCAACTCTCTCTGTCAGTTCCACGCACAGGTCGACATCATTATAGTCTGAATCATTGATCTCACGTAAGCATCTCATCTATAAATCGTCATCGCAAACGTCACAGTAGATTCTTCGTTTCTTTTTCTTGTTTTTTTGAAATAAACAAGCACATGTCTTCTTGACCTCGTCCATTGGCGTCGCTTTTTCTAATGGTTTCATATCTCTCTCCCTCTCTATATATTACGTGTCCTTCAGCATATCGTGTGTCACTCATCAACTATTATTCATTTTCTGCAACACTTTATCCTATATCATGGTGAAACCACACATTATGCTAGTGACGTTTCCAGCACAAGGTCACATAAACCCTTGCCTCCAATTAGCCAAGCGATTTGTAAGCATTGGCGTGCAGGTGACGTTTGTCACGAGCGTCTCCGCCATCCGCCGCATGAACAAGACTTCAGTACCTGAGGGATTGTCATTCGGTTCTTTCTCTGATGGGTACGACGATGGTTTCAAACCTGGTGACGACACCCACCACTTCATGTCCGAACTCAGGCGGGTTGGCTCTCAAACTCTCACTGAATTCGTGGTGGCCAGTGCTGAACAAGGCAATCGCTACTCATGTATTGTTTATTCTATACTTCTTCCTTGGGTGGAGGATGTGGCCGCCGCCCTCAACATTCCCATTACACTTCTTTGGAATCAGACGGCTACCATGTTCGACATTTATTACTATTACTTCAATGGTTACCGGGATGTCATTAGTAAAAGCATCAATGAACCCTCGTTTTCGTTGAAGTTACAGGGATTGCCAGAGCTGGCCAGCCGTGACCTTCCATCTTTTTTTGTCCCTTCGAATCCTTACTCTTTTGCTCTTCCATTGTTTCAAGAACAGATGGAGGTTCTCGGTAAAAAAAGTCATCCAAGAGTACTTGTTAACACCTTTGATGCGTTAGAATCAGAGGCCTTGAAAGCCATTAGTAAGTACAATTTGGTCGGAATCGGACCGTTGATTCCGTCTGCTTTTTTGGACGGCAAAGATCCATCCGATACATCTTTTGGAGGTGATCTTGTCAAGGGTAGCGCTACTAAGGACCACATGGAATGGCTCGACTCCAAGCCTAAATCATCAGTCATTTACGTGTCGTTTGGAAGCATTTCCATGCTGTCGAAGCCACAAATGGAGGAATTGGCACGGGGTTTGCTAAAAACAGGTCGTCCGTTCTTGTGGGTCATAAGAGACAATGGAGAAGACAAAAAAGAAGAGGATGAATTGAGTTGCAGAAAAGAGTTGGAAGAGCAAGGAAAGATAGTGGCATGGTGCTCACAAGTGGAGGTTTTGTCTCATAAATCATTAGGATGTTTCATGACACATTGCGGATGGAACTCAACGTTTGAAAGTTTGTGTTCCGGTGTGCCGATGGTTGCCTTTCCGCAATGGACAGATCAAAACACAAATGCAAAACTGATTGAAGATGTGTGGAAGACTGGTGTTAGAGTCAATATCGACGACCAAGGGATAGTTGATAGGGATGAGTTTTGCAAGTGTTTGGAATTAGTGATGGGAAGCAAAGAAATGACAGACAATGCCAAGAAATGGATGGAGTTGGCAAGAGAAGCAGCCAAGGAGGGTGGCTCTTCACAGAAAAATCTTAAGGAATTTGTGGATGAGATTTCCGCTCTCTAGACTGAGAAGATCACAACCCACCTTGCAGTAAGATGTATGGCTCATGTGATTTTCAAAAAGGAAACAAGATGCATGGCTCATGTCCGTGCACCAAGAGTTTTCTCTAGATTTGTTTTGCCCTTCTGTTTGGTATGTTATTGTGGAAATTTTCAAATTTCGTTCTTATATTTTTATCAAAATTGACTTTTTTTTTCCCGTTTTTAAACGCAAATTGATTGTTTGGGAGACGCATTTGGTGTGTGATTGTATTGTATGTGAGGTGTACTGACATCACAACCTTAGATGCTCATTCTGTTTGTACAACCAACTTTGTTGACAAATGTAATTATCACTTTTATTTATAAATGTTAAATAAATTTTAAATATATAATTATAGTTTATCAAAGTATTATATATGTGAATTTAAGTTTTAACATTAATTATTTATATTTTATAAATATATAATTGAAAATATTAATATTTTATTTTAAAATTATTAACAATAATTATATTTTATTAAAATAAATTTTAATATAATTATATTCAATCCAATGTAATAGTACACCAAATAAAGCATTATATTATATCCAATCTAATCGAATATAATCCACTTCAATTTAGTTCAATCGAATCCAACACTGTATACTAAACGTTTCTAAGTCCCATAATGCATAAACATCACTATTAAGTTTGAATTGTACACCTCATGCTTACTATAGCAGCAGCTAGCACACTAAAATTCGAAGTAGTCATCATTTGACATTGTTCAAGCAATGATTACTACTAATGCTATAATTGATATTTGACTAGTTGCTAACAGATAGGAAAAGCAATAGGATAGGATTGGGGCTGGATAGATCCACCCCAAATCCGATTTGATATTTTTGCGAGATGCCACAAGCCTGATCCGTGATCTAAATTGATCATTACTTTTAACCCAAACTCAAATCCTTTTGGGATGATATGCTCTAAACCCAACCCATTTTAATCTAATTCAAGTTTTTATAAGGCATAAAATATAGGAATAATCCTAATTTTCCCTTTGTTGTTTGAGGTAATAGTTAATTACCACTTTATAGTTTATAAAAATCTTATTTTACCTCTTCTATTAACTCTGTTAGTGAAAAAATGATTCTGACAATGAAAATGCGTGAAAAGACCAAGTTTGATAGACGGTGGAGATCAAATCTAAAGATTGAATCTCCATTGACACTATCTTATTCTTCTTCAATGAATAAGATGCAAGCACATATCCATTTCTCAAAACATGAAACCAACCTGCAACAACAACAACATCATCATCACAAAACCTTGCAACAATATCAAACACAACAACAACATAAAAAAAGATTAAAAAAAAAAAACACACAACACAACCATAGAAACTTCTAGATTTCTAGCCACAACAGTAGCATAAAAAACCAAAAAAAAAAAAAAAATCTAAGTTTCTGGGTTTCCAACGAGGAGACCTAGAACTTTTGGGTTTCTATGGAAACCTAAATCTAGGTTTCCATGCGATAGAAAACCAAAAACTTCTGAATTTTCAACAATGGAAACCTAGAAATTTTTGCGTTTATGACATTTCCATTGCCGAAAACCCATAAACTTATAGTTTATGGGTTTTTCGACGATGGAAACCCAGGAGTTGGGTTTTCGATGATGGGTTTCCATTGTCAAGAGAGAGAGAAAGAGAAACTCATCGTCGATTGAGAGAAACCCATCATCGATTGAGAAGAGAGAGAAAGAGAAACCTATTGCCGACTGAGAAAGAGAGAGAGAAAGAGAGAGAAAGAGGTTTCTTTAAGTATATTTTTTTTATTGTTCTTTTTTTTTTTAATTATGTCCACTGTTCATCATGTTGACGGACGGTGGACATAATTTTTTATCGACGATGAACATAATTTAAAAAAAAATTAATATTTTAATACTTTTAAATTTGTTAATGCTTTAAAAAAAAATTGAAAGTTTTGATCATCACTATTCATTTTAGAAATGGACGGTGAAGATTTTTTTCAATTTTTTTAAAATATTAAAATTTTATTTTATTAAATATTAATATATATTTTTTATATTTTATTTTACTTTGACAATTTTGTCATTTCATATTAACTGTCAAACATTGATTTTTAACGTCTAAGTTGGTAAAAGTTTTTTTGAATATTTTAATAAACTACGAGGTTTTTTTTACTTATTTCGTAAATTAATAGGGGGATATTAGTGATTTATCAAGCTTAGGGGGGGATTTTGGCCATCTCATCAAATTATAGGGTGAAAATAGGATTAACACTAAAATATATATTAAAACAAAAATATACAAATAATAAATAATCATTAAAACTTAAAATAACAGAATCTTTGATTTAATTTAATATCACATCTAAATAATTATATAAAACTCAAGAAAAATATAAATTTATTTAGTACAAACACAAAAATAATAACTAATATATAACAAAAGTTACATAATAAAATAGTAATGTATAATATTTAAAAAATAATTGTAATAATAATAATGTTAATAAAAAAAAATTAGTGTATAATAAAATATTACAAATTGGGTTAACCAGATTAGATAAGATCAAAAGTGTTTTAACTCAAACGCGATTCCATATAAAACGGGATGAAAAATGTTTGATCCAGAGACGAATGAAAACCCAGTTTCCACGCCCCAAACTCGTTCTAAACGGATTGTTGTGAAACAAAAGTGGACAAGAGATTGGACTTCAAGGAAGCAGTTGAGGAGCATGCCCTGTTTTTGTTCATAAAACTAGAATAAAAACAGAGCATGCTCAAACAAAGAACCCACTGATAAAGTTAGAAGCATGGACACAGTTTAGTTCGTGAAAGCGAAGCATGGAGACAGCGCGAACTTTAATCGCGAACTAAACAGAGTTCGCGAACTATGTTGGTTGTCTGACTCTCTGGTGCATTCGCGAACGAAGTTCTCGTTCGTGAACAAATTTCGCTTGGCTCGCCAACAAATTTTTCACGACCTATGTTCGCTCTCTCTTTTTCTCTTAATGGTGTTGCTCTCTGTTTAGTTCGATTCAAGGTCTGTTCTTCAAATATTGGTTTAGACCTTTCTCTTACTAAGCAGATAGTACATTCAAGTTTAAAAATCAAAACTTTAAGCAAACCCGCCTCTCATTCACAGCCTGATCAGAGACTAAACACTTATCAACACAATTTATCAACTTAACAATTTCAGAGTAAAAAAAACAGAAGCTAAGATATAAAGTTGAGCCGAACGTTGTCGACCACGACAAACAACGACAGCGGCTCAGGGAGTTCGCGACGGTCGCCGTCTGGTTCTCTGGTGCGTTCGCGAACAAATTTCGCTTTCGTGAACTATGTTAGTGGTGTTGCTCTCCGCTAACTATAGTTCGCGAAGGCGACGAGTTCACATTTTGACATTTTGTCTTTCGTATAAAAGTTAAAACGCGCTCATCAAAACCTAAGCCTCATGGGAAGTTTCAATTGTATCATATATCAATTTTGAATCAACGGGCATTATTTTCGACTGATATTCAAGCGTAAAACATTTTACTTAGAAACATATCTTAATTCAATACAATTTTAAATTACGCTTTTTAATATCTTATTTTTTAAAAAATAAGGAATATATCTTAATTGCAACGTGGATAGTTTAACCGTCCATTACGCATGGCAACTTAAACTGAAGTCAAAGAAAACCCAAAGAATAGACAAGTAAAGCAAAGACAATGCTAAGTTATGCGAGCATGGAGAGACTTAACTTGAAGTGGTGCATCGAGATAGGATTGATCTTTTCTGTTTCTGGTTTTGGAATTATATTAATTTGAATTTGAATTAATAATATATATGGCCATTTTGAAAGGCCAGCCTGATATAACAATGGTGACAGTTACCACTCACTGGATTAAAGCCAGTTAGCTTCGCCGAGGATGATTGCTCTTGTGGTTGAAGACAAGAAAGAAATGATGAACTAAGAAAATGGATGAAAAAAAATAACGAGAGTAATTTTTTTATTAAAATTTAGGGTAAAAATTATTTTTGTTCCTAAGTTTTGGGAAATGATCGAATCAACCCTAATCTTTCGAAAAAAAAAAATCAAACTAGTCTCTTCCGTTAGTCAACTAATAATCAAATTTAACGGAAAAAGTGAAAAGACTCATTTATTCTTGAATTCTTTTAAAACGGACAAAAATATCATCATACCTCTGTCTATAGTTAAATATTACAACAATTTTTAATTACAAAAATATTCCCTTTCGATTTTTTATGTAATTACAATAATATTATTGGATTTTTTTGAAAAGTTACTTAAACACCCATAAAATTAAACCAAAAAAAAAACTTCAAAAAATAAATTAAAAGTGAAAAATAAAACAAAATTAAACATAAAAAGTCACTAATATCCACAGGAGTCTTTTTTTTTTTTTTAAATTTAAGAAAAAAGGTTAAATTAGAAAAAAATACAAAGTGATAATCCATCTTCAACCATCAAGTTTCAACCTAGTTTTCATTAAAAAAAAAAATCAGCCTAAAATAATAAATTAATAAAAAATAACTACCAAATTGTCTTCAACCTCAACCTTAAGTCTCCATGAGTTAAAGCCTCCGTCGCTACAACATCTTTACAATCAATCAAACCTCAATCTCAAACCACCACGAAATCTAGTTTCACAACCAGTCGAACTGACAGCTTCCATTGCCACCTCCATCGTTGGCCAGAAGTGCCACCATAACCACAACATCTCCACCTCCTTCACACCACAACCATAACATCACCATGAACCCATTTGGTTTCAACAAACCCAAGTCACACCTGAGTTTATTAAAGAACAAGCTTGGGCACCTAGGTTTGTTTGAAGAAGATGAATGAACCCAGACACTTGGGTTTGTCTTTTGGTTTCAATCGTTTGTTCGAAAAAAGTGAATGAACCAAGATACCTAGGTTTGCTTTATAGTTTCAATAAATCCAAACAACTTAATTTATCTTCTTTGAATGAATTCGTTTTTGGGTTTATTTGAACTTCTTTGTTCTAGTTTTTTTTTTTTTTTCTAACCCAGGCAACTGAGTTCATCTTCCTTGTTGGGTTCTTTTATACTTTCATTTTTTAAGTTTTTTTTTTTTTTTTTTTTAATTTGTCAATTTTTTTTAAATTTTTTGTTTTATATTTTTAGGAAAAATTTTATTTTAGTCCTTAAGATTTAGAAAAATATCAACTTTTTTAAGTTATTTTGAAAATAACTTTTTTTATTTTTAATTTTTTTTATAACTCTTCAAAAAAGTTCAAAACGTTAATCAATTAGCAGTCAACGATGACAAATTGTTTGGATGAAAAAGATAAAATAATCTTTCTATGTGAGAGGCTACGATTATGACGCGTAGATGACTAAGATTATAAGTATATAAAAGTTTTTAAAAAAAAATTAAAAAAAATAATTTAAATAATTTATTTTATACATAAAATTAATTTTATAAAAAACCGAAAAAAAAAAAAAAAATAGAGATCCGTTGTATTGGATCTCCACCGTTCATCTATCATGCATAGACGAATCTCAACCATCTTTAACGTTACCAAGCCCATTTCATCAACATCATCATCAATCCACTTCATCAACATTATCTTACAGTCTTTAACATCATCAATAACATCAAAACATCATCAACCTGGTCATCTCCCATAACAACTTCAAAGTTATCAAGCCCGTCCATCAACATCATCAACAATCCACTTCATCAACATCATCTCACAGTGTTCAACATCATCAACCTGATCATCTCACACTACAACATTGACAACAACATTAAAAACAACTTAAAAAAAAAAAAATTCAAAACAGAGGGGTTGATGACCTTCATCTGGGTTCGATTGAACCCATCTGGGTTCCAACCCGGATGTCATATTGAACAAAACAAGACGGTTGCTGAGCTACCATAAAATCTGAAAAAACAATTCACCCAATCTATTCAACAAATAATGATGGCTCACCGGCGACTAGTTGCTTAGAGGTGGTTCAAGCAAATAATAAAAGCAAAAAAGAAGAAGACCAGATTTGTTCAAGAAAAAAGAAGAGCAAATATGTTCAAGGAGAAGAAGAAGAAAACGGCACCGGCGAAATACTTGCTCAGAAACGGCATCGGCGACGATTGATGATCAAGTGAAGAAGACCATATCGTTGGTTTTCACTGCGGCAGTGACTGATTGGTTGGTGCGAATCAGGGAGTGAAAAAGAAAGTGTGTCTGTACTTGTCAAGGACTTGAAGCTGCGATTTTGGTTCACCATACCAGAGAGTGAAGTGCGAACCAGTTGGGAATAAAAAACCAAATTTGTCTTAAAGCTGGCCTGTACTTGTCGGGGACTTGAAGCTACGATTTTGGTTCATATCAAAGAGTAAAGTGCGAACCAGCTGGGAAAGAAAAAACCAAATCTGTCTTGAAGCTAGGTTCACTGTACCAGCACCAACATTGATTGAAATTTATGTTTTCTTTCCTGAAATTTGCTTTTTTCCTGAGTTGAATTATTTTTCTCTTGATTTTTTTTTTAAATTATAGTTTAAATTTAAGAAAATAGTAATTAGATTTTTTCAAAAAATAAATAATCATATTATTATTCATGTGTGGGCTTTTTATTAATAAAATGATATGTAATATTCTGATTTTATAAAAAGTAAAACAGTTATTTTAAGTTATGAAAGACAATTAAGTTTTTTTTATTTTTTATTTTTATTTTTCTGGTTAGTTTGACTATTAGTTGACTGATGGTTTGAATTTTTTTTACAGAGTTTTTAAAAAATTAGAGATAAAATGAGCTGTTTCTAAAAGAGTTTTAAAAACGTGATATTTTTCGAAATCTCAATAACTAAAATGAAGTTTTCCTATATTTTTATTATTTCATCATTTATTAGTTGATACTTGTCTTTTTTAATTTAAATTTTTTAATCTATTAATCAAATTATATAATATCCAAAATATCCTTAACAATCATAGTCACTGTTAGTTTGACCATCAGTTGATTAATGAGAGAGACTAATTTGATATTTTTTTAAACTTTACGAAAGATTTGATCATTTTATGAAACATAATTAAAAATTCAATCATTTTCCAAAATTTGGGGATAAAAATAATTCTTACCCTAAAATTTATAAATAGTAAAATTATGCTGAAAAAACTCAGTTCACTTTTTGGCGTTAATGAAACATATATCTAGTTATTTAGTGTCATAAAAAAAAAAGCTCTTTCTTTTATTTATTAAATAAATCTTTTTATTTAATTTATTAAATCATATTCAACAAACCTAATAATTCACCAAACATAAGATTGTATTATATATGATCATAATCAATACAATATAATCCAATTTAATCTAATATAATACATTATAGTTCGCCGAATGAAGTTTATAAGAAAAGTTGACGGGACTAAAGTCCAATACAACGCATGATTGTACTATTAAGCTATAAAATACATTTACAATTTATACTTGCCACTAAACAACAGATCTTTCAAATACGTGTCATGAAATTTTAAATTAATGAGTTTAATTACGCTACCTACCTACCATTGAATAAAATTATCTAATAATAATAATAATAGTTAAATTAATTATAAAATTAATTATTATAAAAATATTATAAAATTATTATTAATGAATAAATTTATTCAACCAACCAAATACCAAATGCACGGTAGGCGAACACTTTTCCGGCGGGCCCAATGTTGTTTGGCAATGGAGGCAACTCTCTCTGTCCCAGAGGTTAACATCATTATAATATGAATCATTGATCTCACGAAAGCATCTTATCTACAAATCGTCATCGCAGACGTCAAAGTAATGTCTTCTTGAGCTCGCCCGTTGGCATCGCTTTATCCAATGGTTTCAGATCTCTCTCTATATATGGATCCCTTTACATATCGTTTGTCACGCTGAGCTTTCATTCACAGTATCAACTGTTATTTGTTTTCTGCAACACTTCTCCAATAACATGGTGAAACCACACATTATGCTAGTGACCTTTCCAGGACAAGGTCACATAAACCCTGGCCTCCAATTAGCCAAGCGACTCGTAAGCAGTGGTGTGCAGGTGACGTTTGTCACAAGCGTGTCCGCCATCCGCCGCATTGACAAGACTTCACTACCCGAGGGATTGTCATTTGGTTCTTTCTCTGATGGGTACGACGATGGTTTCAAACCTGGTGACGACATGCACCACTTCATGTCCGAGCTCAGGCGGGTTGGCGCTCAAACTCTCACTGAATTCGTGGTGGCCAGTACTGAACAAGGCAATCACTACTCATGTATTGTTTATTCCATACTTCTTCAATGGGTGGAGGAGGTGGCCGCCGCTGTCAACATTCCCACTACACTTCTTTGGAATCAGACGGCTACCATGTTCAACATTTATCACTACTACTTCAATGGTTATGCAGATGTCATTAAAAACGGCATCAACGGACCCTCGTTTTCGTTGAAGTTACAGGGATTGCCAGAGCTGGCCAGCCGTGACCTTCCATCGTTTTTTGTCCCTTCAAATCCTTATTCTTTTGCTCTTCCATTATTTCAAGAACAGATGGAGCTTCTTGATGAAAAAAGCCATCCAAGAGTACTTGTTAACACCTTTGATGCGTTAGAATCAGAGGCCTTGAAAGCCATTAGTAAGCACAATTTGGTCGGAATCGGACCGTTGATTCCGTCTGCTTTTTTGGACGGCAAAGATCCATCCGATACGTCTTTTGGAGGTGATCTGGTCAAGGGTACTACAAAGGACTACATGGAATGGCTCGACTCCAAGCCTGAATCATCAGTCATTTACGTGTCGTTTGGAAGCATTTCCAGTCTGTCAAAGCCACAAATGGAGGAATTGGCACGGGGTTTGCTAAAAACAGGTCGTCCGTTCTTGTGGGTCATAAGGGAAAAAGGAGAAGACAAAAAAGAAGGCGATGAATTGAGTTGCATAAAAGAGTTGGAAGAGCAAGGAAAGATAGTGGCATGGAGCTCACAAGTGGAGGTTTTGTCTCATAAATCATTAGGTTGTTTCATGACACATTGCGGATGGAACTCGACGTTTGAAAGTTTATGTTGCGGGGTGCCGATGGTTGCGTTTCCGCAATGGACAGATCAAGCCACAAATGCCAAACTGGTTGAAGATGTGTGGAAGACTGGTGTTAGAGTTAATATCAACGACCAAGGGATAGTTGATAGGGATGAGTTTTGCAAGTGTTTGGAATTAGTGATGGGAAGCAAAGAAATGACGGATAATGCCAAGACATGGAAGCAGTTGGCCAGAGAAGCAGCCAAGGAAGGTGGGTCTTCACACAAAAATCTCAAGGAATTTGTGGATGAGATTTCCCTTCTCTAGGCTGAGAGCGAATCTACCATGCAGTTAGATGTATGGCTCGTGTCTGTGCACCCAAGAGTTTCTCTGGATTCGTCATCTCTCTTCTGTTTGATATGCATGTTATTGTGGAAATTTCAAATTAATTTCGTTTCTATATTTTTAGCAAAATTCTCAAAAAAATAAAAAAAAAAAAATTATCGGACAGATATGGGAAAATGAACAATAGAGTTTAAATTAAGTAAAATTCTAGAGATAAATTTAATAATTAAAAAAATTATATTGTATTATCATTATTAGTAATTATCTCCTAGAGGTAAATACATACACCGCATATTAATGTTAGATCTACACTGGTTTGCAATTATCTAACCTATTTGATATAAGTTTTAAAAGAAAAAGATTAATGCAAGCGGACTTATGTGAAAGTCATCCCACATTAAAATTAGCTTTGCAAATTACATGGTTGAAAATTTCATGCATTCATGTGGGGAACTATTGAGTTTGAAAATTCTTTAGAAGGAATGTACAAACAGTGGGAAACAAAAAATTTATTTGTTTTCTTTATCTGAGGACCAAAAATGGAACAAAATACCTCAAATTCATTGAGAGTTATAATTACGCTAAACCAATAAATTTGTCAAAATGTTATTTTCACCATAATTACATATTTAATTATTCATAAGGTTTACTGTAGTAGGTTTTGATTGTATTTTATTATAATATAAATATCAGGATTTGAATAATATAATTTTTAAATTAGTTGATAATTTTATATAAACAAACTATTAATAGAATGAACTCACATACCAAACACAATTTTCAATGCAGAATATATCAAATCAGTTTGCCATTATTTTACATATTTGAATTTTTATTGATTCCAGTCATAATTGTAAAAGTTGTTGTTGTTGTTGTTTTTTTTTTTTTTTTTTTTTTGTTTCACCCATCAATTCTGACATGAGTCACTGTATATCTTTTCTGCAACCGAGTTCAAATATCCTCTTAAGAAAGAGAAATCAACCTTAATTTTTTTTTTTTTTTTTTTGTATTTGTATATTACTATTTATATCACTCTCGTATACTTATAGATCCATATATACATTTATAAAATTGATATAAACCTTTTATATGTTTTTTCAGAAAAAAAAAAGAAAATAAAAGTTTTATCTCAATTTGAGGCATTTATTTTTTTTTTCGGAATTTAAAAAGAAAAAAAAAAACTTACAAGAGTAAAAAACTACAAACCTTAATAGATTTGGAAATTTTCCCTATTTTATGTCACTTAAAATTTCTAATTTAACTGTAATGAAGCAAAATCATAGAAAGATAAATACAATATACTTTGAATAATACTACACTTCGTCAATGAGTGCAATGCCACAGTGACGGTTGCATAACTTAGGATCATATCTAATCATGATTTCGACACTCTGTGGTCACTAAATGTGGTTAGCTTCCTTCATCCTTGTGTGGGCTACTCCTTACCTTCATGCGAGTCGATCTCTTTTATATGGAAGCTGTTTCTTGGGCCGCACTATCGGTGTCCATCTCATTTGATTTCGATAATCTTCTAGTCTAGTCCTAGTAATAAAAAAAAAAAAAAGTAATGTTATACTTTCTAAAAATTTATCCAAAAATTTTATTCAAATGATATGTCAAGTTAATTTGTAACTATCACATTAATTTTAAGATGATGTAGTAATTATATATAAACTTGCATATCATCTGGATAAATTTTTGAATAGTGTAATATTATTCATATATTTTATATATATTTAATTAGTTTACTGGTTAAATAAAGTTATCTATTAATAATAACCTTTGAATATTCTTCCATGTCATCTTTACAACTAATCTAAGAATTATTATGGATAGATAACTTTATCTAATTAGTAAAGTAGTCAAACAAACTTCTTATATAAAAGAATTTTGAAGTTCGGGTCAACCCGACCCAAGATAAAAGAAACAAGACCTCTATCTTCTTCAGAAGCTGTGCTATCTCAATCTCTCTCACAAAACAAATCCCTATATTTCCTCAGCCTCCTCTATATGGATTTCCGACCGTTAACACCCTAATTGAAGGGAAAAAAAAAAAAACTGTTGTCGATTTGGTTTCTGGGTTTCTCAAGTCTCCCTCTAATATTTTTGTTGATCTGGGTATCTCTGAGAATGGGCAAAAACCAGGCCTACAAAGCCATGCAAAGAGCTCGGCTTGGCTCCAGCTCCGCTGCGCCTGAAGAGATCGATGATGGCATGGTTTGTACCCTTTCATACTATTCTTTCAATTTACTTAAAATCTTATTTTTATGCGTTGGTTTTTGATGGTTTGTGATGTGGATTGTGTACATTGTTGATTTGTAATTCATGTTATCAATTAATAAACTTATTATATATATATTTTTTTCACAGAAAGAATGTAACTTTTTGGTTGTTAATTTAATTAGTTGATATTAAGTGGCCAGGAGCGATAGTGTAAGGGATCTTTGAGCTATGTTATTGAAGATTGATTTCTTATTATTATTATTATTATTATTTTTTATGTACATAAAGATGTTGTGGCAATGAGTAATTGAGCATTATTATAGTTGATATATATATTGTAATGTGAACTGCTTAACTGGAAAAAGATTGGCTTTTATACAAATGTAATATCTTAGATTAGCTGTTGGATGTGTGGTGGGAAACAGGTATTTTCTCGATAAGCTCATGAATGTTTAGTTGGAATGTTATTCATATGACAAGTTCCCTGAACATCAACCATAAATGTTGTTTTTCTTCCTGTTTGTAAGATTTGAAGGTGAGTAAAAATACTTGATCTTACGATATTCTTTTATACTCTAGTAATGACTAAAGGGCAGTATAACAATTAGTTAACTAGATAAGTGCTCATATATAGATTTTTTTGTAAGAAAAGAAAAAAAGAAAAGAAAAGTGGTAAGTAGTTGCTTAATGGGGGTTATTGTGCTGTATATAGATCATACCAAAGAACTTTGGTGTAGAAGATTGTTAATGACATGCTTAACTTCTTATCTTCTGCCTTATTTTAGGAAGATCTTAGGCAAGGTTTGTTGTTCAATTGATTGGACAGTTATAAATTTTAGTTAAGTGTGTACCATATTGTGGAGGATTATTTTTCCCTGGAATTGTTCTGATTGGGCCCTCGCAGGTGGATGGGTCTTTTCATTCACCAGAGTGGCATGCTGCTCGTTTGGCCAGCCTTAAAACCTCGCACACAGTTACCTGGGAGGAATTTAAGAAGAAGCAAAAGGTATGTGGTGGTCATAACCATAGTACTGTCTTTACTTAAATTTGAACTACTTTTGGTTTAACCTTGCATGTTGTTTGTGTACTGTAATAAATAGTCGTAACTTAGACATATTCTTGATTATGTGTCATTCCTATTGAAAGAAACGTAACGACTTGCATCAGTTTGCGAGGTTATTCCGAGTAGAAGGAATTATACAATGAATTGCAGAAGTGTATAGTTGCTATATTAACATCATTTCATCATTTATGCTGGATTTTAAATCGTTGTTCTTCAATCAAAACTTAGAAACCTCTATGTTGTTTAGAAGTCTCATTGCAGAAAGTGAAAAGGGGAAAACATGAGAAAATCTTTTTCTTTTTCTTTTCTTTTCTTTTCTTTATAAGCTTGAACTTGAATGCAAAATTATTACCTTTCATCTAATCAGTTATTAAATTGAAAATTTTATCCAGGTGGTTGTTTTATTATTGCGAGTATTTTTGTAAGTTGGTGAGTCTCTTTTAGCTGCATCGATATTCTACCTTGGTGTTAGGTTCATAATAAAAGCTTATAATCCTTGGTGGCCATTTACAAAAATAAAGGGTTTAAATGCTTCAATGCTACCAAATGTTTGTTTTTCCATGACTAGTTAATATGTTAATTTTAGTTAAATTCTTAGCTTGAATGAAACATCCTTGAGTATTACTTTTCTGTTCATAGCAATTGATTCTTTTCACTATATTCAGCTTCAGTTCCACAGTTTCCTTAATTCATTCCTTCTATGGGCTAAGTTCTGGTGTTTGTCTGTGTTAATTTCAGTATTTTTTATTTTATAATGCATATTTTTCATGTATATTGTTGTGCTTGATGTACTAGGAAGACTGAACTGAGAAAGGGTGAACTAGAAGCTGATACAGATAGAATGATGCGAGAATACAGAGCTCAATTAGATGCTGAAAGGGCACGCAAGCTGGCTCAAGGAAGAAACCACTCTAGTCGTAAGTCTAGTCATAAAAGAGGGTAAGTGTGACAGACCTTGTAAATAAAGAGAAAACCTTATTGCATGGGTTTGTAATTACAGGCCTTTTTTTACGTCTCTAATAATTGGATGTGTCCTTGTAGATAGGAAGGATAGAGATTTGAAGAAACGGAGCAGCAAAAAGAGAAAGGTGCCTACAATGTCAAATAAGCCTTTAATTCAATTGGAATTGCTTGTGCATCTTTTTTTCCATATTAATTGCATGTGACTTGAAAAAGATGGTATTAAATTGGGCTCTAATCTATTTTGTTTAATGGAGTAAAATAATCCTTTCATACTCTTGTAGACCTGGATTTTCAATGAATTTAGACAACGTACAAGCTTTGCTTCTAAAGTAGGTGCAATGTAAGACCTCTGTTTTTATGTACTCATAATATAGCTGCTTCTATACTGCTTCTAGTTTTAAGAGGATTAAATGTTTGAAGCGATTTACTGCAATTTGGTGTGCAGTAATGTAGTCCAGAATATGAAATGAAGGTATCTTGTACATGAGGTTGGATGGTTAATCTTTTCCAAAAAAAAATCGACCCATACTTTGGTCGAACATCCTCATTCCCCCTTCTTCGATAAATATGTCCTGCCCTCAAAATTCTGTTGTATATTGGCATCTCATGGTTGCCCAAACCATATGGATCTAAATGTGTTACATGGTTGAAACTTGAAAGAGAGGCAGGTTGGGTTACATAGTTTGTGTATGTCGCAATTAGCTAATGAAACACGCTGACTGCCCTCCTGTATTTTTGAGGTAAATCTGTACTTTTTCAATGTTAATGCTTGCTTTTGAATTTTAACTGCCAAAAATCTTGGTGGACTTGTGTTGTTTTACTTTTCTTTTTTTTCAAAAAAACAGGACTCTTGTTTAATTGTTTTAAAGTCAATGTATGATATGTCTTAGATGGCATGTTATTACAGTCTACACATGAATCTTTGGAACTTTAACTGTAATTTTTGGTTGCTATGAGGTGCATAGGAATTCTTATTTGTTTGGGAAGAAAGCAAGCTGTCATTTGATTGTGAGGATGGTTTAACTTTAAGAGATCGGTTGAATGTTAAAAAAGAACCTCAGCTCCATTTAAGAGGACTTGTGTTTAAATCCTTTTAGGGCCACCTACTTAAGACTTTAACCTTTTCTTAAGTTTACTAACTACCAAATTTCGTACGTTTGGCAGTAGTCCTTAGTTTGGAGCCCAGCCAACAAAGGTAGGTCAGTGGATTTCTGGATGTTATGAGGGAAGGATGGAATGATGAGTTTGTTATTTGGTAGGAGGCTTTATAGTAGGCTGGGTGGCTTCTCAATATCTTGGAGCCTATATGGTTTTTAATATCGTGATTTTGATTGCTCTTCTTTTATATGATTCCCTAATGTGTAAACTCCGTGGGTGTTAGAAATATGCCTTCAGATTATGAATTTCAATATTTATTGCAATTTTATCTAGAACCACATTTTTTTTTTTTAAATTTTATTGAACTATCTAGAACCACAGTTTTAACTTGAAGTTTCAGATCTTTATTTTGTTCACGCTACTGAAGTTTCCGAAACTTTCCCTGTATGATTGGCTTTTAGGAGTCTTCTTTGGTAATTGATCAACAGCCATGGGTAGTGATGAACAGACAATTTTATTTTGGCCACAAACATCTGAACATTTTAAAGTTTATTCTTTCTCATTCTCATCAAAATGCACTCTTGTTGCAGCACTCAAGGAGGAGATCTTCTGATTCAAGCTCGAGTTCATCCTCGGATTCTTCGAGTAGTGATGATGAAGAGAGAGAATCAAGAAAATTGAAGTCCAGGTCCAAACGAACGAAAAAAGAAAAGAGGCATAAATCAAGAAGCAAGCACTCGGGTAGTGACAATGAAGAGGCTGGTGGCCCTGTGCCACTTTCAAGATTCTTTGAGAGTGTGAAGACTTGAGACGGGTTTGTGGAAGACATACAAATTTCCTAAAATAGGTAATGATGAGTGGATTTTACTTGAATTGCTTTGTTAATTTAAGGTATGATCACTACTCTCAAAATTGTTGATCTTGTGATGACATTGTCTTTGAACTCATCTCCTCCTTCAAATTGAGTTTTTAGTTCTGTTACTTTTCTAGTGAGCTGGAATTTATCTCATTGACCAATAATGATCCTGTATTATATGAATCTCTTTACCATGTTATGGAATTTTATGTTTTTTTTTGAGCTATTACATTTGTATTATCACGCCTCCTGTGTACATCATGCCTCATTTTGAAAGGCCACCCAACATCTCCAATCGTTTGCAGGGTCTCTGCTCTAATGTATACTTCAATTTGACACCACGAAAAGCACGTTGAAGTAGCACTGTGTAACAATATAATAAGTCATACTATTATCAAATTATTCAAATTCAATTCAATTCAATGAAGTAGCCATTGATGTGAAATCTAATTATTCAAGGGGAAAAATCATTTTAGTCCTTAACTTTTGAGAAATGATCAAATTTTTAACTATGTTTCTTAAAAGGACAAAATCAACCTTAACTTTTTAGAAAAGTGTCAAATTAGTCCATCTCATTGGTCAACTAACGGTCAAACCTAACAGAAAATATTAAAAGATTAATTTAACCCTACACTCAATTAAAATAAAAATCATTTTAGTCCTTAACTTTTGGGAAATGATCAAATTTTTAACTATGTTTTTTAAAATGACAAAATGAACCTTAACTTTTCAGAAAAGTGCCAAATTAGTCCCTCTCATTGGTCAACTAACAATCAAACCTAACAAAAAATGTTAAAAGACTAATTTAACCTTACAGTCAATTAAAACAAATAAAAAGACCATTCTACCCCTAAATTTGATCATTTCCAAAAAGTTAAAGACTAAAATAATTTTTTCCCTAAAAACAAAGCCACTGTTTACCCACACCACTCTCAACAACACCCTACCCCATTTCAAAGCCCACACCCCACCCCATTTTAGAGACCCACACCTGTTCACAGACCACCGACCACCAACCCTCGACCATTACCGTCACCGTCCGACGGTCAACCATTTGCAATCGTCCGACCTGTTCAATAATCCACACCCTTTCGTTCGCCCACTGTCAACCCGAACCCGTTCCGTCGTTGTCAACCCACACCCCGTTCGCCCACTGTCAACCCATACCTCGGACACCATTCGGTCAACTTCTTGAGTGGCAGTGATTGTCTTCATCAACTCAGGTGAGTCCATTAGGGTTTTTAGATCATAAATTTTGGTTTGTTGGGTTTTTTTCTTTTAATTTTTTTGTGGGTTTTGCTAAGAAATTCTGATGCATTTTGAATATATATCAAGACTCTCAGACCAAGTTGAGCGCGCACAAAAATTGTCCAAGGGTAAAAATGTAATTTTATGGAAATTATATAAAAGCTTATTAAGGTTATTTTGGTAATTATATATTACTGTAATATTTAACTTTAGTTGGGGATATAATGATCTTTTTATTTGTTTTAATTGAGTGTAAGGTTAAATTAATCTTTTAACATTTTCTATTAAGTTTGACTGTTAGTTGATCGATGAGAGGGACTAGTTTGACACTTTTCTGAAAAGTTAAGGTTCATTTTGTCATTTTAAAAAACATAATTAAAATTTTGATCATTTCCCAAAAGTTAGGGACTAAAATGATTTTTCCCCTTGAGTGTAAGGTTAAATTAGTCTTTTAACATTTTCTGTTATATTTGACCGTTAGTTGACCAATGAGAGGGACTAATTTGACACTTTTCTGAAAAGTTACGGTTCATTTTGTCCTTTTAAAAAACATAGTTAAAAATTTGATCATTTCCCAAAAGTTAGGGACTAAAATGATTTTTCCCCATTATTCAATATACATTTTCAATCATTGAATAACAAAAAATTGAAAAAATTACCCTACTGTCAAACTAGCTTGTAAATATGAACATCATCTCTTAATAGGACATGCATCTCTCAATTCACTAGAAGGTGTTTGAAGGTTTTATTCCCATCAAGCGCCTTTTAAAATTATGAGTAGTTTATCTCCAATTTATAAAAATGTGGCGTCAGTGATGTTTGATTTCCGCAATGTTTGATTATTTGTAGTCCTTTGATATGTTCGACATAACGAAAAAAAAATATCCTGTAAATATTCGTTGTGGGGACCTGATTGCCTGGTTAATATGCCAGCTTTGGCCTTTCTCCTGCCTGTTTCTTCGCGCTGTTGCTTTCCAAAGTGTTTTTTTCCGTATGTTGCTTTCCTCATTACTTGTGGATTGAGGCAAATTGATGAATGCTCGTTGCTTTCGACTTTACTTCTAGATTGAAACAATTTGATGAATAGATATTGCAGTCACAGTTTTTGAGTTAAAAGTTTAAGTTTATATAAACAACCTAACCTAAACCATAGATTAACTATATAGTAGCAAAATCTGCAATGTCATATACACGCAAGAAGTGCTAGTGTTTTGAGAAACGTTGAATATAGATTGAGGTTACACCCATCGTCATTATTAAGTGTTAGAGAGAGAGAGAGAGAGAGAGAGAGAGAGAGAGATCATCAGAATTTGACTCAAATCAGTAAACAGAACAATAAAAAGCAAGACAGCTTATACAAACACCATCACAGTTATGGTTCCTGAATTCTGCCCATACTCGGATATTTCAACTGAATAGCCATCCAATTCTGAATGGAAAATATGTACATCAAGCAGTCAAATTTAGTAAAAACATGAAACATCGAAACAACACTGTTCAAAGCCACAAAGAATAAAGAGTGAATGTCTCATCACTGTTGCCGATACTCGGGGTTAAATGCAAGAGCCTCCTGATAAATCAGCTCCTTCATCTGTCCCTCTGTCAGTGCATGCTGCTCAAAGTCGAAGCTGAAGGGACTCATGCAGACAGGCTCATCACTGATGTCGTGCAGCGATGCAAGGTAGGGATGTGCAAGTGCATCCTCAACTACAAATAATTTAATATTAAATCAAATCAAAAGTCAATGTGACGAATAAAAGCAAAAGGTGATTACCTTGTTTGGGCATGTAAGGACATAGATAAACAATAGCCAGCAAAATCAAATAATAGATAGGTTGTAGAAACGTAAAAAATAGAGGGAAAAAAATAACAGCTGATTTCTCTTCCCTGACATAGTATTAATCAAAACTGTTACAACATTTGTAAGAAAATCTGACAATACTTCAACAAGAACCATGGTTAAACCGCATCATGAATCGAATTTTAGGCAAAATTAGCTCACCTGTAATCCTTTGTCTAGGATCAAACGTTAACATCTTTTCCACAAGATCAATGGCTAAAGGGTGCACATTTGGAAACTTTTGAGTAAATGACTGACGAGGATGAATTGGAATTTGCCGCATGTATTTCTTGGCATTTTCATTCAAAAACCCTAACTCAGCCTCGGATGGAGTACCGATTAGCTGCAAGATGTAGTGTAATTCAATAATAATAACACACAGAAAGTTGTACAAATAATGTACATTATTTTGAAAGGATTTCAAAACAGTAAATTTCTTTGCTAGACCCAACATGGACTCTCATAAGTCAAAATTGCCAATAAATCATGCAGCATATAAGGTTCTAGCAACATGATATATCAGGCATTGCTGATTACTGATGTGTGACTTTGTTTTGTACATTTCATCATGCATGTACATTATTATATCACCAAGTTTTCACTGAAACTTCAATGTTTGTCAATATATCAATATATCGTACTCATATTTTAACAACAGTTTACAATGATAATATTTTAACTAGCAAAATAATATAATTCAGGCTTTCACACACTTCTCTTAATCAAGGATCGAATCATATAAAATTATAAAAGTACCAATGCCCTATGGTATGTTTATTTTTTAACTTAATGTACAAGAATATTTCCTTAATGGAGAGAAAGATAAATAAACACATTATCCCAATATAGATATATAGATTGGTATGCTACAGCCGATGAAAGCATTTGTATTCTTGTACTTTATGTAATGCATTTTGTACATGTTTTATGTAACTATTTTAAGTTAAAACATGCATAAAGTTACTATTTAATTCTATTTCAAATTCCAAATATAAACACCCATTTTCATCATTTATTTCCTAAATGACAAAGAAATTTCATTTCAGATATGTTTTCATTGACATCCCAATTCAGACTTCGATTTTATAATCATTGACACAGACATTTTAAACATCTCTGATGATAATATAAGAAAAGACAACTTACGTCCAAAAGCAAGCGTAACTGATTAACATGATCTCTTCCTGGAAATAATGGCTTCCGATCCATCAATTCCATAAAAATGCAACCAACTGACCATACATCAATAGCTGCAGTGTAATCTGAAGAGTTTAAGAGCAGTTCTGGTGCACGATACCATCTTGTAACCACATATTCTGTCATAAAATCAGTCTCAGAGGTGACACGAGCCAGTCCAAAATCACAAATTTTTAAGTCACAATTGGCATTCAAGAGGAGATTGCTAGGTTTCAAATCCCTGTGCAGAACATTTGCAGAATGTATGTATTTTAGCCCACGAAGGATCTGATACAGGAAATACTGCAAAAAGAAAATGAAATGGTGTATATTAACGTCAAGCCAATTAAGAACAAAAAACCAATATCAAAGAGCAAGACATAGAAGCAAACAATAATACACAATAACAAATTTAATCCTAAGGCTGATTAAGAAAATAAAATCAATATTAAAATGCAAGACATGGAAGCAAAAGACAGACACAATAGTTTCTTTATGTCAAAAGAAGCCAAAACCAGAAAAACAAGACTTTTGAGTTCTCAATTTGAATGGCAAAACATGCAGTCATTTTTTGTGACATCTAGTCAAACAATAACCCACATGTTAACTTGAATTTTTACTTAGTGACAAATTCCAACCGTCAAAGCATGTCGCGACATTGGAACATTAGAATGTAATAACCTACAGTTTAGTTTGAGGTTTGGCGAATGGCAAGTTAGACAGATCCAAAGTTGTTGAAGGCCTCCCAAAACAAGGGGGATGAAAAGAGGAGCCTTGCTATAGAAATGTTTTAACTATAGGTGCCTCAAATTTTTAAATAAGGAAAAAAAGGTCCAATATGTTATAAATGAGGTAAGTAGACAAAACAAAGAAATTTAATTAGTGATGGCAATTCAAGTCATCACAAGACACTAAATTTTAGGTTCACTCAAACATGACCCATTTAATTATTCGTGTGAAAATCCACAACTCTAGTAAGATGAGCCTCTTATTAAACGAGTGACACAACTTGAGCCAACCCAGATAACTTTAGTTTATTATATGGGTAGTGTTGCATCAAATGACATGTTTAACCCATTCAAAACAAATTCTATTTGATTAACTAATTCAACTCACACCACCCGTCAATAAAAGCAATAGTTAACAGTCAAACAAACTAATATATTATTGTACAATAATAAATAATGTGTTATAAATAAAGAAAAAAAAAAAAGTAAATGCAAAGGTAAATGCAAATATAGTAAATCAATAATACATATACGATGCCTAACAAAATCCATAAGAACACAAAATCAAGAATCCATAATAAATTTCAAACAGATCACTTTTAAGAGCTTAAACATTTCAACTGCCCAACAGAATATATGCAAATATATATCAATTCAGAGTGCAAACAGAACCTGCTGAACTTGCCTTAAAGTTTAAAATTTACAGCACCGGCAACTTGCACAATCATATAACTAAAACCTAAAGCTATAGATACCAAAATGATAAAAATTACGAATTAAAGATATAAATACTACAAAGATAAATGAAATACAATGTTGCCAATAGATTATGGATTTATTATGGTTGGATTTATTTTATTTGCTTATTCAGGATTTGATAACAATTGGATTGGTTATTGCTTGTATTATATTTTAATTATTTTATGCTTAGCAAATTAAAGTATTTGATTGTTAATATATATGTGTGTGTGTGTGTGTGTTAAATTTGGTAAAAAAGCTTAATTGGATTGAATTTGTATTAAAAATAGGCTAGACGAGTTTAATGCGTCACTTGATATGACATTTTTAGTATATGAAACAATTAGGAAGGTCATGTACTTGTTTAATAATGGATCATTCTACAGTTATTGGTTATGATAAATCTTGACAAGATAACATGAATTGTCACCCCTAACTCTCTCAATAACAATTCACAAAATTTACTTCTAGTCTTCAAAACTCTTGTTATTTAAGGGATTTCATATCACCCCATCGCTATAGAGGGAAAAGACACACTTGATGCTGCCAGGGTCTCCAAAGGCCTAAGTCATTTTCTCTAATTTTTTTTTTTGAAATAATCATTTTCTCTAATTTAGCCCTCCCCAAGATATGGTAAGTAATAATTTCACCCACTGAACAAGCAGATGATTAGGCACAATGAAAGACGCTGAAGGGACCAGAGGAAGGCCAAGGATGTATGTAAAAGAAGACAGCAAATGATTGCCTTTAAGGGGGTTGAGAAGCAACACCCTAGAGAAAATCAAATATAAGAGCCAAATTAATGTAGCAACACCAGATAGCCAGAATAAACCTATACATAAGGTTTGTTCAATCCAGGGTTTTTTCAAGTACAGGAGTTCACAAAATTTAACAAAAATTAATATGGTTGCGTCAATGCTCAACATTATTTATGAAAATAACTAGATATTCAAACTCAAACCTGGCAGTGTTCTTCCGACAATGCTTGGTTGGAACGAATTATCTGATGCAAGTCTGTATCCATGAGCTCATATGCAATATAAACATCATTAAACGATTCCCTTAGGGGTGGAGGTATTATATCCCTGATTGCAACAACCTGCATGACAAACATAATCCACTTATAATTTATTCTTTTGAAGAGTAATAATTAAAATAAAAAGTATTTTAGGGAAGCAAAATAGTACACCAGAAGACACAAGGAATACACCAAGAAATAGGCGAAAACAACAAAACCTAATATTAATTGCCAAAAACTAAAAGAAGGAAATTCATAAATAAGCCTTTGAGAGGAGAAACAAAAGCTACAATGATATTTATCTCAAAAACATAATAAACTAATACTAATAAAAGGATTGTCATATTTCTTATCAAATAAATAAATAAAAGGATTGCCACATCATCAGTCAGAGGTTCTTCTAGTTTTAAAGCCCTTCTATTCCTTTTCTCCATATAATCTACGTCAAGCTAAATAAAGCAGCTGAAATAGCACAAATGGCACATCAACCTTTTCCCATCTCTCACCTTAATTTGATCGTGGATAGAATCTTCACTAACTATTTAACTAGCTTTATATGCAGATCATCATACGGATTATCAATAGTTCAGACATCTTAGGCAAAATAAAATGGATGATCATCATACATGCGTGCAATATGAAAGCCATAACAAAGTTGATGGTCTTCAAATTATGTCTATGACTACATTCATTTGGCCCTTTTGATAATCGAAACAATTTGACTAGCATCCAGCTGCGTTTTTCTCCAACTTCAGCATATATAGATCTATTTCTCCTTGACAATGAGATAAAAACTTTGCAAAGGACGCTAGATATTGAAGTACAGGTTGACCCGTATAATAAGCAATCTTGTTGAGGGAAATCTACAATGAACCTCCTCTTGGTCATTTAGTCAAGCGAATATTAATTTGAAGGTACCTCTCAAGTTTTCTTTCGGCTATTCCATATCACATAGTTCTACAACTGAATTGTCACTTTCATCCACACCAAGGGCAAGCAATCTTATGGTGCTACCATTTTACTAGTCACTTTCACCTACAAAGAAAACAAGCATGAACTGCATCCTTATGGTGAAGCCCTAACTATAATTATACAGTTGCTTATAACTACACGCTGTTGCTCTGACTATCCAGTAACACGATTTATTGCGTTCAGGGTTTCTTTGTTTGTCATCAATGCACAATCTTTTTCTCAAATTATAACCTCTATCACTAATAATTAGTGCAGTTAGTAAACATAACCACAGGAAACATCTTAGCAACTTGAATTTGTTATATGACTAGAAATTAAATGTAGAAAACCTATAACTACTGCTACATAACGCTTACAAAATTATCTTCACTAAAACACCAAAATCCTGTCTGCATAACAGAAAAGTAAACCAAACCAAACAACAATTGAGCTAAAAAAGAAGAATTAGCAATTATCACTCACTGACGTTTTCATGATCCATGTGCCGGAGCAACTTGATCTCGCGAAGAGTCCTCTTCGCATCAATTTTGTTATCAAATGCATTTGCTATCTTCTTTAATGCCACATGTTCATTCGTCTCCGAATTCAAGGCAGAACTAGTAAACACACGAAAAGTTCTCATTAATATGTTTCCCAACAAATAGATACATACAACTAAGGAGAAACAAACAAGCAGTCCTTCAAATCTCACCAAACAGAAACACTCAAATGAACTTGAATTAATCCCTAAAAGTACTAAATCCTACTCAAAATAAACAACCATAAAAACTTCAAAAACCCAACTTTTTCCCACAAAAAATGTCAGCTAAGCTTCCTCCCCAAAAGATCCCTCAAAAACCCATTTGAAACCATGAATTCTGATTAAATTCCAACAATAAAACAAATGCAAATAGAGAGAGAGAAGGCAGTACCAGACGATACCGTAAGCTCCTTTGCCGATGGGCATGATCGGCGGCTTGTATTTGGCAGTCACCTCGAAAATGTTGCCAAATATGTTGTATTGTATAAACCTACCACCGTGGCTCAAAGTGGCCGGTATGTTTTCGATCCCGGCTCCAGCCACCGGCTGCTGCTGCTGCTTTTGATGTTGGTGATGTGGGTCCGGGTGCGCCTCACCCATCTCGGTGTCCGCCGGCTGGGGCCCACCTGCTTCTCCGTCCATTTTGTGTCTTTTAGCTCTCTCTGTTTACTTTCAGGTATGTCGTTGGGTGTTGTGCTGTCAATGGTGTACAAAACTGCTTTTGGGGCTGCTTCTCTCTCTAAGCGACTAAACCTATCCACCTATCTCCTTTCTTTATATATTTATATTTTATGCTCCCTATTTCTTTCTTCTTGGCTCCATTTTTCTTACCTTTTTAAATAATAATAATTATTATAGCCTTGCCATAAAATAAATCCTAAAAACGATGAATATAAAATACTAACCAAAGGAGAGAACAAGTGAAAGTAGGAGAGAATGTAAGAAAGTAATTTAGTTGATGGAATCGTCTAGATTATTACACAATAGGTCTATATATAGACAAATCGAGAAAATCATTTTCATAAAGAAATAATAACAAAATAGGTTATTCCCATATTGAAATAATAACAAAATAGGTAATAACAAGGTAATGAATATTTCCACAATGGAAGTGGTGATAAGTCCTGTTTGTACAAAAATTGGTCATAGTATCAATTGATAAATCGAATGGAGAAAAAGACAAAACAAGGGGGATTTGGAAATTAAATAATGATCTCTTTCGATGTGAAGGTCCTCTCGAATAAGGGGATATTGATTCTTGGGTGGCTTGTTCCTCTCAGCTACCTATCAATAGAGAAAGAAGGTCAGGGGTCATCGGTGGTTCATTAGAGAATACCCTTCGACACTCAAGTCAGTAGATATTTCGTAAGGAGCCCTTTTAATGTGATGTTAGAGGGTAAAAATGAGAAGAAACTCAATATACTCCTTCAAATAAGACATTTAAAATCTTATTTGCTTGCTTGGGGGAAGCCTCATTATGCTTTATTGTTGTTTTTTGTTGTTGTTTTCATTCTAGAACTCTTATCTTTGCTGATCTTAGGGTGTTGCTTTTATCTTTATATTTTTTCTTACTATTAAATTGAAGTGTTATTCCCTTTCCCTTTTCGCTGGACTTTTTCTTTTACAAGAGGGAAAGCTTTTTTTTTTTTTTTTCTTCTCTTTTTGCTTGAGATAGTTGATTGTTTTGCTTTAATGGATAAAGTTGTTTGCTTAGGTAACCCTTGGGTTCTTAATGGGTTGAGATCCTTAGGACCAATCTCTCATTTTGCATGCACAATTATTTGAACATGGTTAGTTCCTTAAGGCTTTGCTCTTATAAATCCTTGGGGTGTTGTTGGGCCTTTGCCTCAAATTTGTCCTAAGCCCTTTTTGCCCTTTAGTCTTAATGCTAAAGGGATGTCTCCTTGTAGCTATTTGATCCTCAAGGGAACCTTTTGCTTTGAGGCTCAGAAGTTACCTCCGATCTTAAATGGTCTGGGTCTTTTGCCTTAGGACTTGATTCAGCCCTTTCAGGGATCCCTATCTTGGGACTTATGGTTTATTCTTCACCTTAGCCGGCCTAGGTCATTTACCACTGGAGTTGGTTCAGCCTCTTGCGGAACTCTGCCTTGAGACTCATAGGTTGCTTAGGTTGGCTTGCGTCTCTTGCCACATTTAGAATTTGCTCAACCATTGTCTTAACTTCAGAGAAAATGATCCACAATAATTTAGAGTTTCAAGATAAGGTGCAAGATTGTTTTAACTTAGCGAAAATGATCCACAATAATTATTATACCAGCCATTGTCTCATACATTTATTTCTAATTACATAACTTCACGTAAGACCAACATGATTAAACTTTTGGCATTAAAATAAAGATTGAATCACAATAAAGAAATCAAAAAGTCAAAATGTCTTTCAATAACAAGCTGGAAAAGAGACGGGGTGTGGGCGTATTAGTTGTTAAATACAAACAAAGTTCTCTTTAATATTTGATCAAATCAGTGGTCTTAAATCCAAATGAGTAAAATCAGTAGCTCAAAAGCAGTTGTGACTTTTTTTTGAAAGAAAAGCAGTTGTGACTTGTGAAGAACTTACTTGGAAAAAAAAGGGCTTAGAAAACAGTAGTGGACGGTGAAAGCGAATATGCCATCCGATTATGGAAAGTATGCGGTGGTGGGTTCTTCTTAGTGTAGAAGCTACAAAATGTTGTCCCTCTCAATGGACTCCCGCTCAAACCTTACAAGAAAGAAAGAGAGGAGTCAACATTTTTGGTGAGAGAGAGGGACAATATTACATACTAATTACAAGAGATAAATGATGATGTGCCTTTGCGTAGGAGAATCTCCATGATTTGGGCACACCTTAAATGTAGCTGAATTAATTTCTACCATGCTGAATCAACTTATCAACATACTACTCATAAATCTTCAACTTTGTAGAGTAGTTAGCTTAGAAGAGGGCCCCTTCAGCCAAAGTACAAACAAGCAGGTTATATTGTGCATCACCACTCACCAGACACTTGGGTACACAAGCGTTTAATTAGCATCCCATTCATTCGAATGGTAGATACCTTCCTCATCGATGCGCCCAAATAAACAAAATAAGTATATAAATCTTTGGCATGTGGAGCTTTGGCAGGGTACACCATAAATTGTGTTTGAAAGTCCTGTTACAGATTCAAGAAAACTTAATAAAAAAATAAAATTTTATTAATAAATCGATCTATCTGTTTTTCGAATTTGGACATAAAATGGACACATTTTTGAAATCAAATTCTTAGAAAATGAGCAAGTTCTACAAAACCTGGTTTTTCTTTAGATTATAGAATGAAAGAAGAAATTTTCTTTTCTCTGGCATATTATATCAATCACATGCGCCTCTAATTCCGATCAGTTTATAAATTTTTCAAACACGCATTTCAATCACACTTTTGCCTAAAAGTGTAAATAACAATCTACAATGAAACTTTCAAAAATGCAGGAGTTACTTCTCCCACAACTGGATAAAACTTCGAACTGCATCTTTGCACGATAATGTACTCGACTTTTAATTCAAGATTGCATTCCAATGCAGATGATGTTTTGAAGCGACATATTTTGTCTACATTTAACAACAAAATTGCAGTAGGGCATACAAAAATCACCAATCAGGTTGATTGTACTATCCGACCTAGCTGCCAAATCCAGGAATACATGACTCCTAGCCCACAGTATATTGAGATTAACATCAGGGGTACAAATGGAAGCTTGTCACCAAGAAAATAAGGATGTAAAAACTGACCCCATATCTCAACAATCAAAAGACCAATTAAATAATTCTTCCCAGCCCACCCAATCACAAATCCACCTTTTTCACCACTTCCCTTCAGTTTCAATTGGGTACCTTTTTTCTTATTTGCTACTTTGCCAGCTGACTCCTCATTGAATAGTGCAGAAAAACCAAGCCACATTAGAATGGAGTGTAAAATCAATAACAAGACTTTTATTGGGTGTTCTTGACCTTCATATAACAGTGGAAACAGCGAGTAGCAAGATACTGCATTGCATATCCAAAATGACATCCCGCATTAGCATATAAATTCAGGAATGCTTATAGATCGTAATTTAATTGAACTCCAATAGTTAGTCAACTGATTCTTCCTAAACAATGCATACCTATAGACAGCATGTAGTAATGCTTCGCATCTTCTAAACTTTGCACTGCAACAATAGCAAGGGGGATGACAAAGTGAAGTGATGCTTTCTCATGAACATGCCACCCAAATAAAAAACCACACATGTAAGCATATGCTACCCATCTTGCAATCAACCCTGGACGGGGATTTCTCCAAACCTTAATTAGACAGGGAGACAAGGCAAGCAGGACCATGATGAAGGTTGTTGCAGGAGTTACCTATTCGATCATCCAAACATTTAAAATCAAAATTCAGAGTACTCAACCACTGGGAACACAGATATGGAAAATTGGTAGAACTGCATAAGCATATCTTCTCATAGTCAACAAGTTGCTAATCTTTGAACTAACAACTAAGAGGCAATGTCAATGCATGAACTTATTTCCTAGACATTGTATGAAATCAATAAAGTAGTTGGTCAAGTTTTACATAACTCACCCTAGGTAGTACTGCGAAAGGCGATGAGTCCCCAACCAGCCCACCGGTGAAAGAAGCTGCTGGTATCTGGATATTGAAGCCTAACCTTCTGAGAGAGAAAGTGAGCAGTTTATCTAATATAATATAAAAAACCCAAAAATTAGGAGCCCAGTAAGCATGGCAAAGGCCCCGGCCGAAGGGAAACAGGCGGCCTAAGACTTGTTGCATCTGCATTACAAAAACTGAATCAAATTTGAATTTATTTAATCATCTTCAATACAATGCCACTTGAATAGCTTCTTAGAATAGATAAAAGACTCTTGTATCAGGGGTTAGGCTACCTTACTGGTATCTAATAAGAATCTTCAATAACCAGTTATCACAAATATAGAAATATATAAATAATAGTCTAGATTATACAAGAGTGAATCAAGTCAATCAAATACCTGCCCATGATAGATAAACGGCCCATAAGCGGAGGCGAAAACTGCGACAACCACTGCACCCATAAGTGAAAGGCGTCCAAAACCCCTCCAGCAATAATGCCTCAACAAATAGACAAAATAAAGAGGAGCTGCCACAGCAAACAAGTGCTTGAAACACAACAACACTGCGAAAAGAAACCCGCCCATCAAGTCCTTCCCTTCTTGCAAGCATGAAATGGACAAAAGCAACCAGCCCAACAAGAACCCATTGTACTGAAAATGTATGTGGTCTACAATGATCAACCCAGGAGACCAAACAACCAATACCCACATCAAATCTCGCCTTTTCACGTCCAGATTTTTTGACAGTCTATAGACCCCGTAAAGGAGGCATAAATCTGAGAAAATGACAGTGATTCTCTGAAAGTAGACGACGGAGTTGGCTTTGTATTGAAGGCCATTGTAGAGGTCGACAATTGTGGGGTCAACGAGGTGGGCGAGAAGGGAGAGGGAGCGTTCGAAGTAGGCGAAAAACGGAGGGTAATCGAGAGTCCAAGGGCTGGTCTCGTCAGAGTACCAGTTTGAGAGAGGAAGAGAGCGAGTCAGAGCCAGCCAGTGGCGGTGGACCTCGAAGTCTGTGCTGTGGTACGATGGGATCAGGAGAAGCTTCACGCAGGCTGAGATGGAGAAGAACCAGACCAGCAGTTTCCACGTCGAATTGGGTGGGTTTTGCTCCTCCATTGAAGACACTGATGAGAAGCTTCAAAGAGAAACGTATTTTCAAGTCTAATATATGCGCTTTTTAAAGCCCACTAAGAGCCCAATAGGATAATAAGAAGATGATCTCTTCCTCTACCATTGGCCAGTGATATTTATTTTTATTTTTATTCTTTAATCTTATTTTTATACGATATTGATTTTTAATTATAATAATTTATACTTTTCATATATATATAAATAATTTATTATTTTATTTAAATATTTAATTTCAGAAAATTACATGTTTATACTTAATTTTTCAAACAATATATAGGATAAATTTATGGTGGGAAGGGTTTTTGACGTTTTCTAAATCATCAAGAAAAAATATGATGATTTGCTAATTATTAAGGGCAAAAATAAAAATAATTCTAAAATAAAATAAATTTTTCAAAATTATCAAAAAATTAAAAATTAGGTATTAAATTTCTTTTCTTTTTGTAATATATTACGAAATAGATTTCTTAAAAGAAATAAATAGGTGAAATTCTAAAATAGATACATGTATGATAATAAAAAATACTAATATATAGTGTTAATATTGGATACAATGAGACCTTATATTACTTTTAAAGTTCAATACAAAGTTAAGGATTAATAAATTATTTAAGCAATTTAATGTAATGTTTAATATAGAGTTCAGGATAGGATACTATTATTTGACCTCGTTTGATGTTCAATAAGGATTGGATATTATAGTCCATCCTTATTTTAGTTCAATCGAATCCCTGCTAAAAGTTGAGTCAGTCCAATCTAATCATGCAGACAAGTAGACATGCCAGAGTTCAAGAGGATAATTAGGATATAGCTTGAGAAAGAGCTTTATTTTGCATATAATCATTGGTTGAAAGCGTTAAAACAATAATAATGAGATGAAATTATATGATTCTGTTGTACAACATAATGAAGTTATCTGTTTTTGAGAGACTGAAATTGGCTCATTTGATATAACTGATCTAAGAAACCACAGCTCTCAAAACTCCATTCTGGCCAATTACTCTTTCAAATACAGCAGACTACTCTTTTCAACCCAGAAACCTTACTGTTGGTAACAAGTTCTCATTCTTAGAATCCCTGAAAATCCAAATTTGAAATTAAAGTACGATTCAACCAAAATTTCAAACTTCTATAAACTGGATGAAAAACAAAATCTAGGAGAGAAGCACATGTGCGTGTGTTTGTTCATGATCCAAGATTAGGATGTAGTTCAGAGTTTTTGGAAATGATTTTCATTCTGCAACGAACAGAGGAAGAGAAAAAGAAACAACTTGGAATTATTTTTTAAAAATTTCTCTAAAAATTGTTCTTGAATCTTGAATACAATTCACCAAACAACTTTTTCTGTTTAAAAATGTCTGCATTCATTATTTTTCAATAAAAGAGAATTGTTCATGAGGCAGGTCACCTCTGTACAGTTGGTGATCAATATCAAGGTATCAACAGATACCATGAACAATTGAACACCAAGCAATTACAAAATACATGCATTATCAAAGCAGGAGATCACAACCATTTGATATGGATCCAATATAAGAACAATAAGCAAAGAAGAGGCAAAAGAAATAGTATGATTGGCTGTTAATTTTTATTAGGGCTGTCGCTAAGTCATGAGGCTAGTTAAGAACTCTACTTTAAGTATTGAAACCGTAATGGAGATACGCATCTTGTGCAAATGAAAAGACACGAATAGTGCTTACCTTCATAAGATTCTCTACCATGTAAATGCTGGTAACACATATGATGGATATGCATCAAATTTAGATGCAAGAGTTTGCACAGAAGATAAATCTGCAACTTCTCCAAAACTGCTGAGTCCAAGTTCAGTGGCATGGATCCCTCCTGTGATAAATGCTGACTGGATTCCAGCTACATTTGCACCTTTAATATCATGGTGAAGAGAATCGCCCACAGCAATAGAATCACAAGCATCCACACCAACCATGTCGATAGCTGATTTATATATTATCTGATGAAATACTTAGGAGGTGTTAAAAAATACAGTCACCAGTGCATGCTGACAACAGCACAACAGTTATTTACACAATCTGGTTGAGAGAGAGAAACACAAGGTTCCTAAGGTGCAAATGCAGAGAGTTAATGTCACACAATTCCTTTGGTTACTGCTATGTACTGCAAAAATTCAAACTTAGATATGAAGTCATCGTTCCAACCAAACAAGTTGGGACTTCAGTCAATGAGTTGCAAAAGAAAAATAGCATCAGATTTAAGCAAACATGATCATCAATAACCAGCTAGCGATGATAAAATCACAATATATATTTGCATGGTATAACCACAAACCAGCAAATTGATTGCCTTGTGCAGGCCATGTAGTTAAATTTGAATCATACTGACAAATTTGAGGTTAAACAAATTTAATAGCATTATTTAAAAGGAAAGAATTTCTCTTTGCTCGATTTTATCATTGTATCATTTCTTTTCTCTGTATGTGTTTGATGGGGATGACTGAAGGGGGAGACAAAATTGAAGACAAATATTGGCAACAATTGGGTTGCAAAGAGCAATTTTTATACAGTTGAATGCTTTTTTATAAATATATATAAAATTGTGTTCCCTATTATAAAGTAGTTGCAAAGAACAATCCTGCCTTAAGGCCTTCAACCTCTTATAATTGCATTAAATTGTGTTCTCCAATAAGCCTACCCTCTTACTATTAGAATCTAATACTGGCTAACTGACAATCCAAGAGTAACAGGCTTGGCTCTAATCAAATTATCTTCTGTTAATTGAAATGAAAGGGATCCATCAATTGCATTTAATTTTCATAGGAGTTGCACATTCAACAACTCAACGTAATAAAGATTTGAGAAGGTGGGCTCAACACAAAAAGTAAATTATTCTATAAGCTAACAATGAGAATTAGTGAAGTAATATTGGTTGCTAGTTTGTTTGAATATGACATGGTTGTCGACTACACCTGACATGATATATGTCCATTTTTACATGTCAAAAACAATATAGGAGTACGTAACTCATAAGACCAATAGCAAAGTGATTGCATCACCTTATCAGGCTTGCCCATCCACCTCACTTCACCTCCAAGTTTTTCATATTTGGATGCCAATGTACCTAGCAAGATAAACACAATTTACATCAATAAAAAGGTGAGCAAACAAAACTACAGCTCTGAAAGGCATCAACATAGAAAAACACAAAATTTTATGGAAAAGAATTGCAAGGTTTAAGGAACATGTATAAAGAAGATGTAGTAAAAGTGTAAAACAGAAGACAAAAATCCTCAGCAGTAATAGAGTGATATCATAAATCAAACCAGGGAAATTAACTATCATATTTCTTTATGGTAGTGTTACTACTGTGGAAGATGAGGTTCCTATATGTCTGAAATAGACCAAAGACATATAATGCCATAAGAAAGGTGTATATGCAACAATTTCTGGCACTTTTAGGGATATACAATAATTGCCGAAGAGAAGAATTTAGGAATAACTAGTGAGCATTTTAATGTGCTTGCAGATTGTTAAGTTACTTTCATTTCAATAAAACGAGATAATAAATATAAATGCAATAACAATAAATGTGACTTTAGTCAACTTAATGTATAATCACAAGATAAAAGATGGTGCAAAAAGGTGAGCAAAATTCATATAAAAGGAAATTACTGCACATCATAAAATTTCAAAATTAGCAAATTCAGATTTACCAATTGTGTCAGAAACAAGCTTAAAAAACCAAGATTATTAGGATATGTACAAACAAACTAATCAGGCAGAAACTCGGTAAGGAAGGCAATGAAATGGGAAATACAAAAAGGATGAAAGGACAGAGAAAACTGTAGGAAAAAGGATTTGACGTCACACATTGAACATGCAGATAGTATTTTAAAATGCTACAAGGCATTACCAGACTTATTCTCTCTTAATGGTCTAGCTTCTCACCCTTTTAGTGATTTTCTCTTTGTTAATGAAGATGATGAGATAATAGCTACTCAAAAAAAGGTCTTGACATGTTTTTTAAGTCCAAATAAATTCAAAACAGCCATCCCAGACAAAATGTACTTTCTCTTTGCAATAATGCATTTTACTTGAGAGAAATTAAATTAACTTTCCTTACCAGGCATGACACGCAGATCCCTGGCCTCGACAGTCACATAATCTGGATTGGCTACCACCATGGGAATTTTCTTAACTGCACCTTGTTCCAATATTTTCTCAAGATCCTTGAGATCCATAGGACAGGCGACTCCGGATGGAAGCTCCAAAGCTTCAGTCCCATGGGCCAAAATAAACTCAGCTTCTCTAACATTGTCCACAACTTGTAAGCCTAGGCCCTGAAACAAGAGATTATAAGCAAAATTTTATCAAACAATTCTAACGATTCCCTCAAAAACCCTTTTATTAACCATCATTTATTATTTAAGTGGTTATATATAAAAGTGTTCTTCATATTCTGAAAACAAAATCCTTCAAAACCTAACATACATCTCTTCCAAATTTGCGCTCATGACTTAGACTTTTTAAAGTCTCAGGTCATAGCATTTGCCAAAATAGGAAAGACGTAAAATCGTTCGCTGTCAAGCTCATGATTCGTATTATCAGCCTTTCTAAAACCAATGCTCTTCCATCTCTTCGTCCCTAGTAGCCTGATTCTACAAAAGAAGGAAAAGGGTGGATAGAGGAAAGAATCCTAAATACTTTCAAGATAGAGAATTTGATAGTTGAACAATGAAAATTTCCTCCAGATAATTTCAAGATAGAGAATTTAATTGAAAACGAAAAAGAATTGGAAGAAAATAATGGCGAACAGTTTAATATACCTCCAGAGATATAGCACCCCGGTCACTCCAAGTCATGTGAATGCAAGATCTCCCTAGTGCTGCAAACCAAGCATCATTTCTCCTATATTTGTTTAGGGAGTAAAAAGGTTGAGTGATCTTTGCAACTTTAAACAATAAATTCAAAGGAAATCAATGTTGAACTCGAACATCATAGTTTAACAAGGTATCCAAATAAATAAATAAATAAATATATATATATATATATATATATACACAGCAGTAACCAATCAGGATCAATAGTTTACAGTTACAAGTATAAAGAACGAAAACCATAAAAAGGATGATAAAATAAAAGAGTAGCATATACTGAAAAGATAAAGAGTACAGAACAAATGGATTTCTGACAGGCATTTGTTGTGGACCAGATGAGCATCACTATAATGGTTATCCATTCCAAATGAATACTATCAGATGCACCATTGTTTTTTTCTTTTTTTCTTTTTCTTTTTTTTTTTTTTTGAAGTAGATGCACCATTGTTTTGATTTCAATTAAATGTTGCCAAAAAATCAAGAGAAACAAAACAAGAGCAGTGGGTTGATAATTTCGACAAGGAGAAAACAAAAGAGAATACATTATCCAAAGAGCATATGACCAATATAGCACATAAATCATACTATTTTTTTTTATTGGAAACAAAGAATTGATTACATATAAAGTGTCCGTCCATCAGAGGGAGTGTACAACACAAATGCCCATAAACAAACAAAAGCAAAAGTCTATATTTCATGTACAGACACCCCTCAAGAACTATCTATCATGTAATACAAGATGATGTGTTACAGCATCAAGGAAAATCAAGAAAATAGAGCATGCTGTATTAGTATGACTTTGCTGGGTACAGAGTCAAAATTAAATTGAAATATTAACTATCAAAACAGTATCAAACACTGATTACATATCCAAAAATAAGTGATTTGCCAACCTTTGCAGGTACTGATGAGTTAATTCTCCACTAGTGATTGCTCCTACAAAGAGTGAGGGATCAAAACCAAGGCTCTTCATTTTTTCTATTGTCACTGAAGCACGCCGTGAAGAATTACTTATGATCACCATTTTTGCACCAGTACTTGCTAGCTTTTCTACTGTCACCCAAAAGTAAGAATTTCAAAGAAGCATGAGTACTACAACATCATTCATACTTGTCAGGATATCAACTGCAATTTAAGCTATCAAGTGTCTTAGAAGCTTTAAAAACTATTGTTGGTTCTTTTATTAACAATTCAAGTTTTTGGACCTAACGGTTACTAATATGGTATCAAAGGCAACTTCAAAAAGAATGTTCAGGTTCAAGGTCCCCAACAAGATTATATTTACATTTGTTATGAGTATGTGTCTAGACTTGTGCCATGCACAAGGCCAAGTTGGAGTGCTTAAATACTATTGTTGGCATTTACCTAAAAGTTTAAGTTTGTGTAGCAGAATACTATAAGTAGCCAAACCAAATACCCTGATAGTCATCCTCATATAAATATGTAACAACCATTAACGTATTGGGTGGTTTGCATAAGAAACAGAAGACTTTAAACAAAACGTGGGTAGCCAAACATATAAACAGACTCTACTACAATGTGATCAACATTAACTACAACCCTAGAAATGTAAGTTGTCAAGTTTAGGGGTCCAACTAACATAAACACCTATACCAAATTCTCTAGCAATAAGCCAATATATCATGATATCAGCATAACACTTGCGACCAAAATGGCAAAACTCACGTATGAAAACATACATGTAGAAATCGCCCCAGGATAAGGCTGTTTTCCATCATGAAGGACCCCGAATTGATCTAAGAACCATGCCTGCACACACATCAACAAACTATTAAACACATTATTTATAATATTCATATTCGGAAACACACGCATTAGGTACTTGTATATATCCAGATAATTAAGTATGCTACAGCAACACATTAATCAGCAACAAGTTTCAATCAAAATGATTAATCCAATTATCATCCCAAAAACGACACAATTAACACTAAATTGGAGTCGAATTTATCCTAAAAATTAACATAATTAAACCTATGTGCAACAACTACAATAATGAAGCAAACAAATAAAATGAAAGAGGGTCAGCGATGATTGGGATAGTTGGTTACCTTGAAACGACGCGTTTCAGCGAGGTGGCGAAGACCGTTGAGGGTCTGGAAGAGCTGAGGGTCACTCGATTGAACAGAGCATTTTGACAGCATTTTTATTATTTCCAATAACTTGTTTTTGTCTTTGATGTCTCTCTCTCTCTCTCTCTCTCTCTCTCTCTCTCACTGTAACCATATTTTTCTACTGATAACTGCCTTTCAACTACACGGCCAGTTCCACTTAGCTCACATAATGGGTGTGTGTGTATTCTGTCTTCATTAGCTCAGATAATGGGGTAATTATCAAAGCGCTTATCTCTTTGATTTTTATTGTGTTTTTAATATTCTTAATTTTGATTTTTATGGACAATTATATTACAATTCAATGATTAATTTTCATTCCACTTAATTATATAAATTAGATTAGGGTACTGGTATTACCAGCCATTAAAATGATTTACACACCCAATTTGATTGGTATATCCATGGTTATATTTTTAAAATACTAAATTTAGTATAAGCATCCAATAAATAACAAAACTAACCTTAATTGAATATTATGAAAATGTGAAAGATAGTTTGGGTGCAAGGCCTGTACCATGCATTATGGGATCTGATTTAGATAACATATAACAAGTGAAAGTGAAACAAGCTCAAAATTTGATAATCTAATGGTGAGATAAATGTGAAGTTGAACAAGACAAATAGGATAATCAAAACCAAAGATGTTCAACAAAGGGAATCATATGCAGTGTTTTTCTAATAAATTTTTTGAATTCTCACGTTTGTGGGTTATCTAGTTGTTTATTAGATATCGTTTTTATTGCTAAATGATTATATTTCTATGAATGAATGATTATACGCAATGACTGGATTATGGAATATTTAAAAATTTATGGATTTGAATTTACTCAAGACATGTTTGTAAAAATGTATGCTACATTTTTTCTTTAAATATATGATTCTGTGTCTTGTTTCTAATTGTTATTCAAGATAAATGTTATTATACATTTTTTAAACAGATAGGATATTGGATAAGTTTATTAGATTGAACATAAAGATAAAAGAAGAATGAACATAGGAATAAGAAAAGGAATACAACTAGTGTTTAGTATTTGTTTTGTCTATCTTAGTAATTTTGTATGAAGATAGCTTTATAATATAAAATTTTAATAAAAAATGATTACATAAATCACTTAAATGGGTGTCAACATCTGCACCCATTAGATTATTGACTCTGTTCAAGCACAAAACACATAAATATGTATATAGTACTAGTACAAAACTTGTGGAAGATAAATGAATTTTAAAAAGTTTCTCAAATTACAAGTAATGTCATTGAGACACAATTCTATTCAGAAGGCTCCTTTACAACAGCCTTCCCTTGCTCTCTTAGCTTGGCCACAGCTTGTTTCATGGCCTCCTTTCTCTTCTTGCTAGCTAGCACTTTTGCTTGTACACCACTCACATTGGGTTCCTTTTTCCCCTCCGGTGGCGGTGGTGGAGGCCTCCTTGCCGCTGCATACGCATTGCGGTCACTGACAACACTCAAGCCTAGGACTGCACCCACCAATCCTAAGCTTACATTCCTGCACCAACAATTAACCCCATCACACATAATGCTATGTATTACTTGTAACACTCAATTTGTCAGGAGAAAATGAAATGTGTCAACACAATAAATCATAGTCTTCCCCTAACTTTTCAATTAAGTATGAGGAACCATTAGAAGCAAGATATACACGCACCAATGACAAACCTGCGAGTGGAGAGTTCATGAGCGAAGACTTGGTTGGAACTTTGATGAGAAGTGCACACTCTTTGGAAGACCATACAAGGCCTAGAATTGATTGAGATGGGTGGTGTTGCTGTACAAGCAGTAGAGGGTGCCGGTGTGGTTAGGGAATGGGCCATTGATGAGTGATTGAAACTAAAAATTGGGATTTTGCTACAACTTGAATTCAAATAAAAATGTTTAGACTAGTTCCACTTTTATTAAAATGAATGTGTTATGATGTGGAAGGACACTGTGTATGGATAGTCTTTGGGGGTTTAGGTGTAAATGGAAGTGAAAATTCATTGGTGGGTTGTAGATAAGGTTCTATTTTTGTGGACCCCTTAGCACTATTTGCATTTACATGACACCCAGCTAATCAACTCATGATCTGTTTTATGACGCTCGAGTTCTAAAAAGTCTATCCAATAATTTATTTAAATACATTATTTAAATGATATAACAAACCTAAAAATAACTATTATATCATCAATTTCAAAAAAATAAAATAAAATTAATATATCATTTTAAAATTAATATGACAACCAAAAATCAACATTTTGTATAATTTGATCCAAATTTTAAATAAATGATTTGGACAACATTTTAAGATAAATTTTATGTGATGCAAACATATTTAGTAGTCCTCCAAATTTAGAGACCAAAATAAAACCAAACCCTTTTTATTTTCAAATAATTAATTAATAGTTCATTTGCATTAATACCCTGCATTTCACTTAAATTCAGACAGCTGATCGACCGGGAGGGGGAATATGGGGATTAACACAAAAGTTGGGGAAGGGAATTTTGGCCATTATTCCGAAAAGCTGGGGGAAAATATAAAATATCTCAAATATCAAGGCGGGAATGAAAATTTTACTATAAAGAGTGGCTAAAAGGGAGATTTAACAGGTACCGGGAAACACTAGCCCATGAAAGATGATTAAATCTAACTGTTGCCAACTTATGTGTTATATACTTATTCAAGGGTCCACATAAAAAGGCTGAACAATCCCAAATATAGAGACATCTGTAAAATACATAATCGAACTTAATAACTATGAATACAAAAGCAATGCCCCATTACTCTTAAATTATAGTTTCGGACAAAAAAAGTGAAGAAATAGAGTTAAGAGAACATGGAACTTCTTCACATAATGTCAAAATTGAAATTGCATTTCATACCAACCAAACTAAGAAAATATCCAAAATCTTGTTACCATCTAACGAGAAAACTCCAAGCTGCAAAAATGCTCAAACAAAATTAAAAATAAACTTGAAGGAAAATAATTTGGTTCTGAGTAGAGCTGCAACATCATTACTAAAGATAAGCCACAAATATTTCAGCTCGAATACAGGAACACTACATTTACTCGTCATCCTCATCATCGTCATCAGCTCCAACAGCCGAGTTCAGGGCACGCAATCGTTCAATCAACTTGTTCTTCCTTTCCTCGTATGTAAGTTTCTTCAAATTATACCTGAGAAAAAAGAGGCAATTCCGTTACCATAGAAACAGCAATAATGCAGTATGCAAGCTTTCCTCAGCATTTCTCAGAGAAAATATTGTTCACTAAATGACATTCCATATGCATATACAGCAGGTGGAAAGATGACCGTGTATGTACAAAATCAGCAACAGAGTAATAATATATTACCTATAGATGAATTATATCGATCCACCATCAAGTATGCTTCATAAAGAACAGTATCTATATACTATGCATGCAATTTAACAGTTACCAAAATAAAAACAAAAAACATCACTTCGTTATTGGCCTTTACCTCTTGTGCTCCTTGGGTGGCTGCTTCTCTGATTTCTTTGCACTAGGATCTGCACGAATGGCAGCATGCACCTTCTTGTACATTGCCTCTAGGCCATCAGCATCAAGCCCTTTCTTGATATATTCACTAAAGTGAGATTGGTATTTCTCTGGTTCATCTTCCGCCAAAGTCTGGCAAATAAAAGTGAGCATGTTTTAAAGAAGGCAACAATGATGGTAATACTATGGAATAAAATAAAATAGATAAATGCCTCAAATATTCAGCAGTACCCTCATGTAGGCAACAACATGGCCACCAAAAATGTACTTGCGATGAACGTCAACATCAAGCTGCTTGCCATCCTTGGAAAAGCCAGCGAATCTCTTATCGCTGTGAGGAATATCCAATCCACCATCCAATGCTCCCTGTAATCAAATAAACATTTTAATTCATGCAGAGTTCTAAGTAACAATGCTGTATAAATAGACTTCGGCAGGAACCATAAACTTGAACAAACCTAAACAAGTTATGTTAGTAGGCTTACAAAATAGGTATGACCCAAACAGTCAGTGACAAGCACCATGCACGTAAAGCAAGTCCATAAAGTTTTAAGCTTGAACAATCATAGTAATTGCATAACTTTTAATTAAGTTTTAAGCTACCTTAAGAGCACCAAAGACACGGTTTCCAGTAGTTGTTCTTATCAACCCCACATCAAGAAGGGCACGGAATGGCCTCCTGCTCTCTGCTGGTTCTACAGAGAAATCCTCTCCAGTGGCCTGACAATAAAAAAATTTCTTTTAAGATCAAACTCCTAAAAACAGTAGAAGATGTACTTTAAGCAGTTATTTATATTCTCGGTGGTTAATACCTCCACATTGCCCTCATACTCGTCATCCATTTCAAGCATTTTCAAAACACGACGAGCCAAAAGAAGTCCAGTGCAATAAGCTGATCACATTATTCACATAAAGAACAAATAATAATCAGAGTTCTACAAGATACCTAAAGAATTGTACATAAGAAGACAACACAAAATTCCAAAAATTTAAAATACCTGCTGCATAGTTGGTAAGACCTACTTCAAGCCCATAATGAGGCAGCTCATGAGCATATGCAGAAGCAAGAACATTATCGCCAACAATGCTGGCTGATACTATTTGTGCAATAATATCTTTGTTAGTCTAATGACTATGTAAAGGATGTCAACATGACAATAATAATCAATCTACACTGACACATTAAAGCATCACACAATCACAATCCTCAAATCTAAACATAAAAACAAATTTGCATTCTGTAGACGATCACATAATCCTCAAGTATAACTGCAAACCATGAAATTGAATTTGTATTCTGCATATAATTAAATAAGTGGGACGTCAAAACCGACCAACAAAGACAAAATACACCATAACTTTACGTCAACTACATGATAAACCAATTTTCGGATACGAATCGCACAACAAAGCGATATTTGGGAGTGTTGTACTTGTTCTTGTCTTGGTTGATCAGGCGAATTCTTGCCCGATAGTCAGTCTTCCCCTCTGCAGATATTTGAAATGAACCAACACGGCAATTTAAGTCAGCAGAATAAAAGACATTCAACAGTGAACTGACAAAGGACAAAGAGACAAATACAAACAGAGTACCTCTCCTTCTCTTGTACTTGACCTGGAACCTCTTGGAATAAGCTTTGGATTTCTGAGCCTTGACAAAGGCCTAAAACAACCACCACCACCATCAACAACGACATTACTCATCAAATCACATAAAGCTACACAAATCAACTGATTTATGTACACATTACCTCACATTATCTAAAAAAGAATCCATTTTTAGCATGTCTATAATACTAAAGCAAGTTAATAGACAAAACCCAGAAACGAATCCGTGCCAAACGTTAAGGGAAGAATAAACCTCTAAGAAAAGCACAGAATCTACACTTTCATTCACAATAATTTATCTGATCAAACGGAAACTGAAACATGAAATGAGCGAAAACCCCCAAGTAATTAGAGATGGGAACTAGAGACTCACCATTGTTGAAAAGCTTACAATTGAAAAACAGAGGAGGAGACGGGCCAAGTGGGAGACGGCTGACAGATAGAAGGGATATTGAGATATAAACCCTAGCACAACGCTGACCTAACTACGGATTAGATGGACGGCTGTCATTTAATCGCCCCATGCAGTGGCATTTTGGTCTTTTGGGGTTTCCTGGGTCATTTAAATCAGAATAAACTTATTTTTTTAATTACAATTTATAAATCATTTTAATTACAATTTATATCTCTTCAGTTGAGGTGAAAAAGAACTCACATTCAAAAAACAGACTTGATGTTTAATTCTTACTTTCAATAATTTATTGTATAGATGATAAGCAACAAATATAAATAACATATCAAAGCACGGATTTTGATTTATAGATTTCCCTTCCAATAATATAACAAATTCATACAAATTATTATTATTACATCGTATAAATAAATACATAAAATAATCATCATTCGCTTATTAATAATAAACAATAAAATGACTAAAATAAAAATAATATTTTAATGTATCATTTATCCAAATTTATTTTTTTTTTTTTGGCAATTAATTTTGTTCGTGTTACATGGTTTCAAATTTTTGCATCCACTCTAAGTCGGATAATCGTTTGGTAGCCATCCTCAGTTTCCCACCCTTACCTTCAATGCTAAGGTCACAAGTTCGAGCGTAAAAGCTTCAATTTTATATGAATAACTTTCTCATTATTGTATGGGTAGATCTCTCCACCATTTGGGAACAAATTTTCAAACTGGATTTAAGAATGATATCTTAGCCACGGTAGATGTAATGTTAAAAAAAAAAATTTCATCCAAAACAAATCATAGAGTGATTAGATTGTTCATTTATCAACTCAGTTTAATCCAAACTCCCTTTATAAACTAAGAGAATATCTTTCATGAGACACTTGATTTATTTTATGAGACACTTAATTGATATGTTATACTGATATTAATATGACCTTTAAATAATAACTTGAATTCAAATAATAACCTTCTAATATCAATGTAATAGTAGTTTTTTAAATTGAAGTTATTATTGAAATATTACATTAACAAGCACGATAAGTAAACTAAACGTATAATGAAAAATTTTTTCAAAAGTAAACCAACTTAGCATATTGCAAAATGGACAGGATCTATTTGACTCGGTTCATATCCGCAAAAACGGTTCGACATGACCCGAACCGCACTTTTTCAGACTCACAAAAAACCCGGATCTTTAAAACCAGCATCAATAGCGGGTAGCATAGCGGTCTACATGCGGGTCTAATCAGACCCGTAGGAGACCCGGTGTTTAAAAGCCCTCTGCCCTCATCAGTCATCACCATCTGCTGTGCTCGACTGCACCTCTCTCTCTCTCTCCCCAGCTTAATCGATCGACCGCTTCATCTTCGGCGACCGCCAGAACTTCTCTCTCTCTCTCTCTCTCTCTCTCTCTCTCTCTCTCCTTCACTTGCCCTCTCTCTCTCCGTCAAGAGAAGGTAATTTCTCAACCTCCTTTTATTTTTGTTTCGCCACTATTTACTTGAATAATCTCTATTGTTAATTTGGGATAATCGCTCTTGTTTGTTGATGAAAGAAATTAGTGTTGTGTGTAGTTGTGCGTGCTGTTGATAATACGGTAATGCTGTGATGATTTTGTGCTATAGTTTTTGTTTTGAGATATAAGGTTGGTCTTCTACTGGTTAATTGACTGTTTTGAACCCAATATTTTAGAGTTTACTTTGTTCGAATTTTTCTTGTATAGATGGTTTTCTTAATGCACTGTATATGAAGATTTTTTCTACAAATTTCGTTGATTGGAATTTGGAAGGAAGTAAATATCGATATTATGCTTCCTGTTTTTCAATTGATTATGGTCGCTCACTTTTTGCGTATGACAGGTAAAAGATAAGATGTTTCTCAAAGTCCAGTTGCCTTGGAACGTAGTAATACCTGCCGAAAGCCTGGAGTCAAATGGCCTGATGCTTCAGAGATCTATGATTCTCCGGCTGTTGGATGACTTTGCTAGCAAAAAAGCAAGCAAAGAGCTTGGATACTTTTTGGCTCTCACGACTCTGGATAATATTGGAGAGGGAAAAGTCAGGCAGAGCATGGGAGATGTGCTGTTTCCCGTGCTTTTTAGTGGAATAACCTTCAAGATTTTTAGGGGAGAGATTATAGAGGGGATGGTACACAAGGTGCTCAAGCATGGGGTGTTCTTGAGGTGTGGACCAATAGAGAATATTTATCTCTCCAACATGAAAATGCCTGATTATCGGTATGTGCCTGGGGAGGATCCAGAGTTCTTGAATGACAAGCTCTCCAAGATTAAGAAGGATGTTGTGATTCGCGCCATTGTATTGGGAACTAAGTGGCTTGAGGCAGAGAGGGAATTTCAGGCCTTGGTCAGTTTGGAGGGTGATTATCTAGGACCAGTTTCTTAATGAAGCTCCCCAGCTCTAACTTTTGTCAATGACTTGTATAGTAGACAACCTGAGGTGGATCCACTGATATTCAGTTGTTGAAATGCTGTTTTAACTTCTTTGATGATGTCCACCTCATCGAAGAAATATGTATCCTAATTGTTTTTTGTAATCTATGCTTGGAAACTGGCCAAAGAAATATGTATGCAATCCATGCATTTGTTACAACAGATCTTGAAGGATTGTTGCAAAGCTAGAAGCTTACCAAGTCAGGAATATGTTTAATTAGACATTGAAGGATGAATGAGTCTTCAGATCGATGTTTACTTGAAATTTGTCCAAGTTCTTATAATGTGTGATGTTCTTTTGGTTTACCAGTCATGTCAAATGCATCAAACTTGGTAGTAAGAGCAAGTTGAGAATGCCCTGAAATTTTATTCATCCTTTTGAGCAAGGCAAGGAAAACCAGGCTGCAATAGTTATAGTTGCTGTAAGCGAGGTGGCTCTTGTCAATTGCGCTTTTATCCTAGTTTCTTTGTTAAACTCCGTTGGACCCAAAGCTACCTGCATTCTGGCATATTTGATGATTGACAAATAGATGATAGTGGTTGCGATGTCTCAGCATCAGTAAAACCGAAACCACAAAGGCTGATGATGCAATCTCATATGAATAGTGACTGCCCTTTGAACGCTTTCGTAGCTGCAAATTTATCATAACACCCAAAATCAGTTTATTATATTCATGAACGTCTAGAGAAAAACCTATCAAAATCAGATCCAAACAAGTAGACTAGTTGAAGAAGACAGTGAATGAGAGAGAACTAGGGAAAAACCAATGCAATAAGGATCAGACGACATCATGACTAGGGCAATCAATTTAAGATATTTTGGCAAATCTCTCTCCTTAAATTAGTAACTATATTTAGCTGATCCGGTCAGTTAAAGTCTGTTAGCAATAATGAGTCATTTAAGCATAGAATATAGTTTTCATTTTCCTGTCAGGAATTCGACTAAAATCAATTTATGAATATAGAGTTTCTAATTTTGGTGCGCGTAATATACTCAGTTGTTTTGTTTTTTTATTTTTGTGAAGCCATAAGTCAATTATAGAACATCTTAGATGATTGCTACCATCAACTAGAACTACTGCCCAACCATTTCTGATGAGCATCTAAGTTCATACATCTAGTCTTGGAATATTTGCTCCGGAAGTATGATTTCCTGCTCATAAAAAGAAAAAATTTTGCACCCATTTGTTTTTTTTTTTTTTTTTTTTTTAAACTGATCCCCTGTTGCCTGCATAATGGACAAACCAACTCTTAACAATTAAAGTTACAAGGCTGATCAATTCAAGCTATTTAGGCACATCTCTCTACTAATGTATTCAACGACAATCTAGCTACTTTGGAACTCAATATGTTGGTACCAAGGAATAATAAGTCATATGAACCATGCATTGTTGGATTGTGAAGTTTGAATAAATTTTGTGGAACTATATAATAATATAATTGCTTTAAAATTAACTCAAAACGAGATAAATAGGTGAAGTTCAACGGGCTGGACCAATACCGAACAAAAATTGCAAACAATTTTCATTCTAACAAATAGAAGCAATGTTGACACTGATGTTATAAAAAGTAAGAATCACATTTCTGTCATCGAAAACAAACCAAAAATCAAAGCTACCAGTTTGGAGATGGTCCCTCTAAGCATAACTCTTTCCTCTTCACAGACAGAAGAATATGACATCACAATATCAGTAAAACCAAGCTGTTTGCTGCAACGCGAAGAAACAAAATTAACCAAAAAACAAATAACAAAGCAAAACAAAACAAAAACAAGAATGTAGTTATCACGAATGTTGTCATGAACAATGGTCGATTTCAACTGACAACGCAATGCACTCTACAATAAGACGACATTCAATGGGATTGCTACAACCCCTCCTCTCCTTTAAACAGTCCACTATCTGCATTATTTTGTTGTGAGTCAGACTTCTCTTTTGGTCATCAACATCGCTGAAAATCGTTGTTACAGGAATTTCTAATGAAAATTAATGCAGGAATAGTAAAACCGGCGGGTCTATTTATCATGATTCCTTGTCGAACAAGAAAACAAAAGACAATGAGGAATCGTATATATTCCTAATAAGAACAGGATAACAAATAATAATATAACACTTTATCAAGAAGAAGAAGAAGCGACCATAGTTAAGAAGAAGAAGAAGCGACCATAGTTAAAGGTTGATGCCATTGAATTTTTCATCAAAAATAAAACTTTATTTTGTGTTTTAATAAATCTTTATGGTTTAGATGAATAAAAAATAAAATTTAAAAATAATGTTTTACTTTTAAAAAATCTAAAGAATTATTAAATATACAAAAGATCACAAACATTTTTTTAAAGATTTTTTGTTAGAAATATTTATGGATTTTTGTTTGTTTTGTTAACTTAAAATTAAGAAAGAAAAATTACTTCAAATTTTAAAAGTAAATAAATTATTTTACTAGTTAAAAAAGATGTTTTACTAATACGTGTTTGTCCTTCTTTATAATTTTATTTATGAACATTTGTGTTATATAACTATTTAAAAAAAAAGTGTTTAAATCATTTTCACGGGTGATAATAACTCTATCCAAATAAATATGAATAAATAACTTATTTTAATTAAAATATGAATACTAAAAATAATTTGTGAATTGCATTCTTAATGTAGATATGTAATACGTTATTTGTAATGCTTCTATTGACTCTATTTTGAAATGATTAATTTTTGGTCGGGAGAAGCAGTACTAAAAAAAATTGTTTCAACAAGAATGAGATGTGAGAGACTGACAGGTAACACTTTCTGATAGAACGATGAGACAATATAATTTATAATTTATTGGATGAAAACAAGCATTTTATTTATAAACAAGAAGATCACTGGTCCAGTTACCACTAATCTGGACCAAAAACACTATTATGAACACAAGTACATGACAATTAATTACCATTAACCGCAGGTCCATGGCGGTACACATGGAGTACTATTATTCGATTGTTAAAAATATCACTAGCACATGACTTAGTCTTCTGCATTGGTATTTAACATGACCTATGGTGATCAATCCGGATAAAACTTTACGTTTGTAGCCTTCTTCTTCTTTTTCAAGTTAAACATAACATTTTGATTTGCAATGAACTTACCCGTATCTTTGTTAGCCTGTGTAGAAAAATAGGCGCCAAAGACGCATCCAATGACACAGGCGGTAATGGCAAGAGCCTTGTCAGGATATGACACAGCATATAAGCCCGTGACAAATGCAAACACCATTGCAACCATGGCATAAGAGGTCAATCTTAGCTCATGTTTGAATTGGTTAAAGAGTTGTGTCTTGTCCTTTTCCAGCCCCATAGTGAGGTGGATGAGCACGGATGCACACGAGAGAACAAATGCTGCGGTATCGAAAATGACAAATGCTTGGAACGCTGCACTTCTGGTTAGAAGTGCAGTACCCTCATTTGGATTATCTTCTCCAATATAACCACCAGGCAAGGTGAAACCTGCTGCAAATGTCACCGTTGCTATCAGTGTGGCCGCCACCAGATGGGTTTCTTCTGCACCCTTGATTATTTCTATGATTTCTTCACTTGCTTCATCATTTTTTTTTCTGGTGTCTTCACTTCCGTCGCCCTTTTCTTTGATGATATCTTCGCTTCTCTCCTCCTTTGGTTTCTTGATATCTTCACTGCGTCCGTCCTTTACTTTCACATAATTGACTTTCCTGATGCTAACTGTGGATGGCCGATTAACCTTTCCTTCCCTAACTTCTTGTTTGCCATCTATAATTCGCCGAAAGCGCTTTTCTTTTATCCTTTTCAAATTCCATAGGAACATGTCCTGCATAAAAGAGAAAATAACATATCTAGCATGTAACATATAATCTTCAAGCACCTAAACATATATAATATATAATAAGTAACATATAATCTTTGAGCACCTAAACATAATGGAAATAAAAAAATAAGTAAGGATTCTCTGTTATCTTTTTTCTGTTAGAGTTTTAATAATTTAATGATAGTATAAAAAATATTATCTTATGTATAGCTTAAATTTAACCAATTTTAGCAAAAAATCTAATAAATAAGATAAACTAATAGAAAATCCTCATTAAAAAAATTAAAATATATAATAATGCACACATTTCGTGTGTTTGAAAATTATGTACTAAAGATGCCAAAATTCTAATATGATTTCAATCCAAAATGGTAAGGTTAGAGTATTTACATCGACATGCATAGAGTTAACAAGTCATAAGGTGTTACCTGGTCATCCATAATCAAATCTTTATCCAAGATGATGTCTGCAGCATTCTTGTTCTCCTTGTTGAAAACTAGCTGATCGACTTTCTCGTGAGATACGAAGGTTCTTATATAGGAACCATAATTAGCAAGTTGAAGCAGAGGTGTGTTTCCTTCCTTATCTTTCTGATTTATAAGGTTTCCAAGCGCCGGATTTTTTAGAAAAATCTGAATTGTTGAATCATCTGCACTAGTTAAGGCCAAGTGAAGAGCATTCCGGCCACGTGTATCAACAAGTTCACAACAATTTGGACACTTTTCTATTAGCTTCCTCACTGCTTCTGCTTTGCCATTTCCAGCTGCAAGATGAAGAGCTGTCTTTCCATCATTATCAGCTTGGTAGGCTGCACTTCGATATTTATCGAGTAGCTTAACCACGATTTCATGATATCCCAATAATGCAGCATAGTGAAGAGCAAACCGTCCCAGTTCATCTTTTTTGCTGCTCAAATGCATTTTTTTCTCTAGTAACAGAGTTGTCATACCTGCAAAATTTAACCAGCATATATATTGTCAAGAAGAATTAAAAAAAAAGAAAAAAGAAAGGCCCCGGATTGTGAATAATTCATAATTGATATTTTTAGAATAGTATATATATCACCAATTTTTTTTTTTTTTTTTAAATATATATATCACTACTCTATCTGTCAGCATTTAAGCTTTAATTTTTTTTTTTTTCTTTTCAGAAAATTCGTACTTATTTTTCTCATTATACATGAATCCAAATATTGGTATAACGAAGAACAAAAATTATGACTTCTCCATTATAATTTCAGAATCTTTTGGTGGTGTTTGGTGGTCAAGACGGAGATTAGACTTGTTAACATATCCAACAAGTCAATCAATTATACCATTAGATCAATCTTTCTCATACATACAATATCTGATTTTGTTTTTTTGTATAGATTATTCTCTTTCCTTATTTGTTTTTCTTCTTGGTCTATAGGTTTTGTTTTGTATATTATAAATTATAATGAAATATACAATATTCTCTTATACTTTGTCACAGTACAGAGCTTAGGTTTTAGTAATTTTTTTCTCTGTTAACCGTCACTACCATCATCAACCTTTGTTAGAGATCAAACCATTTTATCACCATTATATCAGCATCATTCCAGCATCACACCATCGTACCACCATCATATCTCCACAATGCCGTCAACCTCTGTCTCCACAGCGTCGTCAACCTCTGTTCCATCTAATTCCATTCCAATTTCCTTTATTTGGTGGTCATGTGGGACTGGGTTTCCATTTAGCTTTTAATCATGCTTTTCAACGTGCCATAAATTGAGTCTTGCCACCCATCTGTATTTTTTTTTTCCTTCATTTTTTATCAACTATTTTTATATGAAATATTAACTGCATTTAAAAAATTAATATATATTCTATTAAAAAAAATCATTAAAAATCGATTTTTTTTTTAATATCAATAAAAGATAGATGTTATTTTATTTAAAATTAATTGTAGATCGTTCTTTACTCTTCAAAGAAAAATTGAATATTTTATTTTGTTTATCAATTTTAAAATTTTTAACCTAATTTAATTTATCTTGACATTAATTAATTTAAATTGATTTCATTTTATTCAAAAATTAATTATCTTATTTAATATCTTACCAATCAATCTCACACTAAATAAGATACTACTATTTTAAGTTCAGTCATATCCAATCCAACCATATTAAAACAACTTAATCCAGTTTACCCTTTCAAACGGGCCTAACTGTGAAAGGGTCACAATACATAAGTAACAAAGCAATATTGACTTATTTTTCTCATAATACACAACTGCTTTGATATTGAGGGGTGGCAATAGTCAATATGACTCCATATTGTGATATGAATATGACACTAAAATTAGAACATTTGAAATAAATTTTTTTATTGGATTTGGAGCACCAAAGGCCAATAATTTAAACCTATTAAGTAAATAGACTGTTTTGGATTGTATTTGTACCTCCCCTTACTTGCTAACATGATTAAATATCAAGCATGTTATTTCAAATTTTATTATGAATCAATATTATATCACAATTCCTTTGATCTTAAAACATAAAATGTAGGTGGTTTTCTTTGAATTTAATCTCCCATGCCCACCATATATATATAGATATTATCACAATTGTTTTCTTTTTTATATATTAAATGGTTTTACCTCTCTTAAAGAATTAAAATTATTTTAAAATTTATGTTTTATTACATATTTGCCTTGACCTATAACTTAAGCGATTAATTAAATTTTATTGGGTAACTTATTAATTGAATTTAAACTTATGACAAAATGAGTTTACTACATCGTATTTGGGTTAAGTAAAACTTAGTTGATCATTTTCGAATTAATACGAGCATGACGGGATACCCTATATATTACTATGTCTAAGTAATGTGCAGAGAAGCATAATGCTCATGATTATATATCAATGGCGGTGGTAATAACAATAACATATTTATTAAAAATATAAAATAACGTAAAAGACAATGAGCCAAAAAATAAAAATAAAAATTTATTAAAAAAAAAAGAAATATAGAGAGTAGGTAGTTAAGTACCTTCATCTTTGCGAATGACAGCCGCATGCAAAGCTGTTCTACCCATGGGGCCATGGTCAGCGAGTGTTTTGCATTGGACTAAAATCTTCTGTGCAACCTCTGTATTATTTCCTCTCTCTGCGGCCAGGTAGGGTGGAGTCTCGCCTGAACTATTAGCATCATATGGTACCTCAGTGTCTGCTTCGAACAATCTCTTTACCACATCAGTGCGATTGTAGCGAACCGCCTCGTGCAAGGCTGTGTCCTTGGCTTCGTTGGTCTTCTCCAGCATCAGCCTTTTTGTTTCAACGCCATGTTCTTGGTCTTTGTAGTAAGGTTCCTCGCATTCTTTTATAAGTTCCTTCACTATATCATCATGACCATACCTGGCCGCAAAGTGTAGCGGAGTTTCTCCTTTCTCGTTGGCTTTCAACAGAAGATTTGGGCACATTCCAAGAACTTCTCTTACAAATTCAGCTGTTTTAGGTCGGCGTGGGCGGCTGATAATGTAGATGTGGAGGATTGTGTTACCTGATGGTGTCAAAATTTGGTCAAGGTGCTTACCATGTTTTTTCAATTTCTCACTAATTTCGCCCTGTGTTGCGGCATCGTGCAGAGAATCAATCAATTCGAAATCCGGTTCTTGGTCATTTGAATGGGCGGCAACAGCCTTTCCTTCTGCATTTGTCTCAACCACTTTGGTGGAACGAGCACCGGTGTTTTCTATTATTGTCCCCTCCATTACACTCTTAGAAAGAGCGGTTAGTGATGTCTATGACGAGCGGCTGTGACTTTAATCCAATTTACACAGCAAATGGAGTTGGATTTGGAAAGCAAGAAAGAGGAGTACTTCAGTGTTTACGGAAAATGGAAAAGTAATGTTTATTGGACAAAGAAGATGATCAGAATATGCAGATGCATGTAGGCTTTTAGTCTGATTTATAGACAAATTAGGTTAATTTTGTTTGATTAAAAAAAAAATGTGACATTGTATATGTGATTTCTGATATGACCTGCCTCCTTTAAAATGTATAAATTCCCATTTTGATATACATGACAACAATTTTCAAAGTTGAAAAAGCACCGTTTTTTTTGTTGGTGTGTCCTTTTCTTTTCTCTTGGATATGGTGTATTTGGAGTCTTGGACAATCACGTGATGAGTGCAAAATAGCAAAGAAAATTATAAAAATATAGATATTGATACCAAAAAGCCCTTATGTAAAAGTAAGAAATAAAAATTACAATATTATGAAGTAATTATAACCATCGTATTAACTGGACGATGGAGATAATTCTTTGTATAGTAAGATTGAAACTTAAAATTATATAAATTATTAAATTAAAATAACAAAATTTACAGTTGTTTAAAATACATAAATCAATACATATATGTCATGAAATAATAAATAAATTTTTAATTACGCATTGTTTATGTTTCATACGTATTGTTATTGTACATATTGAGAAATCAAATTAATAGAAACTCTATATATTTATATAATGTACATCCATTTATAATTGAAGTGGTTATTATAGTTTTTTTTTTTACATTCATAACATTGATTCGAGTCTCATTATAGATACATATATCAACATATATGAGAAGTTTCTCTCATTATTGTGGGAAACACCATACCTATAAGATGGGCTGGAGTCCCACGAAGGTTATATATGAGCATGAATTGGAAATTTTCACGCTTTATTATGGGAATATCAAGAAACAGGTTCGAGCCTCACTAATGTATGATAAATTTTTTATTTTCTCCTTTTGTTGCAAGAGTACATTTCTTTATATTGTTTAAAGCACTTCCCTTTTTGCATTTATGATAAAGGTAGTAAATTTTTTCATATTGTTTAGCACACTTTTCCTTTACATTAGTGATAGAGATTTAAGTATTCAATATGTATTTATCTGTATTTATATGTATATAAGAGATTTTTTTTTTTTTTTTTTTTTGTATTATTGCTCGAGTAAAATTTTCCATGTGATGCCATCCATCTAGAATGAAAAACTTTGTCTTTCCTATTGGTTTGGCGACCAACAAGCCCTGTTTCAATTTTTAAGAGACAACGTCTGTATTAAGGCGTATCCTGATTCGGTGATTCCTGATAACAATATTGATAGGTCAGTAAAAGAAGGAGAACGTTTAGGGTGTATCAAGTGCACAACATTATGGTGTGGTAAGGTTTGAGCTATCCATTCAAAATTTGTCAATGACTTTTCCGTGGGTGACTACTTTTGGATCATAGGCTCACTATTGTGATCTTATTTATGCTGCGTACAACTTTTTGTTTTCTTTCTTTTGTTTTTCTTTTTTTATCATATGTGAGAGGTAGAACGATATTTTCTTTAACATTTGTCCGTTTACATTCTTACAAGTATATATGTATAAATATATATATTTTTTATTTTAAAGTTATGATATTCTTATAATTCAAAGAGGCAGAAAAGTACATCGAGATAAGATTGATAATCACCATTAAATCAATCTACCATTAAATGTAAAAGAAGGAAAAAGAATGAGTGGGTATTGAATTGGATACCCTGTGTGTGTATATATATAGTGTTTTTATAATAAGGTATGCCTGATTTTAAAAAATAAGGACTAAGCAATCAAATTCATTCATTATATTCTCTCTCCTAAAATAAATTATCTCTCATATTTAATTTAAATGCAATTAATGAATTTAATTGATTAATCCTTATTTTTTAAAATCAGATATACCTGATTATAAAAATACTTTATATATATATACTTCTTAAAATTTTTATTTTAAAATAATTAATTACCATAACTTAATTTCAATGGATCCATCACAATGTTAGACTCACTAAAATAAGTGATTATAATTAATGGTTATAATATAAATAAATAAATAAATATACTTCTTAACATTTTTATTTTAAGATCATTAATTATAGTGATTTAATTTCAATGGATCCATCATAATATTGGACTCATTAAAAATAAGTGGTTATAATTGATGGACATAATATAAAAATTTTGGATAAATAATTGTATAACTCTCATACCAACCCTATCAATTGTAGGGCCAATGTTGAGATAAATCCATTGTTTCACACATTTAACACATGTATCACATGTATAATTGTTCACTCACGTCTAATGAAACATCTAGAGTCTAAACCGTTTCTTTTCTTCCTTTTTAAACAAAATACATCCAAACCGACAATTGTCTTGGGCCACTAAGTTTTGCCTCCGTAGCTCCTAACCTAATAAATGTTAAATTTTCCATGGAACCCACTAATTTTTCTCACCGCAATTTTTTTTTCATATTATTTATGACAACCGGAGCTCATGTCTAAGTTTTTATTTTTTATTTTTTGTTATAAATATTTTTATAACTACTATAACCTTTGATAAGGATATTAAGGTATGGCCTGGACCTTAACGCTATTTTAACTCTACTCTTTAATGGATGAGGAAAGAGGAACACACATAATTGGGAAACTTTTTTCCAATCGAAGGAATTTTATGCGTAATTTGTTCACGCATAGATGGATCAAGATGAAATTATCTACTTTTATGGACATTGGTACTCGAACCAAAAATTGTTTGGAGATAAGCGACAGAATGGAATTAGTAGCTTTAGGTTGTTCTTTTAAAAAATAAATAAATAGCCCTCAATATTGAAGAATGCACAAAGATTGAAATTTATTTTTTTTTTCTAACGTCTAAATAAATAAATATATATATAGTTTTTTTTTCTTAAAAAGACCCAAAATAACTAAAAAAAATGCTTTCATATGTATACTACTATGACCACTAATTTTTATGTATTTTATTTAAACTATAATAATAAAAAACAAATCATTTAATAATTGCTACTGCAAAATTCTTTTCATGATTGTTTTCAGTAAGAAAAGAAACTGCAAAATGGTGAAGAATCCTGTCAATAAAAAGAGGAAAAATTGTAGTCTATTTGAAAAAGGAGATGACCGGTATTACACATATGTGCAGATGCATTATGCGTATAGAACCTTATTCTAATTTGTAGACGAATGGGCTGGTTTTGATTGGTTGAAAATATTAAAGATTGTTATCTAGGAAATACAAAATTGCATATTTTATATGACCTTATTGAATGCATATGTTTCCAATTTAATACAATACAAAATGTTACAAAATTCGATAGCATTTTTTATTTTTTATTTTTTGACATATCACACACACTATTACAAGAATAGGTGATTTTATTGGGTTCTCTAGATAAAGTCCACTGAGACACAACTCAGAATGGAGGCTCCCTAAAGTGAAAGGATGATTCCCAAGAGAAGGAAGAAGACCCCACATAGGAAGGGAAAAACAGCCACGTTTGTTAGGTGGCACTAGCGGCCGGAAATGTGCACTCTTACCTTTGTTGAGAAAGGGAGGCAGCATGCCTAGTTTGTAAAATTCGATAGCACTTGAGGGTAAAAGAAATTACAAAAATATATTATACAGTATAAAGAAACCAAAAAGCTCTTTTGTAATAGAAAGAAATGAAAATTAAAAAGCAATAATAGCCACGCATTGACAAAATAAGAGTTCATGGTAAATAATAGACATAGACTCTATGGTTTGTGTGTCATAACTTTTAAATTATTAACACCACTAATCTCAATTATTCATTGTATTTGAATGAAGTATGAGAGAAAAATGTTTTTAAGATAGAAAATGCAATAATGACAAAGATTAGTGGTTCTCCTAATAATTTAAAAGTTAGTACATTGACCATAAAAACTCTATATATACATATATATATATATATATATGTATATGTATGTATATAAAGTTAATTAGCTTATGTGATACTATTTATAGTTACCAATGTTCAAAATATCGCTAGGTGTCAAATGGTCAACAATCTGGCTCCTAACGCCTAGACGGTTGGTTCGACCATTAACTGTTAATCCATTGATTGTCAATCAAACTTAATCAAATCATAAAAATAAAAAAAAATACAGAATCATGATGAGCAATAGCTAGAGGAGTGATGGCAAGGGACGATGGAGATGACGAGCGATTAGTCAGTGACGATAAACGATCGAGGTCGATGGGGTTATAGTTTGTAAGCTAGTGGGTAACAGGTTTGCTCAGTTGTCTTGGTGGTGACTAATATAGTGTAGATGACGAGCAATGTTTAGCAATGAGTCGACGACGATGAATGGTTGAGGTTGTTAGGATAATGTAACTAACATATTTGAGGAGGAAAATGATATATTAGTTAAAGGTTTAGGATTTTGTATTTGAGAATGAGAAAGATATATTGAACAATTTAGGTTTCTTAAAGGTTTAGAACTTTATGATTGAAAAGAAAAGGGATATTGACTTATTAATGGATATATTATTAATTATAGAGTTTAATATTTTACAGCTTTTAAATTTTGAAAATTTGAAATTTGTATTAATGGATATATTAAGTATTTAGATTAAATAGGGTTTAATATTTTGTAGCTTTTGAATTTTGCAAATTTGGAATTGTGGAGTCTATAAATAGGGTTACAATTTTAGAGTAGGAAAAAAAAAAAAAAGGAAAGGAAAAAAAGAATGCTCCAAGGTTCAAAGGATATATATATACATATATATAAAAGGTTTTAGGTTCATATGATCGTTAAGCCTATTTTGTAAATTTTTGCTTGTTCAAGTTAAGTAACTTCATTCATGATATATGTATGTTGATATATAAACTTTTGAATATTTTGAAATATATTTATGCTTAACATTATTTGTTAAAAATGATTTTTAAGTTGTTTATATGGCAACAAAATATTTTTGCAATGGTTTTCAAATTATTTACTTCCAAAATTTGAATTATCATTTTATTCAAAGACCTATGATTTATGTATAACTCAAAAACCTTACAAAATTATAAAATGAATTTAAAACTTATTCTTTCTTAGAATTGATTGACAAGTATTAAATATTTTACCAATGTGATTTGAAAATATACAATTTAGATAAGATTATGAAAAATCATTTTGGCTCATTGTCTATAGTTATTGTTCTAACCGTGTCACATGAGTAATTATGACATTCTGTTATTCTAACCGCCTCACACGGGTACTTGTGATATTTTGTTATTCTGACCATATCACACTGGTAATTGTGACATTCTATTATTCTGATTGCATCACACATATATTTATGACACTATAAGACATGAGCTAACTTATTTTGTGAATATATGTTTTTATATGACATTTTGTTTTGTTTATTGTTTTATCCTAATGGTATTTATTGCAAATATGATTTTATATGCGATTTTGAATATTGGTTTTGAAATATGATTATATGTATTGAAGTTTTATGTCCGACTTATAAAGAAATTATAATAATACTATCATTGTGCATGAAATTACTTACTGAGTTGACGGCTTACCCCTCATCTCCACCATTTTGCATAATAGAAGTGAATGATGAATGTTGAGTGTTTAGAACTTGAAGTTCACTTGAATGTGAAGTTTTGGTGATAGCAATGAAGATAAAAAATTTAGCAAGGGTGTATTTTGTTTCAGTAATTAATTTTAGGATTTTTATTTTTTTTGAGATTATGTTTGGATTCTTTTTGTTGATTATTTTCAAAATTTTGGAATAAATTTTTATTTGGAGTTTGTTTTTTTAAGATCTAATTTGACCATGATATTTTATTTTCTGTTACTGGATTTGGGGTGTTATAGGTAGGATTTGTAAATCGAGTTGGATGACTTGGGACTACTCTTTTTGTGTTTTGTTGGTGGTGACTAATGTGATTAAAGTGCTCTGTTAGCACTTCGCTACTTCAATTTTTTTAATGCTTTGAACACCAAAACGTCGTTTTGGGTTTTCCAAAATGACTTGGTTTTGGTATGTTTTTAAAAATTTTAAAAATAAAACCAAAACGGCATTTGGGGGAGTCTAAAACAACATCATTTTGGACCAAAAAATTAAAAAAAAATGATTTTTACGGTCCCGCCTAGAACCCTAGATTAGCGGGTTCTCAGATCGATCGACGACTGCTTAGCTAGACATCATTTGGGCTGAGATTTCAAATACTAAATCAATTACATCAATGGATTGTACTTTCCATGAAAGAAAGGACTCAACAGTTTGTAGCTAGGAATTATATTAATTAATGATGAAAAAAATTATATTAATAAATAAAAACCATAGTAATTTATGTAGATATATTAAATAATAAATACATATATTTTATTACATTTTTTTTCCTTTATATGTATCCTCACAATACAAGTTGAGAAATCCTATAAACAAAAACTATATATATGTCAGTACAGTGAGTAGTCTAGTGGAAAGGTGCATCCCACCTATCTATCAAAAGATAGGTTCGATTCTCATTTGAATCATAATGTGTAGTAATTTTTTCATATATTTGTGGGTAGTTCTTTTCTGATTCTAAAAGTTAGGTTTCAGGTCGCTCATTACACTGATTTTATTAAGGGAGCTTTTCAGAAAAAGCCATTTCCAAAAGAAAAAATACAATTTTAACCCTTTTGTTATACAAATTTATTTCGAACCTCTCAAACAAACTTATTACTCATTATACCCAAGTTACCCAAATTGCCCCTAAGTATTTTTCACTTTAAAATTCTCATTAAAGCCAATTCGAAATTACCAAACTACCCTTCTTCTTATTCTCTTTTCTTTTCCTACGATTCATCTCTTCCATTGTATACAAAATTTTTTATCATCCATTGGAGGTTGTCTGTGGCATCCATTAATTGTTCTTTCACTTCAAAAACACTCATTAAAGCTTCTTTTGTCTCCAACAAGTCCTACATTCAAGTTTATCATCAAGATTAAAGGTATGTGTTTGTTGTTAGTTGGTTTTCAAGTTTCTTTGTTGACATTGTTTAGCTTTAGGCCGTAAGAGTGATTTTCGATTGTGATTTAAGCTTAAGTATGTGAGATATGCAAAAAAATGACGGAAAAAAAAGGGAATGCAGTTTTCTGCGATTCACTGGGTTTTATGACCCAACATAAACCGATTTCGGTTTATGTATCCACAAAACCTCTATCGGTTTTTGTTGGATAACATAAGCCGATTCGGTTACTAACATAACCCGAATCGGTTTATGTTGATCCACAAACCCTATCAGTTTTTGTTGGATAACATAAACCGATTTCGGTTTATGTTATCAAACAAAAACCGATGGGGTTAACATCTCACCAACCCGAATTTTGTTTTTTTGTTTTTTTTTTTTTTTCCTTTCTTGTGTAATATGTGGTTATCTTTACTTGGATTTTTTTATGAATTTGACAACATAAAATTAGATATTAATATGATTAATATGGGGGGAGACTAATTTTTTATTTTATTTTCTATTTAATTTTTATAGGAATGAGTGAAGTGACAATAATAGTCAAATGCAATGGAGAGTGGAATGGGAATAACTATATTGGCGGTGAGACGTTCATGATGGGGGTCCCTAAGAATGTCAATTTTTCTCGGTTGATGGATTTTGTTTACATAGTGACTGGCATTGATAGAATAATATGGGACATCCGTTTGCATTATTTACTCCGAGTTAGGGGAATGCCTGCAGTTAAGATACCTATCACTACCGATCTTAGTGTCCGGGGTGTGATTTCAGATAAAAAAGCTGATTACAGAGAAATTTATGTTGACAAAATTGTTAGAGATTTTGGAGGTATTAACCCTACTGTCTCTTCATTTGCCATTAACTCAATAGCAGACCCAAGGCATGTGGAGACACTTACGGATAGAATTGTAAGTCCGACTATGGCTGAAGATCAAAATTGTTTTGTTTCTTGTAGTGGTAGTAATCAAGTTTCAGCTTCTGTTGCCGCATTTACATCCACAGAAAGTCCTATGTGCAATATTGATTTTAATGAAAATGATCGTGATGATGAAGATGGGGACATAGATAGTGATGGTGATGAGACATCGAACACTGAAGATGATGATGAGGAAATTAGAGCTGATGACATTGAACTGGAAGTGATGCAGAAAATGCGAAGTATCCAGAAATTAGATTTTCGGGTTCACAATTTGAAACGAACGCATCACAACCATATTGGATTGTTCCCGGTGTAGATCAGTGTGAAATTCAGGCTACTTCAACAGCCATGTCTACTTTCATCCGACGTGATACATTATATAGAGGTGCATTTTTTGATAGTAAATATGAACTGAATGTAGCCGTTGGAAAATGTGTTCTTGATTCAAGGTATCAACATAAGGTTAGACGTTCGTGTACGGTTCGATATGAGGCCGGTTGCAAGGATCTGACCTGTAGCTTTGAGGTTCGTGCAAGATGTAGAAAGGGTGGTTCGATGTGGTATGTGTACAAGTATGTGCCGGAACACACATGTTGTCAAGATGCCTTCGAGTCACATAGGCGGAGTGTACAGACTGTCGTCATAGCAACATTATATCAGAAAAAGGTGGGGCTTGATAGTATTACACCTCAAGTTTTGATTGCAGAAATGTTAGAACAGTATGGCGTGCAGATCATGTACAACAAAGCTTGGAGATCTTTACAATATGCAAAGAAGCTAGCATATGGGAAAGCGGATGAGTCATTTCAGCAGCTTCCTCGATACTTTCACATGTTGAAAGAAACAAACCCCGGTACAGTAACGACAATTGAGACGGATGAAAACCACCGGTTCTTATATTCGTTTGTTGCACTTGGAGCCACAATTGAGGGTTTTCAATCTTATATCAGACCAGTTATTGCTGTTGATGCCACTCATTTGAAAGGTGAATATAAAGGGGTGATTTTTGTTGCTGCATGCAAAGATGGGGAGGAGATGATTTATCCCATCGCTTTTGGATTTGGTGATGGAGAGTCGGACAATTCATGGATTTGGTTTTTAAGTAGATTACGAGAGATTATTGGTGGGACACAATATTTGCCATCGGATTTGATTATCGTATCTGATCGTCATAAAAGTATTGCGAATGCGATGGGAATCGTTTTTCCTAAAGTCCCACACGTGTTCTGTTTCTTCCACTTGAAACAAAACTTGAAGAAACACTGTGGAAAACAAAAAGATGTGACAAACATGTTTTACCTTGCAGCATATTGTCATACAATGAATGAATGTGATAGATATTTGGAACAAATTCGAAGAGTATGTCCGAAAATGCATGAAAAATTGGTTAATATTGGAGTGACAAAGTGGTCACGTGCATATTTTCCGAAAAGAAGATATGGTATGATGACTACTAACATTGCAGAGTCGCTCAACAAATGCATGATGAAAGCACGTCGGCTCCCAATAACAACTGCACATGAATATCTGAGACATATGTTGCAGAAATGGTACAATGATAGACGTGTACATGCCGAGGAACTCAGAACTTCGGTTACCAAAACTGTGGAGGATCATGTGAACTCGATGGCTGATGAATCGATGAGTGCCACGGTATCTGCCATTGAACAACCGATCAAGTTCGGAGTCACACATAAACTAGGTTATGGGTTCGTTCAGCCTTTTGCGCGGTCATGCAGTTGTTTGCATTGGGACTTAGATCATTTGCCATGCCATCATGCAATTGCTGTTGCCAGGTATCGTAATTGTGCTTTATTATTTATTTTTCGTTATTTAATGTCATATAGTAACACTTTACCTTTGTCATGCATATCAGGTTCAATGGTATTCACTATTATACACTTTGTCATGATTATTATAGCAAATAATTGCTCAAAGCTGCATATGCACGTCCAATCAATCCTGTCCCTGGTCCAAAAGATTGGCATGTTCCCGCGGAAGTAAAAAGTGTAATTGTACTTCCACCTGAAGGAAGACGACAAGCAGGCAGACCGAAAGAGTTACGAATTCCTTCAACTGGGGAAAGTCATCGTAAGAAAAGGTGTGGAAAATGTGGTGAAAGAGGACACAACCGTCTTCGTTGCCCTAACCCCTCCATATCCACCATCGGAGGGACGAGCGTAGCTGCTGAAAATGTTAGAAGTAGTGCAGAAGCTACTGGAGAGGTTAGAACGAGCGTCGATGCCGCTACTGGAGATGCAGGGACCAGCGCAGATGCTACTGGAGAGGCTAGGTCGAGGGCCGCCCCTACTGGACGTGTTCGAACCTCCCAAAAATGCGGCCTTTGTGGTGCGATAGGGCACACCTGACGTCAATGTGATCAACAATTTCCTATTCCACCCTCAATCGATGATGAAAACAACGATAATCATGAAAATTTTGAATAAATTGAGATGATGTTTGTTTGATAACAGTACTTTAGGACTTTTCCCCATTGACGAGCACTTGTTATTTGAATAATTTGCATGAAAACGCTGAATACGGCACATTATTATCATACCTGTTAGATTGATTTGGCATAGAGACAGAGTCTCTTTTTGTTTACGTGGTAGTCGTAGTGGTTTACATTTATATAAATATTTAGTAATCCTTAATGCAGGTTGGGTTAGACTATGATCGTCAAAAAAATAGGGGAGGTTATGTCAAAAAAATCAAAAATAAAAAATTTACGGTTCGGTTCGGTTCATTCGGTTTTGGGCTTGTAATTTTGGACCAAAACGGAACCTAAAAGATAGAATAGAATAGGCCAAAACAGAACCTAAAACATTTTCAAAACAACACCTAAAACATTACCCAAGACCGACGACGTCGGTTTCTGAACGTTACCCTAGACCGATGTCGGTTTATGTATGTACATTCAAACCGACGTCGCGTTATATGTAAACTACAATCGATTTCGGTAGAGTTCTCCAACTTAACCCGATATCGGTGTGTGATGAACCCCATGAACCGACGTCGGGCTTCGTGTGGTAAGAAAGACCGACGCCGGTTTTGGAACATCCAACAAAATTCTTTAGCAATTTCGTTTTTCGTTGTTTTACTCATTGTTATTGTTTTTTTTCCGTTAACTTATCACCAACCGGTGTGATTTGTTCCGTTAATTTAATTAAATAAGGAAAAAAAATTTTGAGCAAATTATATGTTAATCACATTAGATTGTGAGGTGACATAAGGTGACTATGTATTCTTACATGTGATACATTGCATCATGTTTGTTTATGAGATGAAATTTATATTGATTCCATTTGTCCATTGAAAAAAAAAAAATTCAATTTTAATTTAATTAAAATCGGGTTGTATAAGCTTGGAAAGACCGACGTCGGGGTGAATATAATATTGTAGACCGACGTCGGGTTGGAAGGGTACTGGAACACCGACGTCGGTATTAAATATATAACTAACACCGACCATTTTATTGTAATAAAATCGGTTTTTAGTTTCCCTGGAAGCTCGACGTCGGGTTGTGTGTATTATCGTAGACCGACGTCGGTATTGGTATCTTAACTCAATCCGATTTTTTGTGTTTTTGACAATTCTCATTTTCCGCTTCTCTGTTTAAATTTATTCGCTATTGGTGTCATTTACTTACCATTTTTTGTGCCTAACATGCTTTGATTTATTTTTTATAGGGTAATTTAGATTGTAAGAAAATTCATTTTATTTTGTTTTATTTTGTGAAAAATTTGGCAGAGTCTCCCCTGTTTTTTTGCGAATTCATTAATTTAACCTGCATAAAAACAACACTTCGACTATTTCATCAAGAGACTCATTGTCTCTATCCATCTCCATACTACCACACAATGTTTTTGAAAATTTAAAATTCAATTAAGGAATGAATAAATACATCAACAAATATCATTCATATATAACATTGCCGTCCTCATCTAATATCCACCGTCCCCATTTATCCGCCCTGTAGCTTGGGGTGGAATACATATATATATCATGGGCTATCTGTGCCCGTATTTGACGTGCGCTTTCCTTATCTTGTTTAGACTTCCATTCACCCTCCTTGGAGCATAAAAGGTCGTGGATATACATTGCACAATATGCACCACAAGTAGAGCTGTATTACAAATAGAACAAGTCAGATATTTTATTAAAAAAATTCTTCTTTAAATTTAGCCTAAATATATAAGAAAGAAGTGACATTTACCTATCAGGTTGCTGAGACACATCATGTATATTGACACGCTCCACATCCCATGTTTTTTCTAAAGGTGGCATTTCCGTGTTGGTCTTCTCATAGTAGCCAATCTCCCGCAATATTAATGGCATGAAACGAACCAAAGGATCAATGCCATTTCTTCAATGTATAAACTCTGTGCTTGCCTTTGAGTCATATATGACTATCTTCTGCTCTTACAGGCACATTTTATAGACTATCCAATGGCTCTGATATAGGCTACACGGGAGCAACACCTGTATTTTGAAGACGTTAGTGGTATAGTTCTAATTCGAATGATCAAATAACAACTCTGAATCGTGAAACGATACTTACATTGTCAACAGACCACCAAGGGATTTTAGTTTCTTCCATACCACTAGCAGTCCTTATCCAGTGTGGGGGGATCTCTGCCGTAGCGGGATCAAACGTCTTTCCTTTATTTATGTATTCCCTGTTCATAACTACGGTTATGTCTGCCTGCAAGAAAGAAAAAATTTAATGTTAAATTATTTACTAATTAAAAAAGATGCACAAAAAATTGAGTAACTAAAATGTAGACACTCACAAACAAAGCCGATCCATGCACCGCGTATCTTTGGTCCCACCACTCACGTTCTTTGGTCTGCAGGCACTGTAAATATCCGTCGATATGCTCTGAAGTCAACTAATAGTCTTCATTCTCGATGGTAAGAAACATATCGGGGGTTAATGGCACCGGATAACCATCAATGTAACGCCTAAAATAGGAAGTAAAAGACATTAATATTATATTAGTAATTTTAAATATAAAAGTGTAATCAAGATTTTTATCCATACCCGAGGTCCAAAGAAGAAGTTTTGTACTCTTTGTACACTTTTTCCACTATATCCTCAACCACTGGCACAGTCTCCTCCACCTGCTCCTCTAGCACTTTTTTTTTTTCTTTTTTGGGCGTTCAAGATCTGTGTATGGTGATAATAGAGATGCCGATGGTTTAATCTTTCGTTTAGCCCGTTCTATTTTGACTTTCCCCTGTAATATTAAGAGAATCAAAATTTGTAATTACACATTAAATAATTACAAATTAAAATCTAACCTAAAACACAAATTTAATTTTAAAATTTACCTGATCACCATCATGCTGGGATGGTGGGTCATGATGGAGTAGTGGTTCCTCATGGGATAGTGGGACCTCGACCTCCCCTAGCAACTATGATACTAAGTCCTGCACCTCCATAACCTGCAGAAAATTAAAATTTGTAATCACACATTTTTATAATATAATAGTATGAAAAACTAACCTAAAACACAAAATAAATAAAATTTACCTGATCACCATCATCATCATCATGCTGGGATGGTGGGTCATGATGGAGTGGTGGGTCTTCATGGGGTAGTGGGTCCTCATGGGGTAGTGGAACCTCCCCAATCTGCAGAAAATCAAAATTTATAATTAATGATATGAAAACCTAGCCTAAAACATAAAATAAGCACAAAATTTACCTGATCACTATCATGCTGCGGTGGGTTATGATGAGGTGGTGAAGGCGGTATTTGGGGCGGTGATGTTTTTTTAGGTGATGAAGAGTGATGCACGTGCTCATCCCAGATAGAGCTCTCATCATCATCATCATCCGGGTCATCCCCGCCATCCGAAGGCTCACGGATTTTCAATATCCTCTCAATCTTACCTAACCTCTCGTTTTGCTCCTGTTGTGTCTTCAAAATAGACTCCAACAATGCCATAATCTTGGCTACCTTCGTCTGAGGCTCCTGCAAAAATAATTAAATAATCATATAAATTAGATATAAATTAAAATTTAAAATTAAATTGATATTACAATAACATAATCATACAAAATTCTCACCTGACGCTCATCCTCTGCCCCTGGCTCTGAATATGTACCCTTTGAGTCGACTCGTGGGACTGGAATGTCATGATGCTGCTGCTCCTCCTCCATCCTAGTCGACTCACTCTCACCCTCCTCATTCTCTGAATGATCATCTTCATTTTCATCAACACCTCCTCCGCCACCTACTCTATAGGCGCTGTCACTAACCAAATGCTCAGGGTTAAAGGACTTCCAATATTCTTTTTCTCTCTCCGTAGCAGTGGGTTCAAGGGTATTACACCCCCCCCCCCCCCCCCCTATTAACTGCACAGAAAAAAATAATTATTTATACTTAATATTATTACAAACAAAAATAATTAACAAATGGAAATAAATGTAGGTTAGTTTAGAAACTTACACGAGGAAGCTCATTCAGCCAACTTATTTGCTTTCTGCTATTACAAACCCAATTCACACACCTTGGCATCAACATATCGCCTCCTCTAGCTCTCTTCCCTACCCTTTTTTCCAACCATGGAAACATTTCAACCAGCCACCACTATAATTTGCATATGATTAGACAAAAATTTAATAAACATTTAGTTAATATTTATATAAATATTAAAACAATTTTCATTACTTATAATGAGAGTATACCTGAAATGCCCAAATAAGCCATATAAATTAATGTTACGTCCAGTCATAAGCCGATCCTCATCAAGCGCTCGACGGAGGGACTCTAGAAGCCTACTGTAGCCAACTGTAGCCCAGGGGAACGAATTCCACACATCAACATCCTCTATCAACACCCACAGATAATCGTCCACCCTAGCCCGATCATCATAGCCATAGAATAGACTGAAGGCGATAACTATATTAGCCAACTTTAAGACGTCCTCATCACTTATATTTTGCCCCCGTACCCTTAACATGTGCATAATTTCAACCAATCTCGGGGAATTTCCTTCAAAACATCGCCACAAAAGACTATTCTCACTTTGTTGCTTCCCTTTAAGAACATGTAGGTCGACATGCCCGAATTGGAGTCCTGTCACTAATAAGAACTCTTGCTTTCCAAACCTATATGCCCTTCCCCCAATTTCGAACCACATCTCATCAGGACGTGAATTAGGATATACTAACTCTCTAGCAAGAATGACTAGCATCAGAGGAGTAACAAGCAGCTGTTGACCGGGCATTTTTATAAAATGGGCAATTGAGCTCTCCCTCTCGAACCTTTCTAAGAGATGTCTCTGTGAAAGAAAGACATTTAAATAACCAATGTGCTTGAAACTATTGTGTGAACTCCCCGATGTTCCGTTTGGAACATTTCGGACGGTGTGCCTATAATTGAATTGCATCTGTAGAAAGGAAAAGCAACAAACGGTTCATTAATAAGTAAATCAAATTACACTAATTAAATTAATTAAAATAAACATAATATCATCAATTTAATAAAATGATAAATTCAATAATTAATTAAATAATTTATTTTAAATTACTTTATTTTCTAAATATTTTTTAATTAATTAAATTAATATTATTTAATTAGTAAAATCGGCCTATGCTTGTCCATTTATACAGATCAGCCTATGTTTGCACACAAAGAAATCGGCCTATGTTTTTGCACACAAGGAGATCGGCCTTTGTTTATCCAGATCACCCGACGTCGGTACACGAATACACACAAAGGTCGATCGGCCTTTGTTTTGCGACTTGGCCCGATATCGGCTTATGTGGGTACTCATACACCGACGTCGGGGATAGTCTGCAAACAAATGCCGATCGGCCTTTGTTGGTATACGTGTGCCGACGTCGGGTTATGGTACCCAACAAAAGCCGATCTCGACGCACAATTACGAACTCAGCCAAAACCTCCAATTTCAGTCCAAATCCAACCACATCCTAACCAAATATAACATAATCTCACCCTAATCATCAAATCCCAACATATAAAACACAAATCAACTGTGCAAATCGCAAAACGAAAATCCAAACGTCACGAAATCAAGCAAACCGGAGCATATGGGCGTACCTTCACCAATGGAGGTGGGCGACGAGCTCGCCGGCAGTCTGCAACGGGTTGCTAGCGGCGGCGAAGATGTGAGAAGGCCGGTGACTGTGCAAGTCGGTCGTCGGTGTGCGTGGTTCGACAGAGACCGACGGATCTGACGTTCGGCTTGTGTGGTTCGACAGAGACCGACGGATTTGACTATCGGACCTTCACCAATGGAGGCGACGACCTCGCCGGCGGTCTGCAACGGGTTGCTAATGGTGGCGAAGATGTGAGAAGGCCGACGGCGACTGTGCAAATCGGTCGTTGGCTTGCGTGGTTCGAGAGAGCGATGGATCTGACTTTCGGACCTTTACCAATGGAGGTGGGCGACGAGCTCGTCGGCGGTCTGAACGGGTTGCTAACGGCGGCGAAGATGTGAGAATGCTGGCGACTGTGCAAATCGGTCGTCGGCTTGCGTGGTTCGACAGAGAGCGACGGATCTCACTTTTGGCCCGGTTTTTCATTTTATATATGCAAGGGTAGTGTCGTAATTATGCTAGCTATTTTTTGTTTTTGAATTTCTAAATATAATGGCAGTTTCGTAAATTTTGGTTAGAGGTAATTTCGGTATATTGGGTATAGGACGCAAATTATTTGTTTGAGAGGTTAGAATAGAATTTTTATAAAATGTGGGGCAGAAACATATTTTTGATTTTGTGTTTGGTTAATTTTGGTATTTTTCACTTTTATTAATGAGTTTCAGTAAATATCTGATTTAGTATCACAAGTCGAATAAGTAAAAAAAAAAAAAAAAACAAAACAAAACGTATATGTCACAAAAACGAACAACATATATAATTTTCCAATATCTCATTAATTAGAAAGAATTGCCTTTAATAAAAGTCAAATTATCAATTATTAATTGTTATTGTTATTATTTTGTTTTTTGAAAAGCAATTATTAGTTGTTACTGTTAAGAGTATCTTGACTGGAAAAAATTGTCTTTCCTGTTTGTTTGGCGGTGGCCCCTAACAAATGCCATTTTGATTTTTCAGTAGACAATGTCTGCATATTTTCCATACCTGCTTTTGTCTTGTTTCACAATCAGTCAGTATCATTAATCTCGATAAGGTCTGAGCACTCCGTTCAACTATTAGTTGGCCAATGACTTTTCACTGGGATGATTACTTCCTTTGGGTCATGGGCTCACGATCATGATCTTACAGACATAGTTATATGTTTTAGAGAAAACATTTTCCTAAAATAAAAATTATATATCACAACTCACAAGTAAATTAAAAAATATTTTTAATTTACTGTCAAAAATATATATATATATTTAATTTTTAACATACGAAAAACCATCGATTGATATATTTATATCATAAATATACATTTTTTTTTTCAAATTTTCTAATTTTAGTAAAGGAAATAAAATATTATACATGGAGTGTGCATAACTTTTTTCTTCTTTTTTTTTTAAAAGAAGTGTATGTATCACACCTTTTTTTAATTGAAACGACATGTATCACTCTTTTCACTACCATGCTGTTAGACATCTAAATCAAGCGTGACAATTAATGTATGTTGACATTTGACAATTATTAGGCCCACAAATAGTATGTAATAATTGTGGATGAGATCCAACATTTCTTTTGCACCACAAAATTTTTCTTCAAGATTAGTTATCTCGTCTTATTGATGACAACAATAAGTGTATTTTAATTTCTTATAACAATATGAGAAACAAAAACAATTCGGTGGCCTTTTTTTTATTATATATATATTTTATATTAAGACAATTCAAATTTAGATAATTATCAAGCTAAATGATTATTTTTTACCACTTAACCATATTGAACGGTGATTCGTGGATCTCATTTGATAACCCTATTTGGATGGGATAAAAAAAACATTAACAGGTGATTTAAAGAAAGTATGTTAGAATTTAAAAGTTAAGTGAATTTAAAATTACATTTATTCTTTTTTTAAAGAAGTGAGGTTAAATAAATAAATAAAAATTATTTAATTAAATATGAGTTGTTAATATATGCTGTTAGAACATATATTAACACTATTCTTAAAATAAATATAATAAATTTTACTTATTAAACAATAGTGATTGTAGACTTTAAGGGATCCATTGATTAGTACTCATCACAAATAAAGTTAATTTCAAAATCCATCTTCCTAAATCTTCTTTTTAACATCAATGCCAATGAGATTTGAATTTAAAACTCTTGCGAAGGAAAATAATCTTAAGGAAAAAGAAAAGATCTTCCTAATTGTGTTAGCCAATAACTTGAACTTCATAATATTAAGCTTTTGACTTTGTCTAAATCTAAAATATAGTCAGTCTAAATGAATGTTTGTTACTTTAGCTAAAAAAAAAAAAAGGAATGCTTGTTAGATAGCATAGGTGGGAGACTCTAAGAGGTCATGGCCTCTCCTAGTAAATAAAATTTTTTCAAGGGTTGTTAGCATAATTTTAATCGCACCCTGTAATAAATATATTATTTTTCCTTGAACCCATTCTATTGTTCTTTTTGTCTTTGTTTTTTGCTTTTTGTTTTTTCAAAAAATGAAGATCTCATCACTTTTAATGCTGATTATAAATGAAAATTGTTAGAGTATCTTCGCCAATTTTTTTCTTATTTTTTTTTTCTACTTAAGAACTCTTTTCATTATTTTAATAATACAAGTTACGTAAATAATTTATCCCTTCTTTTTAAAGTATCAGACAAAACCTATCATTGTCATGATATAATTTCATAAATTTAGATATTTTATTTTACTATTATTCTCTACATTCTTAATATTAAGCTTGTTTTTTACAAGCTGCGACATCCTCACTTGATTTGAGTTTGTAAATTAATAAATATATTTGTGATATGTATATATTTGTATATATTACTAATAGTATTTTAAATGATCGGTGGGTTTTATTTAGATTCACAAAGTTAAGGTGCAGTTTAATATTAATTTATGTAGTGTAATAAAACTAAGTATGGTAATATTATATTTTATACAATAACTTAATTTTTTAATAATATTATATTTACTTTGACTCAACTTAAATATTTATTTTTGGTTTGACCCTCCAAAATATAAATCCTAACGCCACTGTTGGATGATGACCTATTAAATTAAAATTTTGGCTCTTAAAAACTATATAAAAAAGCCCAATCATTCCAATTTTATTAAACTAATATTCAATTACATAAAACATCCTAAAAAACTAATCTATTGGGTTATGACATTCACTGATATATTTGGTTTGAATATTTTCAATGTGAAATTCTCCCCACCTTTTCTTACTTCACATATGGAGACTTTAACACAAGCTTTAGCGTGTATCATTTATTGAAATTATGGGAGTAGTGCAATACTTATTACAATGAATTTTTTTATTAGTAAATCTTACTTTAAAATTTAGTAAAATCTATTGAATTAAATTACATAAACAATTTCTATAAAATCATTGACTTTTTGAATACATTTAAAGGAATTTGGACTTTTTAAAAATCCAAGTTGATACAATTAACTAAAATTTAATAGAATCTTTTAGAATTAAAATACCCCCAAACTTTTATGAATTTTTAAAATCCTGAATTGATTACATATAGGGTGTGTTAAAATGATAATCAAAGGAAATCAAGTTTTATTAGAAAAGAATCAAGAAAGGTAACTTAATTTTTTGGGTGGAACGAGGAAATTAAGTTTCCTTAAAAAAATATATATAATTCTTAATTTTAAGTGAGGTACACATAATTTAATTTCTAATAATTTTTAATAAATATTACGATCATAAATTAAGAATTAATGGTGTGTTTATTTCATGAATTATAGATTGAGTATGGAGAATGAGATTGATTGATGATGTTTACTTGCTTAAAATTTATTCCGTAATGGGAATGAAAGTGTAGAACCTATATCAATTTGAGGTTGTGAAATGGGAATCTCATTCCCCCCACCTTACTTGGGAATCTCATTCCCATTTTATACTCTTATTTAAAAAAAAAAAAAAACCTATTTTAATAACATTTTATATATATAAAAAAAAAAATCATGATTTGATATACAATATAGATACACAAAACATTCTTTCAAAAAAACAAAAAAATAGATACATACTATGCCTATAATAATATTGTTAAGAAAATTCATTTTTTTTTTAGTCTATTACGACGACTTATATGACAAAAATATGACACTACATTTAAATATTATTGTACATATTGTAATCAATCCATAATTTTAATCAAGGGTATTTTTATGATTTGTGATTAATCCATTCCGATTCTAAAACAAAGTAAATAGTTTAATAAGAATATTGTTGATTCCGATTTTGATTTATACAATTAAAATAAACAATTTATTCTGATTTTAATAAATCATTTCGATCATAAGTCATTCTAATTCTTTCAAGTGAAATAAACGCAATCTAAGTTCTTTTACTTCTTAATGATTTTCAATTAGTAAAGATACATTTAGACTTTAGACATATACAATCTTTAAATTCCAACAAGCTTTTTAAAGAGGATCAAAGGGTTTCACTCTTCCCTCGTAGAGACTCCCCAAGACCTTGGTCCCAAGTAGCTGGTGCTCTTACCACTTGAGGTAAACCGCTTCATCTAAAATGCAAGCACTAGATTGAATACATGGTAAACTCAAAGTGTTTATAAAAAAATCCCGTAGGAAAAAAAAAAATCTTATGAATTATGTTGGCTAATAACCTAATTAAATTCCTTAATATTAAAATTTGGGCCCTTAAAAACTATGTAAAGGCCCAGTCATTGCAATTATTAAAGTCATATCGTTTCCTACCTGAAATGGCATCATAAGTCATAACAAGTTACAACACCAAAATCAGTTTATCATATTCAAAATGTAAATCCAGAACATTGGTATTCAAATGCCAGTCAATCTATAACTTCTCAAAATCAGATCAGATCCATACTAATAGATTGATCATTAAGCAAGACATAGTGAGCGAGAGAGATCTAAGAAAAAATAATGCGATAAGCGTCTGAGCTATTGCTGCTGCTACACTGGTCGCAGTCCATTCAGATGTACATCACTTGGAGTATCTACTTTAAGACTATGGAAATCTAGATCATCAAAAGTAGGAATTTTATTTTTTGAATAAAATCCAACAAGAATAAAGATAGCAGAGCAAACTTAAGGTATCCCAACTAAATTGGCTTCGCAACAGAAAACTTATCCCATGTCTGCAACACCTCAAAAGGACAAAATTTTATTGATAAAAAGGGAAAATACAAACTAAGAGAATATAACTACGTAAATTACAAATACAATAAAACATGAAGAGAATGTATGTTATTGTCATTATAATTTGCCTATATCATTGAAGATTTAACTCTTCTACTTGCCAATGGAGTGAGCGGTATTATTTTATTTAACAAGCCTTTGGTTTGAAGAGCAACTGTTATTCTTCACGGCTTATTCACGGCTTATTAGTGAAAGTAACCTCCAAGACACGTGAAACACAATGAGGAAGAAGCTTAAGCCCACGATGGCAGTGGTAAAGGCAAGTCCTGAGGAAGGTCTTAAGATTGCATATGTGCCTGTAATGAATGCAACCATCATCGCTATTATTGCATTTAAGGTGAAGAAATGGGCATACTGGAACAAAAAAATGAAATGCTTAAATTGTCTAATTTGCAGAAGGAAGTGGAGAAAGACCGTCGAAACAGATAAGGCCAAAGCTGTGGCATCTGATACAACAAATGCTTGAAAAGCTGAATCTCTAATTAGAGCTGCTGTGCCTTGATTTAGACCTTGTTCGATGAAGCCACCAGGTAAGGTTAATCCTACCGTGAAAGTTGCTGTTGCTATAAGTGCAGTCACAACCAAATGTACTTCTCTTCTTTTTTCTATCTCACTAGTCAAATCTTCAACGGAAACATCATTATCAGTGACACGCAAGCGGACAACACCCAGTTGATATGGTCCTTCCCGTAATTTGGACAATTATGAGATTTCATTCTGTAGTAAAATTAATGTTATGTTAGATATTAGTAAAATTGTAAAAATGAAACCTATTTTGCATATTTGACATGAATAATTTGTTAAATTGTAAAACTGATATTAATTGTGCTATATTAAATAAAGGTGACATTTATATAACAAGAATCTAAAAGTTGACCGTGCTATTACCTTCAATTGGTGAAATTGTCTGTCTTGATAATGAATGATTTGCTTGGTAATTTCAATGAATTCCTTTCTAACTTTCTTCTCGATACGGTGAAACATAGGTTTTCGGATTGATGCAAGCACAAGAAGAGGAGTGTTTCCTTTTCCATCCTTTGCATTTATAAAATATTTGGTGCCCCAACCTTTGACAAATCGGTTCAATTCTGAAAGACCGAAACTGACCATGCCAAAGTGAACAAAATTCCATCCACTATTATCGACTAGTTCAAGACAATCTGGACAAAAGGATAATATTGTCTTTAGAATACCAAAATGACCTTGGCCAGCAGCCAAATGAAGCGCTGTCATCCCTCTGTGCTTATCCGCCATGCGTGCAGTTGATGCATCAAATTTTACTAGTTCTTGAACTATGGAATGGTGACCATAATATGCAGCGTAATGAAGTGGAGTCCATCCATTTTGGTCTGTTTCTTTTGTCAAATTCTTCTTTTCAAGTATTTTCCTTGTTATATCTGAAATAAATTAACATCTAACTAATTTAACAAGTTTATAAATACATTTATAAAGCATACCTTAAATTGGATGGCAAATAGTTTATAAGTTGTTATTTTATTATGATCATATGATCAACTACATATATGTTTCGATAATTGTTTTGATTTTGGGATTACAAAACATGGCTATATTGTATATTTGGGTAAATTTCAATGTAGCCCCTAAATTTTTCAATGGGTTTCTTGATTGTCTCTGTGGGAGTAATGACATCTTACACATTCCCAGTCATGGTAAATTGCCTTAGATGTTTTGACATCTAACGATTGTCTTGTTTGGTATTTTTAAGTGACATGCATCTTATAAGGTTTTTTGGATAGGAATGGAGATAGTTGATAAATTAATCCATGGTTAACTCCGAATAATGTAACAGAATAAAATTGCAACTGAAGTTAGAAGTATAAAATCTTACCAAAAAAAAAAAAAAGAATAACATAAATTAAAAGAGTAAATGGTGCCAAATAATTTCAGAGAATTTGTCTCATGTTTAACTAGTACTAAAGAAGTTTTATTAATACCTACTTGAATGAAAAGATACTGATATCTTTCTTTTTTTTTTTAAAAAAAAAAAAAAACTAATAAAAAATTTTTCATATCTCCCTCTATCATTTTCTTCTCTCTCTCAGTACTCCATCTCTCTCTTTCTGTCACTCCCGCGTCCTCCTCCAATCTCTTATGCAAAATCAGTATTGAGATCATGTAATTTGTAAAACTGAGGGGAAAAAATACATACCACCTCGGCACCTCCAATCTCTTATGATTTTGGAATTGAGTGACATTCATAGAGAGTTTCATCCAACTAGAAGGAAAGTTTTTAATTAACTAATGACAGAAAGGTTTCTATCTAACTCCTCAAGAAGAAATTTATTTTTGTAATTTTCGACAAACCTTATAAATAGCATCTTCCCTTAAATTATATGACAAATACTTTAAAATAACCATACAACATTAGGTTCGCCTGAAGTCACTTAATATATAGCAAACGGATTTTTGTATTTATTTGCAAAAAATAAGGAAAATGTCGTATGTGGGGTTGGGAGTTGCAATATAGATGCCAATAAATTATAGACGGAAGAGTTAAATTATAAAGCAATCTAAATTAGGATTCTAATTTTACGAATTGGAATGAGTAACTTGGAAACTAAGTGAAAAATTGGATAATTCAAATGGATAAAGGCGTAGTTTTGGCTATGTAATTAGAGAAATAAAATAAAAATTTGAAATTCAAAGAATAAGAGGCCATTCTATATCCAAAAGGGACTTTAAAAAATAGCATTTCGCATTTAAAAGCAAATAAACTTACCAAGATGATTTCTCTTCACAGCAGCATGCAAAGTTGTCATTCCATCGGGGCCTTCATGGGTGGCTGATTTGCAGGTTTCCAAAATTTCAAGCACCACTTTTAAACAACTTGTCGAGGCAGCAATGTAAAGTGGAGTTTCACCACATTTATTAACAGGAAATGAAAAGCCAGGGTCTTCTCTAGTTAATATTTTCACCACATCCACAGCATGAGTCTTTGCTGCTTCGTGCAATGCAGTATTTCCCTCCTTATTGGCCATCCTCAACATCTGTCGGACTGCCGTTTCTCCACTCTCCAGGTTACGTTGAGCTTTTGCGTGTCTAATGAGAACTTCCACTATAGCAACACGCTCTTGTTTTGCCGCGAGATGTAGTGGCGTATCACCATTGTCATTAACTTGGAGTAGCAGCGAAGGACAAATTTCAAGCACCTGTCCCACGAACGTGCTTGATGGGTGCGAGTCGTATGTGATGTTAACATGCAAGATTGTATTCTTGTATGGTGTTACAATAAGATTAAGTTGCTGACCAATTTCCTGGAAGTGATTGATATTACCGCGAACTGCAGCAGAGTACAATTTACTATCCATATTTATGGACAATTTTTGGTTGAGAACTGAACTAATGTATCTAACTTATGCTGCAGCCTGTAAATACTTACACATTTATGGCTGATTCTGGCTTAATCTTCACAGATTTGAATAATTCCTATACTCATATAGATACTTTCAATAAACAGTCGTGGAGATACTTTCTCTTAGAGAAAGGAAGCACCTAAAACTTAACGTGCAGCTGCGGAGAAGAATTAACTCACTTTATTAGAAAAAAAAAATTACTACGAAAAGCAATACATAGGATCATTTTCTATTTTCTATTGTTTATTCTTTTGGTTTTGGGTCAGCCCTCGAGGGGATCATAAAACAGTCCAATTTTTTTGTTAAAATTCTTGTCCATGCTTATGAGTTATGATATTGACACACATAGTCATTGAAATTGAATTGAACTTGGAAAAATGAGTGAAAATAAATAGGTTTTACAATATATAATAATCAGTAGGAAAATAGTTTCTGGATAAATATGAATAAAGATCTTTCAATAGTATTATTATAATTAATCACTTTGGCGTCTGAAGAACAAATGCGTAAGCACTTTGTAAAAAGTTAGTGGAATAAGAAAATGGTACACACACTTTGATGTAAAAAAATAAAAAAATAAAATAAATAAAATAAGTTGCAAGGCAAGAACAAATTCCGGCTGATCAAATAAAGAAATAGATGAGCACTTGGTACAATAGAACAAATTAAAGTGAAATTAATTGCATGCAAGTTAAGAATAAACCATATCACTTTGTTCAAAGTTAATGGAATAATGAAAATGTGTTAGACGACCTAATTATAGATTCAACAACTAACCCTGGCCACTTTAACCTACGTCACAAAATATGATAAATAACGAACCAATTTGTCTATGGAATGAGTAAATTGACCCTCTAAAATCATATCACGGAATAACTTAACCCTAGTCCAAGAATAGATAACGAAGAAACCAACCCACAAAATGGGTAAATTAACTTTACAGAATCATATTACAAAATGACTTAACCCTAATCCAAACATTTCCAAGCAAAAATATTCATAACAGTCGATAGATAACGAACCAGCTCACCTACAGAATGCATAGATTGAGTCTTTATAATTAGATCACAGAATGACTTAACTCTAGTTCAAACAATCCAAAACAAGAATACTCAGAAAAGTTGAATCAAAACAAGATACTTGCCTTGTAAAGTTGTAAGATTCTATTAATATTTCAAAAGCAAAAGACAATAACAACCCCAAACTAATCTCCTATTTATAACTAATTAGTTCTAATTTACTTAGGAAACAAGTCTTCGAAATAGAATTCTAAATGAAAATAAATTAAATAACTTAAGGAAATAAAAACCTAAAAGGAAATAAATCTAAAACCTAAAAGACAAATAATTCCAATAAGATAAGGAAATAATAAAAACTTAGAAGGAAATAAATCCAACTAATAAAAGAAAATAACATTAATTAAATTAAGTCCATATGTTCTCATCAAAATGATAAACATTTTGCTGTAAAAAAACAAAAAATAAAAAGAGTTGCAAGGCAAGAATAAATTCCGGCTGATTGAATAAAGAAATAGATGAGCACTTTGATACAATAGAACAAATTAAAGTGAAATTAATTACATGCAAGGTAAGAATAAACCATATATTCGCTGTATATATGACTTTTTTGCTTTATTTATTCACTATAACAAGAGGAGCATCATACACACAGTCCATTATGTGATAACATGAATTCTATCATTTTAAAGCACACTCTAAAGTAGATAGTAAATTAACAAGTTATTATTGATCTATTCATGAATTATTTATTATTAATTATATGACTATGAGCCATGCAGAAGCTACAATTTTTTGGGAATTTGGACTCTTTCATTTCTTTTATCATTGCTTTAAATTTGTTAATTGGACCTAGTTCATAAACTCCAACAGTACACTCAACGATTTAAAAGTCGTTATGTGTGTTGGACATTTGTAAAAAGCTTTATAATTATTGGAAAAGCATTTTAATATGTTCTCCCTGTATCAAATCTTTTAAGAGCTTAATTATATTTCTGATTAGAATTTCAGAGTTTTGGTCTTTAATTAAGGCATTCTTTGATTTATTAATTTTTGCGCTATATCCATACACACTAATCGGATATATATATATATATATCAACAAAGTCCTAATATACACACTAATCGGATTGATGTACAACAAAGCTTTGCGATAGGAGCTGGATTTCGTGCCATTATTTATTGATCACAACTGAATTGATTAAGCTTCAGCGGGCACCATTTCATTGATTTGATGGATTTTGTCAGAAAATCAGCAGGTTGATCATTGGTGCTGATGAATTCCATAGCAACTTCTCCTTTGTTGACCAAATATCTGATAAAGTAATAAACGCAGCTCTGTATGTTTTGATCGAGCATGAAAAACTGGATTATTTGTCATTGCTATTGCTGATTTGTTGTCGCAGTATATAGTTGTTGGCTTCTTTTGCTCGAAGTGCATATCTTTGAGAATTCTTCTCAACCACACAGCTTCACAAGCAGAATCTGTAGCACCAATGTAATCTGCTTCAGCTGAAGATAATGTTACCGATTTTTGCTTCCTTGAACACCATGAAACCACATTTGAGCCTAAGCCAAAAACATATCCTTTCTGAAACTGCCCAGTCTGGCCCATAATGACACTTGAATCTACATATCCTTTCTGAAACTGCCAAAAAAAGATGGATCTTGCACTGCCATGGTTACATTGGAACCAAAAACCACCTGAAGGCGGGAGATATTGCATTTTGCACCATCTGAAACAAATACATCGCTATCCTCTACGTCAAGGCTCCTATAAAATGTTGGAGCAATTGCAGTGAAGCAGCTTTTCATCAAGAAAACATGTCGATAACACAATCTCTCTCTGCTTCCACGATCTCTTCGTCTTAGTCTGCTTTTCTAGCCCGAACCAATCTCCAATCCAGATCACAGTGGCTATGGAGCTGAGCAAGGTGCAAACTGCAGAGAACTGCAATTGCTTCGACATTTTATAGGGGCCTTGACATAGAGGATATCGATGTATTTGTTTCAGATGATGCAAAATGCGATATCTCCGGCCTTCAGGTGGTTTTTGGTTCCAATGTAACCATGGCAGTGCAAGATCCATCTTTTTTTGGCAGTTTCAGAAAGGATATAACATCATCTTCAGCTGAAGCAGATTATATTGCTGCTACAGATTCTGCTTGTGAAGCTGTGTGGTTGAGAAGAATTGTCAAAGATTATATTGGGCAGTTTCTGAAACAAATATGTCGCTATCCTCTATGTCAAGGCCCCTATAAAATCATTAAAAACCTTTGTAGCTTATAAAAGTAGTCAAAAAAACCTGCTATTATTTATAAAATTAGTCAAAAAAATCCCCTAATTTTAGAAATCATTATGAAGCTTTTTAGCTATTTTTATAAACAATAGGAGTTTTTTGGTTATTATGCCAAATTGTAGGAGGATTCTTAATGATTTTCGAATTTAGAAGGTTTTTTTATTATTATGCCAAACTACAAGAGGGAAATTAGATTTTCCCAAAAAAAAAAAAAAAGATGAAAAGTACATGATATCCACTTTAATAGATTCAAAATTAAAATTCTAAGTTATAAGAATACATCAATTTACGTCAGCTTGCATGATATTCCATTTGAGGAGTTATTATAAGAATGCATTAATCAATGTCAGCTTGCATGATATTCCATTTGAAGAGTTATTATAAGAATGCATATGCATTTGAAGAGTTATTATAAGAATGCATTAATCCACATCAGGAGTTAATATAAGATTAGGAAAATGGGCTTGGTAGTGACTAGTCATGGTAAGATGGTGAACCAAATGAGTGTGTTTTGATTTTACTGATACATATAAATGATGACATCACAATTGAGTTTAAGGCATAAAGAGAGATAGAAGTCATTTTAATCTTTCTTTTCAATACCATCTAATATTAAATGATGATTGGTTTAAATTACTTACTATATAAATATATAATTATTCTTACTTTCAAATACAACAAAAAATTTACTATGTTCATGCCTCTTTTAAGAAAAGAGATTCACAAATCTTCAATTTAATTTATAAAAAATAATTTTAAATATGTCGAGATTCAAACTATCAAATTACTTAATTAAGAGAATGAGTAATACTAAAATTCCCAAATATTTTATCCAAATGATGTGGTATATGAGTTGTCAAGTTCTTATAAATCATGAGAAAACGTGACAATTAATAAGATATTAATAATTTACATATCACATCATTTGGATATAAATTTAGATAAAATATATAAAAAAAACCTAATATTTGTCTTAAGAGAATCGCATCATGCTATAAACAGACTTTGATTTTCAAACTACCAAGACATGCTTTGCAAACTACCACAGGACTTCGTGTATGGACTTTGTTTGGATATACAATTAAATGTCATTATTTGGAAGATTTACCATTCAGGTAAAACAATATTGACTTAAATATATTTCTCAATTTTTTTTACCCAATTGTTTCTTCCAAATTGTCAATATTTTGATCGTCTGTGTTCCAATGATATCATAATTTTTTTTTTTGAAATACAATGATGCCATAGATGATACTCACCTTATATTTATTAAAATTTTCCTTTAATAAGAGAACAGAGCTTTGGAGACATGACCAAGGAAGAACTCGTAGTGCTTTCCAACATTGCATAGAAATTAATAATCGAAAAATAACAAATCAATCAGACAAAAGATTAAAAGACACAAGATTTTTTAAATGATTTAACGATCAATGTTGAATCCTGTATTCACAGAGTGCACCAACACCGTGAAGCACACCCTTTCAGTTTTGGTTCTCCGTATCTGTTTCTCTCTCAATCATCCAGTACACAAGCTATCATCCTCATTAAGCTTTAAAGAGACAAATTATAACACAGAGAGTCATAACCCGATCATCCTCGGCTCACAGTCATAATCAGAATCAGACTTGTTCATCATAACAGTATTTGAAGGTCATCAATTAAGTTCACAGTATCAATTCTTTACAACCCAATACAAGTTGCACACAGTCATAAATATGTGTTATCAAAAATTTCCTTCAATAACAAAGTACAACTAAGAATATAACAATGATAGTATGATACACTCAACATCAAAGAAGATCCGTCAGTCATCTCCTTACCAATAATTTTGATTTGAGGTATTTTTCTATAGATTTCATCTTGCGCTTCAAGTGTGGCTTACCTTTGATCAGATCTAATATTATACTAAACCCTACAGGGAGCAGTAAAAGGAAGAAGCTCAAGCTGATGAAACAAGTGACAACAGCTAGCCATAAAGAAGGAGCTAACACTGCATAGGTGCCTGTAACAAATGCTATCACCATTGCTCCCATAGCAACCACTGTAAACCACGAGCCCAATTCGAACAAATACCAGTACATCTTAAACCTCTCTACCGACATAATGAAGAAAATGAAGACAGCAGATATGGAAAAAACCATGGCAATGGCATCTGTTATTACAAATGACTGAAAAGCTGACTTTCTACTTAGGATTGCAGTGCCTTGATTCTTACCTTGTTCACTTTCATAACCACCAGGTAAGGTGAAAGCAGCCTGCGAATGTTACTGTTGCAATTAGTGTAGCTGCTACCAAATGTGAATCTTTCGTTCCCTTAATGTGTGAGAAGTATTCATCATAAAGTTTGCCATGTAAGCGGATTACACCTCGTGGATATGACCCAACGTTAGTATCTCTCGACAATGCTAAGATTTCTTGCTGCATGGATTCATTCATGATTAACTAACAAGAGACACAAAAAGAGATTCATAACGGAAAAGAAAGAGAAATAAAACAGAAGATCTGAAAACTTCAAGCTAGCCATGTATATTCTTCTCCTTCTTTTCTTTATTTTTACTTATATTTTTGACAGAGGTTTTCATTTTTATCATGCCTGCCCTACATTTTAATGAATTGCAGTTGATTTGCCCTTTCGCTGAACAGGTGGCTACATTTCCTAACCAACTTTATAATGCATGAAGTATGACAAACATTTAAGTATTGAAATCCCTGATCATGTGAATGTATTTTGCATAACTAATGTGCAAATCTGTGAACTTGATCCACAAGAATGCATATTGTGCTACAGTTAATTTAATTGACCAGATACATTTTGAAGCATTCCTATGGTTAATCAGCACAATAGATACATAATCAAATAAAGCTATTACCTGCAGCTCAGGACAACCATCATTGAATGTTTCTGCAACATTAAAATTCCGATTGTTAACAGCCCCACGATCACCTCTAACTTGATCAACAATGTCATCAAAAAAATCTAGGGCAAACATGGAGCTAGTGCAGGTGGCAAGAACATGGAGAGGAGTGTTTCCTTTAACATCCTTCTCATGTACAAGCTTTTTCATTAATGGATTTTCTAGTAAACTACTCAAATCATTTTGACTTAAAGTAGCCATAGCAAAGTGAAGAATATTCCATCCCCTGTCATCAACCAATTCATAACAATCTGGACAGAATAAAATAATCTCCCTTATTATATCTATATGGCCTTGACTGGCTGCCAAATGAAGAGGCGTCATCTTTCTATACTTATCAGCCATGTATGCAACTGATTTATCAAATTCCAATAATATGTGTGTAACTCGAAAGCGACCATAATATGCAGCACAATGAAGAGGAGTCCACCCATCCTCGTCTATTGCTTTTGTCAAATTCTTCTTCTTCTGTAGTATACTTCTGGTTAAACCTATAGCAAAAGTAGTAACTAAATAAAAATGTAAATTAAACATTGAATAATTTATGAATTATATAAATTTTCAATATATGTACACGCCATGGATTAACCTACCACTTTAGGAATTTTCCTTTCCTTGATGACGGTGACATGCACATACTTGTGTCAATAATACACTCCCTTTTTTGGTCAGATTACTAGTTTAATTTATTGAATCTTTTGACTTACTAATACTTTTATATGGCATTGTAATGAAAAAATTGATACAAATGTTTAAATTTTAATTACCTAGAGAATTTCTCCTGACTGCCGCGTGTAAAGCTGTCTTCCCATTGGGACCTTCATGGCTTGCTGAACTGCAAGTTCTTAACATTTTAGCCACACCTTCAAAAACTCCAGTCTCAGCAGCAATGTAAAGTGGAGTTTCACCACAATTATTAGCGGAGTAGGAAAATTCAGGGTCTTCTTTAACTAATACTCTAACCACACCAACCAATTGATTTCGTGCAGCCTCATGTAATGCAGTATTTCCCTTACTATTTGTCATCCTTAGCATCTGTCTGGCAGCTCCTATCCCACTCTCTATTTCTGCGTGCTGAGCTTTTGCGTGCTTAATAAGAACTTCCGCCACCACAACGTGCTCAAACTTTGCTGCAACATGTAATGGAGTATCACCTTGTGCATTAACTTGGAGCAGTAGAGATGGACATATTCCAAGTATCTCTTCAACAAACTCTGTTGATACCTTCTCAGACGAAATGTTAATATGCAAGACTGTATTCTTGATTGGTGTTACTACGAGATTAAGTTGTACTGAATTTTGCTTGAAGGGTTCAATATTACCATCAGCCGCAGCATTGAGCAATTGATCAGGATCAACCTCTGATGGACATGTTACATCCAACCTTTGCATTGTAGCATTATTCTGATATGAAGTGGAGCCTAAACTTGTGATCATCTCCACATTATGGCTTGACGCTGCTTCATTCGCGATTGAAACAGAATCCATTGGTTTACTTTCTGTCTTAATAGGGGAGAAGAGTTAGTCAAATCAATTTTAATTAGGGACATCAGAGAAATTCATAAACACTACTACAACAGTCCAACTCTATGTGACATGGATTTTTTACCTTCTTAAAGACCATGAAACTGCTTACACATTAAAACGGTTCCCACAAATTTGTTCTAAAAACAGTAGAATGTACAATTAACCTCTCATACTTGAACAGTACGGACTGTGGTTGACCAATCAACAACAAGGCACTTTCAACATATGCAAGGAAATCCACTAGAATAATCTCTCAAGTGTTACTAACAACCAGATCCATTAATTAACAAATGTGTCAAACATATGAGCCTAAAATTCCAAAACTGAAGCAAGAAATCCAACAACTAAAAAACAAAATAATTTAAACATTATGCATCAAAATCCAGCTCAGTAAATGCAAAGACCAAGCAGCAAATATGATAAAAACTCACAGATCACAGCTGGCTAGGAGTTGACTTTGCAACAGAAGCGTCAAGTCAAGCGCCCAGAAGATAAAGTGAAGACAGAAACACCTAACTGGTGGGCTTATGTTTTCCACGTCTTTTCTATGCAAGAGTGTGACTTGATGTGCTACTGCCCGTACGTGAAAGAACCCGACCCAACACCCGTATCCTTCACAAATCTTCGCTGTAGTGTGATGCTCTTGGGTGAGACCCCTATTTTAAAACCAAGTACATCCGTCTCGTTTTAACTCAGTCAATATCTCTTCTCAAACGTTTTGTTTGTTTAATTACAAACTTGAGAATTAGGAGAGGGATTGGATACAAACTTTAACCCACAATTTTTTTGTTGTAGGTGTGAGGAGTTTATGCTCAATCATTTCAATTTCTCTCTCTCTCATTTTTTTTTTTTGACGAACAATCATTTCAATTTTTATTGATTTCTTTTTCAAGTTTTATGTTAAATCTTTCAGGTCAATGTCTGAGTTTTTTTTCAAAGAAACACAAATGATCCTTGGAATCGAACTCGAGAAAAAATGATGAAAAAATAAAGTAGAAGCAAAAAAAAAAAAAAAAAAAAAAATCAGAAAATTATCTGAATTTTTTAATCTATAAGAAAAAAAAATGCTTCAATATTATTCAGTATTAGACTTAAAATGCAAGTAGCAAAGAAAATAGCAAGAAAAGACCAATGTTAAATAGAAATTGATTAGATGTATTGCTGCAAAAATTACAAGATCATAGATCATATACCAACCATTTACGCATTAAATTAGACTCAATTAACCAATCAATTTGATTAATAACAAGTTTTGAGACAATGCGTAGATAATAGGAAACTAAATTTTAACGCATGCAACGCAAAAATTTATGTAAATACATACAGAAGGGACAAAGTAACAATGGTTGAACTGTAGACCAAAGCTTACTTTGGCTAATAGTACCAAACGACCAATGTATAATTATAATCTTTCATTTTCAAAGTTTTATATCTTTTCGAACTTCAAATTTTACTTATGATACAAGTACATGCATACTACGTTCAAACATCAATAAAGAAATCCAACTCCAAATTGAATTAATAATGCTAAGATACACATACAACCACATCAAAGACAATCTCTCGATCTTTTACCTCTCAGGTTGGACTTGAGGCAACTTTTTATTGATCTTATCTTGCGTTTCAACTTTGCTATCTTGCGCATCAACCCCAGGTCAGTTATTAACAGATGAAATGTCATGCGACACCCCACGGGAAGCATTAAGAGGAAAAAGCTCAAACCAACTAAACAAACCACAATAGCCAGCCATAAGCAAGGTGCTAACACTGCATATGTTCCCGCAACAAATGCTATCACCATTGCTCCCATAGCAACCACCGTAAACCATGAGCCAATTCCGAACAAATAAATGTGCTTCTGGAACGTCCTTACGGAGATAATGAAGTAGAGAAAGACAGCAGATATGGAGAAAACCATGGCTATAGCATCTGTTATCACAAATGTTTGAAAAGCTGAATTTCTACTTAGAATTGCAGCGCCCTGGTTCTTACCTTCTTCATTTTTGTAACCACCAGGTAAGGTGAAAGCTGCTGCAAAAGTCACCGTCGCTATGAGTGCAGCGGCTACCAGATGTGATTCTTTCTCTTCCTTCATGAATTTGACATATTCATCATAAGATTTTCCTCTTACGCGCATAACAGCTCGTGCATATGGCCCGCTGATATCTTTCGATAATGCCAGGATCTCTTGCTATATATACATAGATTTATAATTACAATATACTCATACAGAAAGAGATAAATAACTATAGGGCACAACTTCATAAATTAAATTTTTATTTAATTTAGATTTCAATATCTAATAATCTATTTGCTACAATCTAAGGATTGAGACAGTATCACATAATCACATGGCTCAGTTAGAGCCTTACTGAATTGTTTAAAATTTTTTTTTAAAAAAAAAAGTGTAAACAGGAAGCTATCTCATGTCTGCCTTTTTGTACCTGCCCCTCACAATTGTTCATGTTACTGGAGGGAAACCCTCAGCGAACTAGTTATCCTTTCAGACCATAGGTCTTTACCTTTTCTACCTAAACTCATAGTGCAATACGTATGACAGAAACATTTAAAACAAAAAACCAAGAACATAAGAACATACTTTGGTTATATGATGTAAATTAATGTGCAAAATTGATGCAGGAAAAATCATGTCGTGCTATAATTAATCAAGCTATCCTAATCCTAATACATTTAAGAAGCATTCATTTGTTAATCAACACAATAGATATATAGTTAATTAGGCTATTACCTCCAGCTCAGGACAACGGTTGTGGCATGCAGCTTTTTCAACACTGATATATCGCTCATTAAAAACCAGATCACAAGGTCTACCACAACCAACATCACCTCTGACTTGTTCATCGATATCATACAATAGATCTCTTGAGTCCAAGGATCTAGTCCTGCTAGCTAGCACATGGAGAGGAGTGTTGCCTTTGGCATCCTTCTCATATACAAGTTTTTTTATTAACGGAATTTCTAGTAAACTACGCAATTTGTTTTCACTAAAAGAAGCCATGGCAAAATGAAGGCCATTCCATCCTCTGTCATCAACCAATTCATAACAATCTGGACACTGTAAAATAATTTCCCTCATTATTCGATTATAACCTCGGCCAGCTGCCAAATGAAGAGGTGTCATCTTTCGTGACTTATCAGCAATGTATGCAGCAGATTTATCAAATTTCAACAATATTGCTATAATTCCAAGGCAGCCATAATAGGCAGCATAATGAAGCGGAGTCCAACCATGTTCATCTACTTCTTTCGTCAAACTCTTCTTCTTTTCAAGTATTTTTCTGGTTAAATCTAAAACAAAATAAATAAATAAAAACAAGTTATAAAAAACATTGGATAGTTAATGAACTGTACATCTAATTATGAAATCTATATATGCCCTGATTCAACCTACATGTGCTACCAATATATTTCCTTTTGCTTAAATTATTATTTTATTTTAATTTCACCTTGATTCACTATTATTTCTATGTATATGCAACTCTAATGAAAAATTAGTTAATGATTCCATAATTTTACCTGGACAATTTATTGCGACCGCTGCATGTAAAGCTGTCTTTCCATGCGGGCCTTCATGGGTCACTGAAGTGCAAGCTGCTAATATCTCAACCGCACCATCATAAAATGCAGTCTCGGCAGCAATGTAAAGTGGAGTTTCACCGTAATTATTAGCTGGGTACGAAAAATTAGGATCTTCTTTCACTAATGCTCTAACAATTTGAACCCTTGGATTTAGCATTGCCTCGTGCAACGCAGTGTTTCCCTTGTTATTCGTCATCCTCAACATCTGTTTGGTAACTTCTATCCCATTCTCAAGGTCTTCCCGTTGCTCGTTTGATTTCTTGATAAGAACGCTCACTACATCAGCACGCCGAAATTTGGCTGCAACATGTAATGGAGTATCGCCTTGTGCATTAACTTGGGTTAGTAGTGATGGGCATATTTCAAGTATTTCTTTCACAAACTTAGCTGATGTTTTTTCTGATGTGATGTTGATATGCAAAGCTGTATTCTTGAGTGGTGTTACTATAAGATGAAGCTGTCCTGCCATTTTCTTGAAGGGTTCAAAATTGCCATCAGCTGCAGCCTCAAATAATTGATCAAAATTATCATAATTCTGGTCTGAAGTGGAGCCCAAAATGACGATCGCAATATCATTGTTCTGATTCGAAGTGGAGCCTAAAATGTTGATCGCCATGTCGTTATTCTGATTTGATGCGGAGCCTAATTCCACATTTCTATTCTGATTTGGGGAGGAGCCTAAAATGTTGATCTCCACATTAATATTCTGATATGAAGTGGAGCTTAAAGTTGTGATCATTTCCACATTGTTATTTGACGCTGCCTGATTCTCAGTAGAAACAGAGTTCATATCCATTGGTGTCTTTGTGTTCTGACAGCAGAGCAGAGAAGTCAAAAATCAACTTTGATTAGCGACATCATTCCAATCGTAAGTGGCATGGATTCATATCTTTTAAAGACTATATCAACTGCTTTATGCATCATAATGGTACACACAGAAAATTTCGTAGGCTCTTTTCTTTTATGGTATAAATACCTATAAACATGGTAGTCTTCATTTTTTTCTTAAAGGGATGCCATAATTTTTAAAAGTAGATAAAAGAAATCGAAAATGATATAAAATTCATAAAAAATCATGGAGAAAGGTTTCAAGAGTTTAGTCACTCAACCTGAAACATTACTAAGCTAACTAAACTTTATTATCACCAGATTACATTGGGTGGTGATAGCAAAAGTACTGAATTAAATTCTTTTGAAAAGAGGTTTAAACCTCTAAAAAACCGTTTTAATTTTAGTCAATCTAAAATTACTAGATTGACTAAACTTTTCTATCACCAAGTTACATTGGATGTTGGTAATAAAAGTCATGTTTTTCACTCCCTTTGAATGGAGGTTTAAAAAAGTTTAAATACATTTGAACTTCTGAGAAATTGTTTCATATTGTTACAATGTGAACCCAATTAGGATTTATATTTGATTCTTATTCAATACTCGAGAGAGGAGTGGGTACTAAAAAGAATGGCGATGTTTCCACCCCTCTAAAACCGTCTGTACACCATCTATTTTATTTGCTTTCAATATTCCAATATTACCATTAAAATACTTTATTCAAAAAGCATTATTACTTTTAATTATTTATTTATACTAACTAAACTAAATTTATAAAAAGTCAAACAAAATAAAAACCAATAAAAACTAAATTTAGTGTGACAGGAAGCTTCCAGGCCTGAAAACAATCCTCTTCTGTTATACATCAAAATATGGAGGAGTCTGCTGCCTCCTCCATATAAAAAACAAGGAAAACGCTATTGCCTTTCCTAACTCTGGGACGAGGCGCCGTACTTTTTTCTATTTGTTCATACAAAACAATGAATTGTTACCTCCTCCATATAAAACAAGGAAAAGTGAAAAGGCTACTGCCTCTCCCAAATCTGGGAAGAAAAGCAGCACTGTTCTTTTTTTTATTTTTTATTTTTTGCTTTTTGGGTAGGTTTTCTTATAATTTTCTGTTTTTATTTTTTGTTTAAATTATTTTATAATTTATCTATATATTGGTAATTTCTTAAATTAAAAGGAAATTATATAGTTAGTAATATATAAGGTGTAACTACAAATTATATTTTCTTAAAAAATTTTAGTGGGACGGACATAAAGACGAGGTTTTACATGCAAATTTTAAAGGATGTAAACTCTACTAAAAATTTCGATCTGGCCCAAACCTTAATTTTTTTGACATTCCTGGTTTGGATACTGACTCCATGCTTCAGGTGTGAACTGTATTTCACCAATCACCATCAACAGCAGCAAAGGAAAAGAATAACTCAGAAAAAAAAAAAATGTAACCAGGTCCATCAATTAAGAAATGTCTCACTCGAAAACTTGAAATAAGGTTCATTTGACATGAACAATGAAAGCCACTAAATAACTAACCCCAAAACTGAAGTAAGAAATCCAAAAACAAAACAAAACCCACAATTTAAATTAAACCAACAAACAAGAAAATACAATTATGCATCAAAACACAGCTCATTATGTTCAAAGATGAAGCACAAAATAGTGATAAAAACGTTAAAGATAAGAAAGAGATGTTACCGTAGTCGGGTAGGAGTTGTTTCTTAAGAGGAGTGGAAAGCACCAGATGATAGTAAAGTGAAGATGAAGGCATAAATATGACTTCATGGAGCTTATAAATTCTCATTTCTTTCATATTTTCCGTGTCTTTCCTCTGCACGCGTATCTGTCACTACCAGCCCCTGTAGCACGTAGAAATTTCTCTGCCATCCAACAAAAGCGAGGGATGGATAACTTCTAAATAAAGAAATGAGGAATACACGCGTATTAATTTAAAGTTATGAAATGAGAATCTCATTCCCCCCACCTTACTTGGGAATTTCATTCCCATTTTATACTCGTATTTAAAAAAAAAAAAACCTATTTTAATAACATTTTATATATAAAAAAAAAACCATGATTTGATATACAATATAGATACATAATACGTTCTTTCATAAAAACAAAAAAATAGATACATACTATGCCTATAATAATATTGTTAAGAAAATTCATTTTTTTTTAGTCTATTAGGATGACTTAAATGACAAAAATATGACACTACATTTAAATATTATTGTACATATTGTAATTAATCCATAATTTTAATCAAGGGTATTTTTGTGATTTGTGATTAATCCATTCCGATTCTAAAACAAAGTAAATAATTTAATAAGAATATTGTTGATTCCGATTTTGATTTATACAGTTAAAGTAAACAATTTATTCTGATTTTAATAATTCATTTCGATTATAAGTCATTCTAATTCTTTCAAGTGAAATAAACGCAATCTAAGTTCTTTTACTTCTTAATGATTTTCAATTAGTAAAGGTACATTTAGACTTTAGACATATACAACCTTTAAATTCCAACAAGCTTTTTAAAGAGGATCAAAGGGTTTCACTCTTCCCCCGTAGAGACTCCCCAAGACCTTGGTCCCAAGTAGCTGGTGCTTTTACCACTTGAGGTAAACCGCTTCATCTAAAATGCAAGCTCTAGATTGAATACACGGTAAACTCAAAGTGTTTATAAAAAAATCCCGTAGGAAAAAAAAAAAATCTTATGAATTATGTTGGCTAATAACCTAATTAAATTCCTTAATATTAAAATTTGGGCCCTTAAAAACTATGTACAGGCCCAGTCATTGCAATTATTAAAGTAATATCGTTTCCTACCTGAAATGGCATCATAAGTCATAACAAGTTACAACACCAATATCAGTTTATCATATTCAAAATGTAAATCCAGAACATTGGTATTCAAATGCCAGTCAATCTATAACTTCTCAAAATCAGATCAGATCCATACTAATAGATTGATCATTAAGCAAGACATAGTGAGCGAGAGAGATCTAAGAAAAAATAACGCGATAAGCGTCTGAGCTATTGCTGCTGCTACACTGGTCGCAGTCCATTCAGATGTACATCACTTGGAGTATCTACTTTAAGACTATGGAAATCTAGATCATCAAAAGTAGGAATTTTATTTTTTGAATAAAATCCAACAAGAAAAAAGATAGCAGAGCAAACTTAAGGTATCCCAACTAAATTGGCTTCGCAATAGAAAACTTATCCCATGTCTGCAACACCTCAAAAGGACAATTTTATTGATAGAAAAGGAAAATACAAACTAAGAGAATATAACTATGTAAATTACAAATACAATTAAACATGAAGAGAATGTATGTTATTGTCATTATAATTTGCCTATATCATTGAAGATTTAACTCTTCTACTTGCCAATGGAGTGAGCGGTATTATTTTATTTAACAAGCCTTTGGTTTGAAGAGCAACTGTTATTCTTCACGGCTTATTAGTGAAAGTAACCTCCAAGACACGTGAAACACAATGAGGAAGAAGCTTAAGCTCACGATGGCAGTGGTAAATGCAAGTCCTGAGGAAGGTCTTAAGATTGCATATGTGCCTGTAACGAATGCAACCATCATTGTCTAATTTGCCGAAGGAAGTGGAGAAAGACCACCGAAACAGATAAGGCCAAAGCTGTGGCATCTGATACAACAAATGCTTGAAAAGCTGAATCTCTAATTAGAGCTGTTGTGCCTTGATTTGGACCTTGTTCGATGAAACCACCAGGTAAGGTTAATCCTGCCGTGAAAGTTACTGTTGCTATAAGTGCAGTCACAACCAAATATATTTCTCTTCTCTTTTCTATCTCACTAGTCAAATCTTCAACTGAAAACATCACTATCAGTGACACACAAGCGGACAACACCCAGTTGATATGGTCCTTCCCATAATTTGGACAATTTTGAGATTTCATTTTGTAGTAAAATTAATGTTATGTTAGATATTAGTAAAATTGTAAAAATGAAACCTATTTTGCATATTTGACATGAATAATTTGTTAAATTGTAAAACTGATATTAATTGTGCTATATTAAATAAAGGTGACATTTGCATAACAAGAATCTAAAAGTTGACCGTGCTAGTATCTTCAGTTGGTGAAATTGTCTGTCTTGATAATGAATGCTTTGCTTGGTACTTTCAATGAATTCCCTTCTAACTTTCTTCTCAATACGGTGAAACATAGGTTTTCGGATTGATGCAAGCACAAGAAGAGGAGTGTTTCCTTTTCCATCCTTTGCATTTATAAAATATTTGGTGCCCCAACCTCTGACAAATCGGTTCAATTCGGAAAGTCGGAAACTGACCATGCCAAAGTGAACAAAATTCCATCCACTATTATCGACTAGTTCAAGACAATCTGGACAAAAGGATAATATTGTCTTTAGAATACCAAAATGACCTTGGCCGGCAGCCAAATGAAGCGCTGTCATCCCTCTGTGCTTATCCGCCATGCGTGCAGTTGATGCATCAAATTTTACTAGTTCTTGAACTATGGAATGCTGACCATAATATGCAGCGTAATGAAGTGGAGTCCATCCATTTTGGTCTGTTTCTTTTGTCAAATTCTTCTTTTCAAGTATTTTCCTTGTTATATCTGAAATAAATTAACATCTAACTAATTTAACAAGTTTATAAATACATTTATAAAGCATACCTTAAATTGGATGGCAAATAGTTTATAAGTTGTTATTTTATTATGATCATATGATCAACTACATATATGTTTCGATAATTCTTTTGATTTTGGGATTACAAAACATGGCTATATTGTATATTTTGGTAAATTTCAATGTAGCCCCTAAATTTTTCAATGGGTTTCTTGATTGTCTCTGTGGGAGTAACGACATCTTACACATTCCCAGTCATGGTAAATTGCCTTAGATGTTTTGACATCTAACGATTTGTCTTGTTTGGTATTTTTAAGTGACATGCATCTTATAAGGTTTGTGGATAGGAATGGAGATAGTTGATAAATTAATCCATGGTTAACTCCAAATAATGTAACAGAATAAAATTGCAACTGAAGTTAGAAGTATCAAATCTTACCCAAAAAAAAAAAGAATAACATAAATTAAAAGAGTAGATGGTGCCAAATAATTTCAGAGAATTTGTCTCGTGTTTAACTAGTACTAAAGAAGTTTTATTAATACCTACTTGAATGAAAAGATACTAATATCTTTCTTTTTTTAAAAAAAAAAAACACTAATAAAAATTTTTTCATATCTCCCTCTATCATTTTCTTCTCTCTCTCAGTACTCCATCTCTCTCTTTCTGTCACTCCCGCGTCCTCCTCCAATCTCTTATGCAAATTCAGTATTGAGATCATGTAATTTGTAAAACTGAGGGGAAAAAATACATACCACCTCGGCACCTCCATTCTCTTATGATTTTGGAATTGAGTGACATTCATAGAGAGTTTCACCAACTAGAAGGAAAGTTTTTAATTAACTAATGACAGAATGGTTTCTATCTAACTCCTCAAGAAGAAATTTATTTTTGTAATTTTCGACAAACCTTATAAATAGTATCTTCCCTTAAATTATATGACAAATACTTTAAAATAACCATACAACATTAGGTTCGCCTGAAGTCACTTAATATATAGCAAATGGATTTTTGTATTTATATACAAAAAATAAGGAAAATGTCGTATGTAGGGTTGGGAGTTGCAATATAGATGCCAATAAATTATAGACGGAAGAGTTAAATTATAAAGCAATCGAAATTAGGATTCTAATTTTATGAATTGGAATGAGTAACTTGGAAACTAAGTGAAAAATTGGATAATTCAAATGGATAAAGGCGTAGTTTTGGCTATATAATTAGAGAAACAAAATAAAAATTTGAAATTCAAAGAATAAGAGGCCATTCTATATCCAAAAGGGATGTTAAAAAATAGCATTTCGCATTTAAAAGCAAATAAACTTACCAAGATGATTTCTCTTCACAGCAGCATGCAAAGTTGTCATTCTATCGGGGCCTTCATGGGTGGCTGATTTGCGGGTTTCCAAAATTTCAAGCACCACTTTTAAACAACTTGTCGAGGCAGCAATGTAAAGTGGAGTTTCACCACATTTATTAACAGGAAATGAAAAACCAGGGTCTTCTCTAGTTAATATTTTCACCACATCCACAGCATGAGTCTTTGCTGCTTCGTGCAATGCAGTATTTCCCTCCTTATTGGTCATCCTCAGCTCAACATCTGTCGGACTGCTGTTTCTCCACTCTCCAGGTTACGTTGAGCTTTTGCGTGTCTAATGAGAACTTCCACTATAGCAACACGCTCTTGTTTTGCCGCGAGATGTAGTGGCGTATCACCATTGTCATTAACTTGGAGTAGCAGTGAAGGACAAATTTCAAGCACCTGTCCCACGAACGTGCTTGATGGGTGCGAGTCGTATGTGATGTTAACATGCAAGATTGTATTCTTGTATGGTGTTACAATAAGATTAAGTTGCTGACCAATTTCCTGGAAGTGATTGATATTAGCGCGAACTGCAGCCGAGTACAATTTACTATCCATATTTATGGACAATTTTTGGTTGAGAATTGAACGAATGTATCTAACTTATGTTCCAGCCTGTAAATACTTACACATTTATGGCGGATTCTGGCTTAATCTTCACAGATTTGAACAATTCCTATACTCATATAGATACTTTCAGTAAACAGTCGTGGCGATACTTTCTCTTAGAGAAAGGAAGCATCTAAAACTTAACGTGTAGCTGCGGAGAAGAATTAACTCACTTTATTAGAAAAAAAAAAAATTATTACGAAAAGCAGTACAAAGGATCATTTTCTATTTTCTATTGTTTATTCTTTTGGTTTTGGGTCAGCCCTAGAGGCGATCATAGAACAGTCCAATTTTTTTGTTAAAATTATTGTCCATGCTTATTAGTTATGATATTGACGCACATAGTCATTGAAATTGAATTGAACTTGGAGAAATGAGTGAAAATAAATAGGTTTTACAATATATAATAATTACCACGAAAATAGTTACTGGATAAATATGAATAAAGATCTTTCAATGGTATTATTGTAATTAATCACTTTGGCGTCTGAAGAACAAATGCGTAAGCACTTTGTTAAAAGTTAGTGGAATAAGAAAATGGTACACACACTTTGCTGTAAAAAAATAAAAAAATAAAATAAAATAAAATAAGTTGCAAGGCAAGAACAAATTCCGGCTGATCTAATAAAGAAATAGATGAGCACTTGGTACAATAGAACAAATTAAAGTGAAATCAATTGCATGCAAGTTAAGAATAAATCATATCACTTTGTTCATAGTTAATGGAATAATGAAAATGTGTTAGAACGACCTAATTATAGATTCAACAACAAACCCTAGCCACTTTAACCTACGTCACAAAATATGATAAATAACGAGTCAATCCGTCTACGGAATGAGCAAATTAACCCTAGTCCAAGGATAGATAACGAAGAAACCGACCTACAAAATGGGTAAATTAACCTTACATAATCAGATTACAAAATGACATAACCCTAACCTAAGCATTTCCAAGCCAAAATACTCATAAGAGTCGATAGATAACAAACCAACTCACCTACAGAATGCATAGATTGAGTCTCTAGAATTAGATCACAGAATGACCTAACCCTAGTTCAAACAATCTCAAACAAGAATACTCAGAAAAGTTGAATCAAAACAAGATACTTGCCTAGTAAAGTTGCAAGATTCTATAAATATTTCAAAAGCAAAAGACAATAATAGCCCCAAACTAATCTCCTATTTATAAATAATTAGTTCTAATTTACCTAGGAAACAAGTCTTCGAAATAGAATTCTAAATCAAAATAAATTAAATAACTTAAGGAAATAAAAACCTAAAAGGAAATAAATCTAAAACCTAAAAGACAAATAATTCCAATAAGATAAGGAAATAACAAAAACTTAAAAGGAAATAAATCGAACTAATAAAAGAAAATAACAGTAATTAAATTAAGTCCATATGTTCTCATCAAAATGATAAACATTTTGCTGTAAAAAAACAAAAAATAAAAAGAGTTGCAAGGCAAGAATAAATTCCGATTGATCGAATAAAGAAATAGATGAGCACTTTGGTACAATAGAATAAATTAAAGTGAAATTAATTACATGCAAGGCAAGAATAAACCATATTAACTGTATATATGACTCTATGCTTAATTTATTCACTATAACGAGAGGAGCATCATACATGCGGTCCATTATGTGATAACATGAATTCTATCATTTTCAAGCACACTCTAAAGTAGATAGTAAATTAACAAGTTATTATTGATCTATTCATGAATTATTTATTATTAATTATATGACAATGAGCCATGCAGAAGCTACAATTTTTTGGGAATTTGGACTCTTTCATTTCTTTTATCATTGCTTTAAATTTGTTAATTGGACCTAGTTCATAAACTCCAACAGTACACTCAACGATTTAAAAGTCGTTATGTGTGTTGGACATTTGTAAAAAGCTTTATAATTATTGGAAAAGCATTTTAATATGTTATCCCTGCATCAAATCCTAATTATATTTCTTATTAGAATTTCAGAGTTTTGGTCTTTAATTAAGGCATTCTTTGATTTATTAATTTTTGCGCTATATCCATACAGACATATATAGAAGCAAATATCATATATATATATGGGGAAGGACCGGGGGAAACAAGTTTTGACACAAATTTTGACACGATTTGTTGACCATTGGATGAGGAGGATTTTAATGGTTTAGATTTATTCACACCACTACATACAACTTCATTTTATACTCTGCATAAATGTTTTCTCTCACTTCTCTCTTCATTATTACACTATCTCTCCTCTCTCCCATTAATATTAAAATCTCAATATTTAAATTATTTTTTCTCACACAATCCAATTATATTTGAAAACCCATCAAGAAAATTAAAAAAAAAAAAACTACAATTTTTTTTTTTTTAACTTGATAAATTTATTATTTAAATGATAATTTATTTTTTAAAGTAGTTTAAACCAAACAATCTTTAGTAAGAAAAACTTTTTGGTTAAATGTTGTGTTTTTGAAAAATAAAATCTATTTTACTTATTTTGGTTAGAAATTGTTTTGAAATAAGATTTTTTTTTTTAGTGGTAGTAAAAATTTTCTTACTAAAAATTGCTTGGTTTAAACTATTTTAAAAAATAAATCATCATTTAAATAATAAATTTATCAAGTTAAAAAAAAAAAAAAACAATTGCTACTTTTTTTAAAAAAAAAAATTTCTTAATGAGTTTTTTAAATATAATTGGATTGGGTGAGAAAAAAATAATTTAAATATTGAGATTTTAATATTAATGGGAGAGATGAGAGATAGTGTAATAATGAAGAGAGATAAGAGAGATGATGTAATAATGAAGAGAGATAAGAGAGATGATGTAATAATGAAGAGAGATGAGAGAGCTAATGTAATAATGAAGAGAGAGGGGGGAGAAAATATTTATGTAGAGTGTAAAATTGAGTTGTATATAGTGTTGTGAATAAATCTAAACCATTAAAATCCTTTTCATCCAATGGTCAATAAAATCGTGTCAAAAATTGTGTCAAAACTTGTGTCCCCCGATCCTACCCCTATATATATCAACAAAGTCCTAATATACACATTAATCGGATTGAGGTACAAAAAAGCTTTGCGATAGGAGCTGGATTTCGTGTCATTATTTATTGATCACAACTGAATTGATTAAGCTTCAGCGGCACCATTTCATTGATTTGATGGATTTTGTTAGAAAATCAGCAGGTTGATCATTGGTGCTGATGAATTCCATAGCAACTTCTCCTTTGTTGACCAAATATCTGATGAAGTAATAAACGCAGCTCTGTATGTTTTGATCGAGCATGAAAAACCGGATTATTTGTCATTGCTATTGCTGATTTGTTGTCGCAGTATATAGTTGTTCGCTCCTTTTGCTCGAAGTGCATGTCTTTGAGAATTTTTCTCAACCACACAGCTTCACAAGCAGAATCTGTAGCACCAATGTAATCTGCTTCAGCTGAAGACAATGTTAGTGATTTTTGCTTCCTTGAACACCATGGAACCACATTTGAGCCTAAGCCAAAAACATATCCTTTCTGAAACTGCCAAAAAAAGATGGATCTTGCACTGCCATGGTTACATTGGAACCAAAAACACCTGAAGGCGGGAGATATTGCATTTTGCACCATCTGAAACAAATACATCGCTATCCTCTATGTCAAGGCCCCTATAAAATGCTTGGAGCAATTGCAGTGAAGCAGCTTTTCATCAAGAAAACATGTCGATAACACAATCTCTCTCTGCTTCCACGATCTCTTCGTCTTCGTCTGCTTTTCTAGCCCGAACCAATCTCCAATCCAGATCACAGTGGCTATGGAGCTGAGCAAGGTGCAAACTGCTGAGAACTGCAATTGTTTCGACATTTTATAGGAGCCTTGACATAGAGGATATCGATGTATTTGGTTCAGATGATGCAAAATGCGATATCTCCCGCCTTCAGGTGGTTTTTGGTTCCAATGTAACCATGGCAGTGCAAGATCCATCTTTTTTTTTGGCAGTTTCAGAAAGGATATGTAGATTCAAGTGTCATTATGGGCCAGACTGGGTAGTTTCAGAAAGGATATGTTTTTGGCTTGGGCTCAAATGTGATTTCATGGTGTTCAAGGAAGCAAAAATCAGTAACATTATCTTCAGCTGAAGCAGATTATATTGCTGCTACAGATTCGGCTTGTGAAGCTGTGTGGTTGAGAAGAATTCTCAAAGATTATAATGGGCAGTTTCTGAAACAAATATGTCGTTATACCCTATGTCAAGGTCCCTATAAAATCATTAAAAACTCTTTGTAGCTTATAAAAATACTAAAAAAAACGTCTTATCATTTATAAAAATAGTCAAAAAAATCCCCTAATTTTAGAAATTACTATGAAGTTTTTGGCTATTTTTATAAATAATAGGAGTTTTTTGGTTATTATGCCAAATTGTAGGAAGATTCTTAATGATTTTCGAAGTCAGAAAGTTTTTTTTATTATTACGTCAAACTATAAGGGGAAATTAGACTTAACCCAAAAATATAGAAAGATCAAAAGGACATGATATCCACTTTAATAGATTCAAAATTAAAATTCCAAGTTACAAGAATGCATCAATTTACGTCAGCTTACATGATATTCCATTTGAGGAGTTATTATAAGAATGCATTAATCAATGTCAGCTTGCATGATATTCCATTTGAAGAGTTATTATAATAATGCATTAATCTACATCAGCTTGCATGATATTCCATTTGAAGAGTTAGTATACGATTAGGAAAATGGGCTCGGTAGTGACTAGTCATGGTAAGATGGTGAACCAAATAAGAGTGTTTTGATTTTATTGATACATATAAATGATGACATCACAATTGAGTTTAAGGTATAAAGAGAGATAGAAGTCATTTTAATCTTTCTTTTCAATACTATCTATCATGAAAACAATTCAAATCTGAGTTATTACTAAACTGAATGAATACTTTCTACTATCAAACCTCATATTAAATGATGATAGGTTTAAATTACTTACTTTATAAATATATAATTATTCTTACTTTCAAATACAACAAAAATTTTACTATGTTCATGCCAATTTTAAGAAAAGAGACTCACAAATCTTCAATGTAATTTATAAAAAATAATTTTAAATATATCAAGATTCAAACTATCGAATTACTTAATTAAGAGAATGAGTAATATTAGACTTTCCAAATATTTTATCCAAATAATGTGGTATGTGAGTTGTCAAGTTCTTATAAATTATGAGATAATGTGACAATTAACAAGATATTGATAATTTACATACCATATCATTAGAACATAAATTTAGATAAATATATAAAAAAACCTAACATTTCTCTAGAGAGAATAGCATCATGCTATAAACAGACTTTGATTTTCAAACTACCAAGACTTGCTTTTCAAACTACCACAGGACTTCGTGCATGGACTTTCTTTGGATATACAATTCAATGTCACTATTTGGAAGATTTACCATACAGGTAAAACAATATTGACTTAAATATATTTCTCAAGGTTTTTTAACCCAATTGTTTCTTCCAAATTGTCAATATTTTGATCGTCTATGTTCCAATGATATCATTTTTGGTTTTTTTTGAAATACAATGATGTCATAGATGATACTCACCTTATATTTATTAAAATTTTCCTTTAATAAGAGAACCGAGCTTTGGAGACATGACCAAGGAAGAGCTCGTAGTGCTTTCCAACATTGCATAGAAATTAATAATCGAAAAATAACAAATCAATCAGACAAAAGATAAAAAAGACCCAAGATTTTTAAATGATTCAACGATCAATGTTGAATCCTGTATTCACAGTGTGCACCAACATCGTGAAGCACACCCTTTCAGTTTTGGTTCTCCGTATCTGTTTCTCTCTAAATCATCCAGTATACAAGCTATCATCCTCATTAAGCTTTAAAGAGACAAATTATAACACAGAGAATCATAACCCGATCATCCTCGGCTCACAGAGTCATAATCAGAATCAGACTTGTTCATCATAACAGTATTTGAAGGTCATCAATTAAGTTCACAGTATCAATTCTTTACAACCCAATACAAGTTGCACACAGTCATAAATATGTGTTATCAAAATTTCAATAACAAAATACAACTAAGAATATAACAATGATAGTATGATACACACAACATCAAAGAAGATCTGTCAGTCATTTCCTTACCAATAATTTTGATTTGAGGTATTTTTCTATAGATTTCATCTTGCGCTTCAAGTGTGGCTTACCTTTTATTAGATCTAATATTATACTAAACCCTACAGGGAGCAGTAAAAGGAAGAAGCTCAAGCTGATAAAACAAGTGACAACAGCTAGCCATAAAGAAGGAGCTAACACTGCATAGATGCCCGTAACAAATGCTATCACCATTGCTCCCATAGCAACCACTGTAAACCACGAGCCCAATTCGAACAAATACCAGTACATCTTAAACCTCTCTACCGACATAATGAAGAAAATGAAGACAGCAGATATGGAAAAAACCATGGCAATGGCATCTGTTATCACAAATGACTGAAAAGCTGACTTTCTACTTAGGATTGCAGTGCCTTGATTCTTACCTTGTTCACTTTCATAACCACCAGGTAAGGTGAAAGCAGCCGCGAATGTTACTGTTGCAATTAGTGCAGCCGCTACCAAATGTGAATCTTTCGTTCCCTTAATGTGTGAGAGGTATTCATCATAAAGTTTGCCATGTATGCAGATTACCACCTCGTGGATATGGCCCAACGTTAGTATCTTTCGACAATGCTAAGATTTCTTGCTGCATGTATTCATTCATGATTAACTAACAAGAGACACAAAAAGAGATTCATAATGGAGAAAGAAAGAGAAATAAAACAGAAAATCTGAAAACTTCAAGCTAGCCATGTAATTCTTCTTCTTCTTTTCTTATTTTCACTTATATTTTTGACAGAGGTTTTCATTTTATCATGCCTGCCCTACATTTTAATGAATTGCAGTGATTTGCCCTTTCGCTGAACAGGTGGCTACATTTCCTAACCAACTTTATAATGCATGAAGTATGACAAACATTTAAGTATTGAAATCCCTGATCATGTGAATGTATTTTGCATAACTAATGTGCAAATCTGTGAACTTGATCCACAAGAATGCATATTGTGCTACAGTTAATTTAATTGACCAGATACATTTTGAAGCATTCCTATGGTTAATCAGCACAATAGATACATAATCAAATAAAGCTATTACCTGCAGCTCAGGACAACCATCATTGAATGTTTCTGCAACATTAAAATTCCGATTGTTAACAGCCCCACGATCACCTCTAACTTGATCAACAATGTCATCAAAAAATCTAGGGCAAACATGGAGCTAGTGCAGGTGGCAAGAACATGGAGAGGAGTGTTTCCTTTAACATCCTTCTCATGTACAAGCTTTTTCATTAATGGATTTTCTAGTAAACTACTCAAATCATTTTGACTTAAAGTAGCCATAGCAAAGTGAAGAATATTCCATCCCCTGTCATCAACCAATTCATAACAATCTGGACAGAATAAAATAATCTCCCTTATATATCTATATGGCCTTGACTGGCTGCCAAATGAAGAGGCGTCATCTTTCTATACTTATCAGCCATGTATGCAACTGATTTATCAAATTCCAATAATATGTGTGTAACTCGAAAGCGACCATAATATGCAGCACAATGAAGAGGAGTCCACCCATCCTCGTCTATTGCTTTTGTCAAATTCTTCTTCTTCTGTAGTATACTTCTGGTTAAACCTATAGCAAAAGTAGTAACTAAATAAAAATGTAAATTAAACATTGAATAATTTATGAATTATAAATTTTCAATATATGTACACGCCATGGATTAACCTACCACTTTAGGAATTTTCCTTTCCTTGATGACGGTGACATGCACATACTTGTGTCAATAATACACTCCCTTTTTTGGTCAGATTACTAGTTTAATTTATTGAATCTTTTGACTTACTAATACTTTTATATGGCATTGTAATGAAAAAATTGATACAAATGTTTAAATTTTAATTACCCAGAGAATTTCTCCTGACTGCCGCGTGTAAAGCTGTCTTCCCATTGGGACCTTCATGGCTTGCTGAACTGCAAGTTCTTAACATTTTAGCCACACCTTCAAAAACTCCAGTCTCAGCAGCAATGTAAAGTGGAGTTTCACCACAATTATTAGCGGAGTAGGAAAATTCAGGGTCTTCTTTAACTAATACTCTAACCACACCAACCAATTGATTTCGTGCAGCCTCATGTAATGCAGTATTTCCCTTACTATTTGTCATCCTTAGCATCTGTCTGGCAGCTCCTATCCCACTCTCTATTTCTGCGTGCTGAGCTTTTGCGTGCTTAATAAGAACTTCCGCCACCACAACGTGCTCAAACTTTGCTGCAACATGTAATGGAGTATCACCTTGTGCATTAACTTGGAGCAGTAGAGATGGACATATTCCAAGTATCTCTTCAACAAACTCTGTTGATACCTTCTCAGACGAAATGTTAATATGCAAGACTGTATTCTTGATTGGTGTTACTACGAGATTAAGTTGTACTGAATTTTGCTTGAAGGGTTCAATATTACCATCAGCCGCAGCATTGAGCAATTGATCAGGATCAACCTCTGATGGACATGTTACATCCAACCTTTGCATTGTAGCATTATTCTGATATGAAGTGGAGCCTAAACTTGTGATCATCTCCACATTATGGCTTGACGCTGCTTCATTCGCGATTGAAACAGAATCCATTGGTTTACTTTCTGTCTTAATAGGGGAGAAGAGTTAGTCAAATCAATTTTAATTAGGGACATCAGAGAAATTCATAAACACTACTACAACAGTCCAACTCTATGTGACATGGATTTTTTACCTTCTTAAAGACCATGAAACTGCTTACACATTAAAACGGTTCCCACAAATTTGTTCTAAAAACAGTAGAATGTACAATTAACCTCTCATACTTGAACAGTACGGACTGTGGTTGACCAATCAACAACAAGGCACTTTCAACATATGCAAGGAAATCCACTAGAATAATCTCTCAAGTGTTACTAACAACCAGATCCATTAATTAACAAATGTGTCAAACATATGAGCCTAAAATTCCAAAACTGAAGCAAGAAATCCAACAACTAAAAAACAAAATAATTTAAACATTATGCATCAAAATCCAGCTCAGTAAATGCAAAGACCAAGCAGCAAATATGATAAAAACTCACAGATCACAGCTGGCTAGGAGTTGACTTTGCAACAGAAGCGTCAAGTCAAGCGCCCAGAAGATAAAGTGAAGACAGAAACACCTAACTGGTGGGCTTATGTTTTCCACGTCTTTTCTATGCAAGAGTGTGACTTGATGTGCTACTGCCCGTACGTGAAAGAACCCGACCCAACACCCGTATCCTTCACAAATCTTCGCTGTAGTGTGATGCTCTTGGGTGAGACCCCTATTTTAAAACCAAGTACATCCGTCTCGTTTTAACTCAGTCAATATCTCTTCTCAAACGTTTTGTTTGTTTAATTACAAACTTGAGAATTAGGAGAGGGATTGGATACAAACTTTAACCCACAATTTTTTTGTGTAGGTGTGAGGAGTTTATGCTCAATCATTTCAATTTCTCTCTCTCTCATTTTTTTTTTTTGACGAACAATCATTTCAATTTTTATTGATTTCTTTTTCAAGTTTTATGTTAAATCTTTCAGGTCAATGTCTGAGTTTTTTTTCAAAGAAACACAAATGATCCTTGGAATCGAACTCGAGAAAAATGATGAAAAAATAAAGTAGAAGCAAAAAAAAAAAAAAAAAAAAATCAGAAAATTATCTGAATTTTTTAATCTATAAGAAAAAAAAATGCTTCAATATTATTCAGTATTAGACTTAAAATGCAAGTAGCAAAGAAAATAGCAAGAAAAGACCAATGTTAAATAGAAATTGATTAGATGTATTGCTGCAAAAATTACAAGATCATAGATCATATACCAACCATTTACGCATTAAATTAGACTCAATTAACCAATCAATTTGATTAATAACAAGTTTTGAGACAATGCGTAGATAATAGGAAACTAAATTTTAACGCATGCAACGCAAAAATTTATGTAAATACATACAGAAGGGACAAAGTAACAATGGTTGAACTGTAGACCAAAGCTTACTTTGGCTAATAGTACCAAACGACCAATGTATAATTATAATCTTTCATTTTCAAAGTTTTATATCTTTTCGAACTTCAAATTTTACTTATGATACAAGTACATGCATACTACGTTCAAACATCAATAAAGAAATCCAACTCCAAATTGAATTAATAATGCTAAGATACACATACAACCACATCAAAGACAATCTCTCGATCTTTTACCTCTCAGGTTGGACTTGAGGCAACTTTTTATTGATCTTATCTTGCGTTTCAACTTTGCTATCTTGCGCATCAACCCCAGGTCAGTTATTAACAGATGAAATGTCATGCGACACCCCACGGGAAGCATTAAGAGGAAAAAGCTCAAACCAACTAAACAAACCACAATAGCCAGCCATAAGCAAGGTGCTAACACTGCATATGTTCCCGCAACAAATGCTATCACCATTGCTCCCATAGCAACCACCGTAAAACCATGAGCCAATTCCGAACAAATAAATGTGCTTCTGGAACGTCCTTACGGAGATAATGAAGTAGAGAAAGACAGCAGATATGGAGAAAACCATGCTATAGCATCTGTTTATCACAAATGTTTGAAAAGCTGAATTTCTACTTAGAATTGCAGCGCCCTGGTTCTTACCTCTTCATTTTTGTAACCACCAGGTAAGGGTGAAAGCTGCTGCAAAAGTCACCGTCGCTATGAGTGCAGCGGCTACCAGATGTGATTCTTTCTCTTCCTTCATGAATTGACATATTCATCATAAGATTTTCCTCTTACGCGCATAACAGCTCGTGCATATGGGCCCGCTGATAGCTTTCGATAATGCCAGGATCGCTTGCTATATCTACATAGATTTATAATTACAATATACTCATACAGAAAGAGATAAATACTATAGGGCAGCAACTTCATAAATTAAATTTTTATTTAATTTAGATTCAATATCTAATAATCTATTTGCTACAATCTAAGGATTGAGACAGTATCACATAATCACATGGCTCAGTTAGAGCCTTACTGAATTGTTTAAAAATTTTTTTTAAAAAAAAAAGTGTAAACAGGAAGCTATCTCATGTCTGCCTTTTTGTACCTGCCCCTCACAATTGTTCATGTTACTGGAGGGAAACCCTCAGCGAACTAGTTATCCTTTCAGACCATAGGTCTTTACCTTTTCCTACCTAAACTCATAGTGCAATACGTATGACAGAAACATTTAAAACAAAAACCAAGAAACATAAGAACATACTTTGGTTATATGATGTAAATTAATGTGCAAAATTGATGCAGGAAAAATCATGTCGTGCTATAATAATCAAGCTATCCTAATCCTAATACATTTAAGAAGCATTCATGTTGTTAATCAACACAATAGATATATAGTTAATTAGGCTATTACCTCCAGCTCAGGACAACGGTTGTGGCATGCAGCTTTTTCAACACTGATATATCGCTCATTAAAAACCAGATCACAAGGTCTACCACAACCAACATCACCTCTGACTTGTTCATCGATATCATACAATAGATCTCTTGAGTCCAAGGATCTAGTCCTGCTAGCTAGCACATGGAGAGGAGTGTTGCCTTTGGCATCCTTCTCATATACAAGTTTTTTATTAACGGGAATTTCTAGTAAACTACGCAATTGTTTTCACTAAAAGAAGCCATGGCAAAATGAGGCCATTCCATCCTCTGTCATCAACCAATTCATAACAATCTGGACACTGTAAAATAATTTCCCTCATTATTCGATTATACCTCGGCCAGCTGCCAAATGAAGAGGTGTCATCTTTCGTGCTTATCAGCAATGTATGCAGCAGATTTATCAAATTTCAACAATATTGCTATAATTCCAAGGCAGCCATAATAGGCAGCATAATGAAGCGGAGTCCCACCATGTTCATCTACTTCTTTCGTCAACTCTTCTTCTTTCAAGTATTTTTCTGTTAAATCTAAAACAAAATAAATAAATAAAAACAAGTTATAAAAAACCTTGGATAGTTAATGAACTGTACATCTAATTATGAAATCTATATATGCCCTGATTCAACCTACATGTGCTACCAATATATTTCCTTTGCTTAAATTATTATTTTATTTTAATTTCACCTTGATTCACTATTAGTTCTATGTATATGCAACTCTAATGAAAAAATTAGTTAATGATTCCATAATTTTACCTGGACAATTTATTGCGACCGCTGCATGTAAAGCTGTCTTTCCATGCGGGCCTTCATGGGTCACTGAAGTGCAAGCTGCTAATATCTCAACCGCACCATCATAAAATGCAGTCTCGGCAGCAATGTAAGTGGAGTTTCACCGTAATTATTAGCTGGGTACGAAAAATTAGGATCTTCTTTCACTAATGCTCTAACAATTGAACCCTTGGATTAGCATTGCCTCGTGCAACGCAGTGTTTCCCTTGTTATTCGTCATCCTCAACATCTGTTTGGTAACTTCTATCCCATTCTCAAGGTCTTTCCCGTTGCTCGTTTTGATTTCTTGATAAGAACGCTCACTACATCAGCACGCCGAAATTTGGCTGCAACATGTAATGGAGTATCGCCTTGTGCATTAACTTGGGTTAGTAGTGATGGGCATATTTCAAGTATTTCTTTCACAAACTTAGCTGATGTTTTTTCTGATGTGATGTTGATATGCAAAGCTGTATTCTTGAGTGGTGTTACTATAAGATGAAGCTGTCCTGCCATTTTCTTGAAGGGTTCAAATTGCATCAGCTGCAGCCTCAAATAATTGATCAAAATTATCATAATTCTGGTCTGAAGTGGAGCCCAAAATGACGATCGCAATATCATTGTTCTGATTCGAAGTGGAGCCTAAAATGTTGATCGCCATGTCGTTATTCTGATTTGATGCGGAGCCTAATTCCACATTTCTATTCTGATTTGGGGAGGAGCCTAAAATGTTGATCTCCACATTAATATTCTGATATGAAGTGGAGCTTAAAGTTGTGATCATTTCCACATTGTTATTTGACGCTGCCTGATTCTCAGTAGAAACAGAGTTCATATCCATTGGTGTCTTTGTGTTCTGACAGCAGAGCAGAGAAGTCAAAAATCAACTTTGATTAGCGACATCATTCCAATCGTAAGTGGCATGGATTCATATCTTTTAAAGACTATATCAACTGCTTTATGCATCATAATGGTACACACAGAAAATTTCGTAGGCTCTTTTCTTTTATGGTATAAATACCTATAAACATGGTAGTCTTCATTTTTTTCTTAAAGGGATGCCATAATTTTTAAAAGTAGATAAAAGAAATCGAAAATGATATAAAATTCATAAAAAATCATGGAGAAAGGTTTCAAGAGTTTAGTCACTCAACCTGAAACATTACTAAGCTAACTAAACTTTATTATCACCAGATTACATTGGGTGGTGATAGCAAAAGTACTGAATTAAATTCTTTTGAAAAGAGGTTTAAACCTCTAAAAAACCGTTTTAATTTTAGTCAATCTAAAATTACTAGATTGACTAAACTTTTCTATCACCAAGTTACATTGGATGTTGGTAATAAAAGTCATGTTTTTCACTCCCTTTGAATGGAGGTTTAAAAAGTTTAAATACATTTGAACTTCTGAGAAATTGTTTCATATTGTTACAATGTGAACCCAATTAGGATTTATATTTGATTCTTATTCAATACTCGAGAGAGGAGTGGGTACTAAAAAGAATGGCGATGTTTCCACCCCTCTAAAACCGTCTGTACACCATCTATTTTATTTGCTTTCAATATTCCAATATTACCATTAAAATACTTTATTCAAAAAGCATTATTACTTTTAATTATTTATTTATACTAACTAAACTAAATTTATAAAAAGTCAAACAAAATAAAAACCAATAAAACTAAATTTAGTGTGACAGGAAGCTTCCAGGCCTGAAAACAATCCTCTTCTGTTATACATCAAAATATGGAGGAGTCTGCTGCCTCCTCCATATAAAAACAAGGAAAACGCTATTGCCTTTCCTAACTCTGGGACGAGGCGCCGTACTTTTTTCTATTTGTTCATACAAAACAATGAATTGTTACCTCCTCCATATAAAACAAGGAAAAGTGAAAAGGCTACTGCCTCTCCCAAATCTGGGAAGAAAAGCAGCACTGTTCTTTTTTTTATTTTTATTTTTTGCTTTTTGGGTAGGTTTTCTTATAATTTTCTGTTTTATTTTTTGTTTAAATTATTTTATAATTTATCTATATATTGGTAATTTCTTAAATTAAAAGGAAATTATATAGTTAGTAATATATAAGGTGTAACTACAAATTATATTTTCTTAAAAAATTTTAGTGGGACGGACATAAAGACGAGGTTTTACATGCAAATTTTAAAGGATGTAAACTCTACTAAAAATTTCGATCTGGCCCAAACCTTAATTTTTTTGACATTCCTGGTTTGGATACTGACTCCATGCTTCAGGTGTGAACTGTATTTCACCAATCACCATCAACAGCAGCAAAGGAAAAGAATAACTCAGAAAAAAAAAAAATGTAACCAGGTCCATCAATTAAGAAATGTCTCACTCGAAAACTTGAAATAAGGTTCATTTGACATGAACAATGAAAGCCACTAAATAACTAACCCCAAAACTGAAGTAAGAAATCCAAAAACAAAACAAAACCCACAATTTAAATTAAACCAACAAACAAGAAAATACAATTATGCATCAAAACACAGCTCATTATGTTCAAAGATGAAGCACAAAATAGTGATAAAAACGTTAAAGATAAGAAAGAGATGTTACCGTAGTCGGGTAGGAGTTGTTTCTTAAGAGGAGTGGAAAGCACCAGATGATAGTAAAGTGAAGATGAAGGCATAAATATGACTTCATGGAGCTTATAAATTCTCATTTCTTTCATATTTTCCGTGTCTTTCCTCTGCACGCGTATCTGTCACTACCAGCCCCTGTAGCACGTAGAAATTTCTCTGCCATCCAACAAAAGCGAGGGATGGATAACTTCTAAATAAAGAAATGAGGAATACACGCGTATTAATTTAAAGTTATGAAATGAGAATCTCATTCCCCCCACCTTACTTGGGAATTTCATTCCCATTTTATACTCGTATTTAAAAAAAAAAAAACCTATTTTAATAACATTTTATATATAAAAAAAAACCATGATTTGATATACAATATAGATACATAATACGTTCTTTCATAAAAACAAAAAAATAGATACATACTATGCCTATAATAATATTGTTAAGAAAATTCATTTTTTTTTAGTCTATTAGGATGACTTAAATGACAAAAATATGACACTACATTTAAATATTATTGTACATATTGTAATTAATCCATAATTTTAATCAAGGGTATTTTTGTGATTTGTGATTAATCCATTCCGATTCTAAAACAAAGTAAATAATTTAATAAGAATATTGTTGATTCCGATTTTGATTTATACAGTTAAAGTAAACAATTTATTCTGATTTTAATAATTCATTTCGATTATAAGTCATTCTAATTCTTTCAAGTGAAATAAACGCAATCTAAGTTCTTTTACTTCTTAATGATTTTCAATTAGTAAAGGTACATTTAGACTTTAGACATATACAACCTTTAAATTCCAACAAGCTTTTTAAAGAGGATCAAAGGGTTTCACTCTTCCCCCGTAGAGACTCCCCAAGACCTTGGTCCCAAGTAGCTGGTGCTTTTACCACTTGAGGTAAACCGCTTCATCTAAAATGCAAGCTCTAGATTGAATACACGGTAAACTCAAAGTGTTTATAAAAAAATCCCGTAGGAAAAAAAAAAAATCTTATGAATTATGTTGGCTAATAACCTAATTAAATTCCTTAATATTAAAATTTGGGCCCTTAAAAACTATGTACAGGCCCAGTCATTGCAATTATTAAAGTAATATCGTTTCCTACCTGAAATGGCATCATAAGTCATAACAAGTTACAACACCAATATCAGTTTATCATATTCAAAATGTAAATCCAGAACATTGGTATTCAAATGCCAGTCAATCTATAACTTCTCAAAATCAGATCAGATCCATACTAATAGATTGATCATTAAGCAAGACATAGTGAGCGAGAGAGATCTAAGAAAAAATAACGCGATAAGCGTCTGAGCTATTGCTGCTGCTACACTGGTCGCAGTCCATTCAGATGTACATCACTTGGAGTATCTACTTTAAGACTATGGAAATCTAGATCATCAAAAGTAGGAATTTTATTTTTTGAATAAAATCCAACAAGAAAAAGATAGCAGAGCAAACTTAAGGTATCCCAACTAAATTGGCTTCGCAATAGAAAACTTATCCCATGTCTGCAACACCTCAAAAGGACAATTTTATTGATAGAAAAGGAAAATACAAACTAAGAGAATATAACTATGTAAATTACAAATACAATTAAACATGAAGAGAATGTATGTTATTGTCATTATAATTTGCCTATATCATTGAAGATTTAACTCTTCTACTTGCCAATGGAGTGAGCGGTATTATTTTATTTAACAAGCCTTTGGTTTGAAGAGCAACTGTTATTCTTCACGGCTTATTAGTGAAAGTAACCTCCAAGACACGTGAAACACAATGAGGAAGAAGCTTAAGCTCACGATGGCAGTGGTAAATGCAAGTCCTGAGGAAGGTCTTAAGATTGCATATGTGCCTGTAACGAATGCAACCATCATTGTCTAATTTGCCGAAGGAAGTGGAGAAAGACCACCGAAACAGATAAGGCCAAAGCTGTGGCATCTGATACAACAAATGCTTGAAAAGCTGAATCTCTAATTAGAGCTGTTGTGCCTTGATTTGGACCTTGTTCGATGAAACCACCAGGTAAGGTTAATCCTGCCGTGAAAGTTACTGTTGCTATAAGTGCAGTCACAACCAAATATATTTCTCTTCTCTTTTCTATCTCACTAGTCAAATCTTCAACTGAAAACATCACTATCAGTGACACACAAGCGGACAACACCCAGTTGATATGGTCCTTCCCATAATTTGGACAATTTTGAGATTTCATTTTGTAGTAAAATTAATGTTATGTTAGATATTAGTAAAATTGTAAAAATGAAACCTATTTTGCATATTTGACATGAATAATTTGTTAAATTGTAAAACTGATATTAATTGTGCTATATTAAATAAAGGTGACATTTGCATAACAAGAATCTAAAAGTTGACCGTGCTAGTATCTTCAGTTGGTGAAATTGTCTGTCTTGATAATGAATGCTTTGCTTGGTACTTTCAATGAATTCCCTTCTAACTTTCTTCTCAATACGGTGAAACATAGGTTTTCGGATTGATGCAAGCACAAGAAGAGGAGTGTTTCCTTTTCCATCCTTTGCATTTATAAAATATTTGGTGCCCCAACCTCTGACAAATCGGTTCAATTCGGAAAGTCGGAAACTGACCATGCCAAAGTGAACAAAATTCCATCCACTATTATCGACTAGTTCAAGACAATCTGGACAAAAGGATAATATTGTCTTTAGAATACCAAAATGACCTTGGCCGGCAGCCAAATGAAGCGCTGTCATCCCTCTGTGCTTATCCGCCATGCGTGCAGTTGATGCATCAAATTTTACTAGTTCTTGAACTATGGAATGCTGACCATAATATGCAGCGTAATGAAGTGGAGTCCATCCATTTTGGTCTGTTTCTTTTGTCAAATTCTTCTTTTCAAGTATTTTCCTTGTTATATCTGAAATAAATTAACATCTAACTAATTTAACAAGTTTATAAATACATTTATAAAGCATACCTTAAATTGGATGGCAAATAGTTTATAAGTTGTTATTTTATTATGATCATATGATCAACTACATATATGTTTCGATAATTCTTTTGATTTTGGGATTACAAAACATGGCTATATTGTATATTTTGGTAAATTTCAATGTAGCCCCTAAATTTTTCAATGGGTTTCTTGATTGTCTCTGTGGGAGTAACGACATCTTACACATTCCCAGTCATGGTAAATTGCCTTAGATGTTTTGACATCTAACGATTTGTCTTGTTTGGTATTTTTAAGTGACATGCATCTTATAAGGTTTTGTGGATAGGAATGGAGATAGTTGATAAATTAATCCATGGTTAACTCCAAATAATGTAACAGAATAAAATTGCAACTGAAGTTAGAAGTATCAAATCTTACCCAAAAAAAAAAAAAATAACATAAATTAAAAGAGTAGATGGTGCCAAATAATTTCAGAGAATTTGTCTCGTGTTTAACTAGTACTAAAGAAGTTTTATTAATACCTACTTGAATGAAAAGATACTAATATCTTTCTTTTTTTAAAAAAAAAAAACACTAATAAAAATTTTTTCATATCTCCCTCTATCATTTTCTTCTCTCTCTCAGTACTCCATCTCTCTCTTTCTGTCACTCCCGCGTCCTCCTCCAATCTCTTATGCAAATTCAGTATTGAGATCATGTAATTTGTAAAACTGAGGGGAAAAAATACATACCACCTCGGCACCTCCATTCTCTTATGATTTTGGAATTGAGTGACATTCATAGAGAGTTTCACCAACTAGAAGGAAAGTTTTTAATTAACTAATGACAGAATGGTTTCTATCTAACTCCTCAAGAAGAAATTTATTTTTGTAATTTTCGACAAACCTTATAAATAGTATCTTCCCTTAAATTATATGACAAATACTTTAAAATAACCATACAACATTAGGTTCGCCTGAAGTCACTTAATATATAGCAAATGGATTTTTGTATTTATATACAAAAAATAAGGAAAATGTCGTATGTAGGGTTGGGAGTTGCAATATAGATGCCAATAAATTATAGACGGAAGAGTTAAATTATAAAGCAATCGAAATTAGGATTCTAATTTTATGAATTGGAATGAGTAACTTGGAAACTAAGTGAAAAATTGGATAATTCAAATGGATAAAGGCGTAGTTTTGGCTATATAATTAGAGAAACAAAATAAAAATTTGAAATTCAAAGAATAAGAGGCCATTCTATATCCAAAAGGGATGTTAAAAAATAGCATTTCGCATTTAAAAGCAAATAAACTTACCAAGATGATTTCTCTTCACAGCAGCATGCAAAGTTGTCATTCTATCGGGGCCTTCATGGGTGGCTGATTTGCGGGTTTCCAAAATTTCAAGCACCACTTTTAAACAACTTGTCGAGGCAGCAATGTAAAGTGGAGTTTCACCACATTTATTAACAGGAAATGAAAAACCAGGGTCTTCTCTAGTTAATATTTTCACCACATCCACAGCATGAGTCTTTGCTGCTTCGTGCAATGCAGTATTTCCCTCCTTATTGGTCATCCTCAGCTCAACATCTGTCGGACTGCTGTTTCTCCACTCTCCAGGTTACGTTGAGCTTTTGCGTGTCTAATGAGAACTTCCACTATAGCAACACGCTCTTGTTTTGCCGCGAGATGTAGTGGCGTATCACCATTGTCATTAACTTGGAGTAGCAGTGAAGGACAAATTTCAAGCACCTGTCCCACGAACGTGCTTGATGGGTGCGAGTCGTATGTGATGTTAACATGCAAGATTGTATTCTTGTATGGTGTTACAATAAGATTAAGTTGCTGACCAATTTCCTGGAAGTGATTGATATTAGCGCGAACTGCAGCCGAGTACAATTTACTATCCATATTTATGGACAATTTTTGGTTGAGAATTGAACGAATGTATCTAACTTATGTTCCAGCCTGTAAATACTTACACATTTATGGCGGATTCTGGCTTAATCTTCACAGATTTGAACAATTCCTATACTCATATAGATACTTTCAGTAAACAGTCGTGGCGATACTTTCTCTTAGAGAAAGGAAGCATCTAAAACTTAACGTGTAGCTGCGGAGAAGAATTAACTCACTTTATTAGAAAAAAAAAAAATTATTACGAAAAGCAGTACAAAGGATCATTTTCTATTTTCTATTGTTTATTCTTTTGGTTTTGGGTCAGCCCTAGAGGCGATCATAGAACAGTCCAATTTTTTTGTTAAAATTATTGTCCATGCTTATTAGTTATGATATTGACGCACATAGTCATTGAAATTGAATTGAACTTGGAGAAATGAGTGAAAATAAATAGGTTTTACAATATATAATAATTACCACGAAAATAGTTACTGGATAAATATGAATAAAGATCTTTCAATGGTATTATTGTAATTAATCACTTTGGCGTCTGAAGAACAAATGCGTAAGCACTTTGTTAAAAGTTAGTGGAATAAGAAAATGGTACACACACTTTGCTGTAAAAAAATAAAAAAATAAAATAAAATAAAATAAGTTGCAAGGCAAGAACAAATTCCGGCTGATCTAATAAAGAAATAGATGAGCACTTGGTACAATAGAACAAATTAAAGTGAAATCAATTGCATGCAAGTTAAGAATAAATCATATCACTTTGTTCATAGTTAATGGAATAATGAAAATGTGTTAGACGACCTAATTATAGATTCAACAACAAACCCTAGCCACTTTAACCTACGTCACAAAATATGATAAATAACGAGTCAATCCGTCTACGGAATGAGCAAATTAACCCTAGTCCAAGGATAGATAACGAAGAAACCGACCTACAAAATGGGTAAATTAACCTTACATAATCAGATTACAAAATGACATAACCCTAACCTAAGCATTTCCAAGCCAAAATACTCATAAGAGTCGATAGATAACAAACCAACTCACCTACAGAATGCATAGATTGAGTCTCTAGAATTAGATCACAGAATGACCTAACCCTAGTTCAAACAATCTCAAACAAGAATACTCAGAAAAGTTGAATCAAAACAAGATACTTGCCTAGTAAAGTTGCAAGATTCTATAAATATTTCAAAAGCAAAAGACAATAATAGCCCCAAACTAATCTCCTATTTATAAATAATTAGTTCTAATTTACCTAGGAAACAAGTCTTCGAAATAGAATTCTAAATCAAAATAAATTAAATAACTTAAGGAAATAAAAACCTAAAAGGAAATAAATCTAAAACCTAAAAGACAAATAATTCCAATAAGATAAGGAAATAACAAAAACTTAAAAGGAAATAAATCGAACTAATAAAAGAAAATAACAGTAATTAAATTAAGTCCATATGTTCTCATCAAAATGATAAACATTTTGCTGTAAAAAAACAAAAAATAAAAAGAGTTGCAAGGCAAGAATAAATTCCGATTGATCGAATAAAGAAATAGATGAGCACTTTGGTACAATAGAATAAATTAAAGTGAAATTAATTACATGCAAGGCAAGAATAAACCATATTAACTGTATATATGACTCTTATGCTTAATTTATTCACTATAACGAGAGGAGCATCATACATGCGGTCCATTATGTGATAACATGAATTCTATCATTTTCAAGCACACTCTAAAGTAGATAGTAAATTAACAAGTTATTATTGATCTATTCATGAATTATTTATTATTAATTATATGACAATGAGCCATGCAGAAGCTACAATTTTTTGGGAATTTGGACTCTTTCATTTCTTTTATCATTGCTTTAAATTTGTTAATTGGACCTAGTTCATAAACTCCAACAGTACACTCAACGATTTAAAAGTCGTTATGTGTGTTGGACATTTGTAAAAAGCTTTATAATTATTGGAAAAGCATTTTAATATGTTATCCCTGCATCAAATCCTAATTATATTTCTTATTAGAATTTCAGAGTTTTGGTCTTTAATTAAGGCATTCTTTGATTTATTAATTTTTGCGCTATATCCATACAGACATATATAGAAGCAAATATCATATATATATATGGGGAAGGACCGGGGGAAACAAGTTTTGACACAAATTTTGACACGATTTGTTGACCATTGGATGAGGAGGATTTTAATGGTTTAGATTTATTCACACCACTACATACAACTTCATTTTATACTCTGCATAAATGTTTTCTCTCACTTCTCTCTTCATTATTACACTATCTCTCCTCTCTCCCATTAATATTAAAATCTCAATATTTAAATTATTTTTTTCTCACACAATCCAATTATATTTGAAAACCCATCAAGAAAATTAAAAAAAAAAAACTACAATTTTTTTTTTTTTTAACTTGATAAATTTATTATTTAAATGATAATTTATTTTTTAAAGTAGTTTAAACCAAACAATCTTTAGTAAGAAAAACTTTTTGGTTAAATGTTGTGTTTTTGAAAAATAAAATCTATTTTACTTATTTTGGTTAGAAATTGTTTTTGAAATAAGATTTTTTTTTTTAGTGGTAGTAAAAATTTTCTTACTAAAAATTGCTTGGTTTAAACTATTTTAAAAAATAAATCATCATTTAAATAATAAATTTATCAAGTTAAAAAAAAAAAAAACAATTGCTACTTTTTTTAAAAAAAAAATTTCTTAATGAGTTTTTAAATATAATTGGATTGGGTGAGAAAAAAATAATTTAAATATTGAGATTTTAATATTAATGGGAGAGATGAGAGATAGTGTAATAATGAAGAGAGATAAGAGAGATGATGTAATAATGAAGAGAGATAAGAGAGATGATGTAATAATGAAGAGAGATGAGAGAGCTAATGTAATAATGAAGAGAGAGGGGGAAGAAAATATTTATGTAGAGTGTAAAATTGAGTTGTATATAGTGTTGTGAATAAATCTAAACCATTAAAATCCTTTTCATCCAATGGTCAATAAAATCGTGTCAAAAATTGTGTCAAAACTTGTGTCCCCCGATCCTACCCCTATATATATATCAACAAAGTCCTAATATACACATTAATCGGATTGAGGTACAAAAAAGCTTTGCGATAGGAGCTGGATTTCGTGTCATTATTTATTGATCACAACTGAATTGATTAAGCTTCAGCGGCACCATTTCATTGATTTGATGGATTTTGTTAGAAAATCAGCAGGTTGATCATTGGTGCTGATGAATTCCATAGCAACTTCTCCTTTGTTGACCAAATATCTGATGAAGTAATAAACGCAGCTCTGTATGTTTTGATCGAGCATGAAAAACCGGATTATTTGTCATTGCTATTGCTGATTTGTTGTCGCAGTATATAGTTGTTCGCTCCTTTTGCTCGAAGTGCATGTCTTTGAGAATTTTTCTCAACCACACAGCTTCACAAGCAGAATCTGTAGCACCAATGTAATCTGCTTCAGCTGAAGACAATGTTAGTGATTTTTGCTTCCTTGAACACCATGGAACCACATTTGAGCCTAAGCCAAAAACATATCCTTTCTGAAACTGCCAAAAAAAGATGGATCTTGCACTGCCATGGTTACATTGGAACCAAAAACCACCTGAAGGCGGGAGATATTGCATTTTGCACCATCTGAAACAAATACATCGCTATCCTCTATGTCAAGGCCCCTATAAAATGCTGGAGCAATTGCAGTGAAGCAGCTTTTCATCAAGAAAACATGTCGATAACACAATCTCTCTCTGCTTCCACGATCTCTTCGTCTTCGTCTGCTTTTCTAGCCCGAACCAATCTCCAATGCAGATCACAGTGGCTATGGAGCTGAGCAAGGTGCAAACTGCTGAGAACTGCAATTGTTTCGACATTTTATAGGAGCCTTGACATAGAGGATATCGATGTATTTGGTTCAGATGATGCAAAATGCGATATCTCCCGCCTTCAGGTGGTTTTTGGTTCCAATGTAACCATGGCAGTGCAAGATCCATCTTTTTTTTGGCAGTTTCAGAAAGGATATGTAGATTCAAGTGTCATTATGGGCCAGACTGGGTAGTTTCAGAAAGGATATGTTTTTGGCTTGGGCTCAAATGTGATTTCATGGTGTTCAAGGAAGCAAAAATCAGTAACATTATCTTCAGCTGAAGCAGATTATATTGCTGCTACAGATTCGGCTTGTGAAGCTGTGTGGTTGAGAAGAATTCTCAAAGATTATAATGGGCAGTTTCTGAAACAAATATGTCGTTATACCCTATGTCAAGGTCCCTATAAAATCATTAAAAACTCTTTGTAGCTTATAAAAATACTAAAAAAAACGTCTTATCATTTATAAAAATAGTCAAAAAAATCCCCTAATTTTAGAAATTACTATGAAGTTTTTTGGCTATTTTTATAAATAATAGGAGTTTTTTGGTTATTATGCCAAATTGTAGGAAGATTCTTAATGATTTTCGAAGTCAGAAAGTTTTTTTTATTATTACGTCAAACTATAAGGGGGAAATTAGACTTAACCCAAAAATATAGAAAGATCAAAAGGACATGATATCCACTTTAATAGATTCAAAATTAAAATTCCAAGTTACAAGAATGCATCAATTTACGTCAGCTTACATGATATTCCATTTGAGGAGTTATTATAAGAATGCATTAATCAATGTCAGCTTGCATGATATTCCATTTGAAGAGTTATTATAATAATGCATTAATCTACATCAGCTTGCATGATATTCCATTTGAAGAGTTAGTATACGATTAGGAAAATGGGCTCGGTAGTGACTAGTCATGGTAAGATGGTGAACCAAATAAGAGTGTTTTGATTTTATTGATACATATAAATGATGACATCACAATTGAGTTTAAGGTATAAAGAGAGATAGAAGTCATTTTAATCTTTCTTTTCAATACTATCTATCATGAAAACAATTCAAATCTGAGTTATTACTAAACTGAATGAATACTTTCTACTATCAAACCTCATATTAAATGATGATAGGTTTAAATTACTTACTTTATAAATATATAATTATTCTTACTTTCAAATACAACAAAAATTTTACTATGTTCATGCCAATTTTAAGAAAAGAGACTCACAAATCTTCAATGTAATTTATAAAAAATAATTTTAAATATATCAAGATTCAAACTATCGAATTACTTAATTAAGAGAATGAGTAATATTAGACTTTCCAAATATTTTATCCAAATAATGTGGTATGTGAGTTGTCAAGTTCTTATAAATTATGAGATAATGTGACAATTAACAAGATATTGATAATTTACATACCATATCATTAGAACATAAATTTAGATAAAATATATAAAAAAACCTAACATTTCTCTAGAGAGAATAGCATCATGCTATAAACAGACTTTGATTTTCAAACTACCAAGACTTGCTTTTCAAACTACCACAGGACTTCGTGCATGGACTTTCTTTGGATATACAATTCAATGTCACTATTTGGAAGATTTACCATACAGGTAAAACAATATTGACTTAAATATATTTCTCAAGGTTTTTTAACCCAATTGTTTCTTCCAAATTGTCAATATTTTGATCGTCTATGTTCCAATGATATCATTTTTGGTTTTTTTGAAATACAATGATGTCATAGATGATACTCACCTTATATTTATTAAAATTTTCCTTTAATAAGAGAACCGAGCTTTGGAGACATGACCAAGGAAGAGCTCGTAGTGCTTTCCAACATTGCATAGAAATTAATAATCGAAAAATAACAAATCAATCAGACAAAAGATAAAAAAGACCCAAGATTTTTTAAATGATTCAACGATCAATGTTGAATCCTGTATTCACAGTGTGCACCAACATCGTGAAGCACACCCTTTCAGTTTTGGTTCTCCGTATCTGTTTCTCTCTAAATCATCCAGTATACAAGCTATCATCCTCATTAAGCTTTAAAGAGACAAATTATAACACAGAGAATCATAACCCGATCATCCTCGGCTCACAGAGTCATAATCAGAATCAGACTTGTTCATCATAACAGTATTTGAAGGTCATCAATTAAGTTCACAGTATCAATTCTTTACAACCCAATACAAGTTGCACACAGTCATAAATATGTGTTATCAAAAATTTCAATAACAAAATACAACTAAGAATATAACAATGATAGTATGATACACACAACATCAAAGAAGATCTGTCAGTCATTTCCTTACCAATAATTTTGATTTGAGGTATTTTTCTATAGATTTCATCTTGCGCTTCAAGTGTGGCTTACCTTTTATTAGATCTAATATTATACTAAACCCTACAGGGAGCAGTAAAAGGAAGAAGCTCAAGCTGATAAAACAAGTGACAACAGCTAGCCATAAAGAAGGAGCTAACACTGCATAGATGCCCGTAACAAATGCTATCACCATTGCTCCCATAGCAACCACTGTAAACCACGAGCCCAATTCGAACAAATACCAGTACATCTTAAACCTCTCTACCGACATAATGAAGAAAATGAAGACAGCAGATATGGAAAAAACCATGGCAATGGCATCTGTTATCACAAATGACTGAAAAGCTGACTTTCTACTTAGGATTGCAGTGCCTTGATTCTTACCTTGTTCACTTTCATAACCACCAGGTAAGGTGAAAGCAGCCGCGAATGTTACTGTTGCAATTAGTGCAGCCGCTACCAAATGTGAATCTTTCGTTCCCTTAATGTGTGAGAGGTATTCATCATAAAGTTTGCCATGTATGCAGATTACACCTCGTGGATATGGCCCAACGTTAGTATCTTTCGACAATGCTAAGATTTCTTGCTGCATGTATTCATTCATGATTAACTAACAAGAGACACAAAAAGAGATTCATAATGGGAAAGAAAGAGAAATAAAACAGAAAATCTGAAAACTTCAAGCTAGCCATGTATATTCTTCTTCTTCTTTTCTTTATTTTCACTTCTATTTTTGACAGAGGTTTTCATTTTTATCATGCCTGCCCTACATTTTAATGAATTGCAGTTGATTTGCCCTTTCGCTGAATAGGTGGCTACATTTCCTAACCAACTTTATAATGCATGAAGTATGACAAACATTTAAGTATTGAAATCCCTGATCATGTGAATGTATTTTGCATATCTAATGTGCAAATCTGTGAACTTGATCCACAAAAATGCGTATTGTGCTACAGTTATTTTAATTGACCAGATACATTTTGAAGCATTCCTATGGTTAATCAGCACAATAGATACATAATCAAATAAAGCTATTACCTGCAGCTCAGGACAACCATCATTGAATGTTTCTGCAACATTAAAATTCCGATTGTTAACAGTCCCACGATCACCTCTAACTTGATCAACAATGTCATCAAAAAAATCTAGGGCAAACATGGAGCTAGTGCAGGTGGCAAGAACATGGAGAGGAGTGTTTCCTTTAACATCCTTCTCATGTACAAGCTTTTTCATTAATGAATTTTCTAGTAAACTACTCAAATCATTTTGACTTAAAGTAGCCATAGCAAAGTGAAGAATATTCCATCCCCTGTCATCAACCAGTTCATAACAATCTGGACAGAATAAAATAATCTCCCTTATTATATCTATACGGCCTTGACTGGCTGCCAAATGAAGAGGTGTCATCTTTCTATACTTATCAGCCATGTATGCAACTGATTTATCAAATTCCAATAATATGCGTGTAACTCGAAAGCGACCATAATATGCAGCACAATGAAGAGGAGTCCACCCATTCTCGTCCATTGCTTTTGTCAAATTCTTCTTCTTCTGTAGTATACTTCTGGTTAAACCTATAGCAAAAGTAGTAACTAAATAAAAATGTAAATTAAACATTGAATAATTTATGAATTTTATAAATTTTCAATATATATACACGCCATGGATTAACCTACCACTTTAGGAATTTTCCTTTCCTTGACGACGGTGACATGCACATACTTGTGTCAATAATACACTCCCTTTTTTGGTCAGATTACTAGTTTAATTTATTGAATCTTTTGATTTACTAGTACTTTTATATGGCATTGTAATGAAAAAACTGATACAAATGTTTAAATTTTAATTACCTAGAGAATTTCTCCTGACTGCCGCGTGTAAAGCTGTCTTCCCATTGGGACCTTCATGGCTTGCTGAACTGCGAGTTCTTAACATTTTAGTGACACCTTCAAAAACTCCAGTCTCAGCAGCAATGTAAAGTGGAGTTTCACCACAATTATTAGTGGAGTAGGAAAATTCAGGGTCTTCTTCAACTAATACTCTAACCACACCAACCAATTGATTTCGTGCAGCCTCATGTAATGCAGTATTTCCCTTACTATTTGTCATCCTTAGCATCTGTCTGGCAGCTCCTATCCCACTCTCTATTTCTGCATGCTGAGCTTTTGCATGCTTAATAAGAACTTCCGCCACCACAACGTGCTCAAACTTTGCTGCAACATGTAATGGAGTATCACCTTGTGCATTAACTTGGAGCAGTAGAGATGGACATATTCCAAGTATCTCTTCAACAAACTCTGTTGATACCTTCTCAGACGAAATGTTGATATGCAAGACTGTATTCTTGATTGGTGTTACTACGAGATTAAGTTGTACTGAATTTTGCTTGAAGGGTTCAATATTACCATCAGCCGCAGCATTGAGCAATTGATCAGGATCAACCTCTGATGGACATGTTACATCCAACCTTTGCATTGTAGCATTATTCTGATATGAAGTGGAGCCTAAACTTGTGATCATCTCCACATTATGGTTTGATGCTGCTTCATTCGCGATTGAAACAGAAACCATTGGTTTACTTTCCGTCTTAATAGGGGAGAAGAGTTAGTCAAATCAATTTTAATTAGGGACATCAGAGAAATTCATAAACACTACTACAACAGTCCAACTCTATGTGACATGGATTTTTTACCTTCTTAAAGACCATGCAACTGCTTACACATTAAAACGGTTCCCACAAATTTGTTCTAAAAACAGTAGAATGTACAATTAACCTCTCATACTTGAACAGTACGGACTGTGGTTGACCAATCAACAAGAAGGCACTGTCAACATATGCAAGGAAATCCACTAGAATAATCTTTCAAGTGTTACTAACAACCAGATCCATTAATTAACAAATGTGTCAAACATATGAGCCTAAAATTCCAAAACTAAAGCAAGAAATCCAACAACTGAAAAACAAAATAATTTAAACATTATGCATCAAAATCCAGCTCAGTAAATGCAAAGACCAAGCAGCAACTATGATAAAAACTCACAGATCACAGCTGGGTAGCAGTTGACTTTGCAACAGAAGCGTCAAGTCAAGCGCCCAGAAGATAAAGTGAAGACAGAAACACCTAACTGGTGGGCTTATGTTTTCCACGTCTTTTCTATGCAAGAGTGTGACTTGATGTGCTACTGCCCGTACGTGAAAGAACCCGACCCAACACCCGTATCCTTCACAAATCTTCGCTGTAGTGTGATGCTCTTGGGTGAGACCCCTATTTTAAAACCAAGTACATCCGTCTCGTTTTAACTCAGTCAATATCTCTTCTCAAACGTTTTGTTTGTTTAATTACAAACTTGAGAATTAGGAGAGGGATTGGATACAAACTTTAACCCACAATTTTATTGTGGTAGGTGTGAGGAGTTTATGCTCAATCGTTTCAATTTCTCTCTTTTTTTTTTTTTTTTTGACGAACAATCATTTCAATTTTTATTGATTTCTTTTTCAAGTTTTATGTTAAATCTATCAGGTCAATGTCTGAGTTTTTTTTCAAAGAAACCCAAATGATCCTTGGAATCGAACTCGAGAAAACATGATGAAAAAATAATGTCGAAGCAAAAAAAAAAAAAAAATCAGAAAATTATCTGATTTTTAAATCTATAAGAAAAAAAAATGCTTCAATATTATTCAATATTAGACTTAAAATGCAAGTAGCAAAGAAAATAGCAAGAATAGACCAATGCTGAATAGAAATTGATTAGACGTATTGCTACAAAAATTGCAAGATCATAGATCATAAACCAACCATTTATGCATTAAATTAGACTCAATTAACCAATCAATTTGATTAAAAACAAGTTTTGAGATAATACATAGATAATAGGAAACTAGATTTTAACACATGCAGCGCAAATGGTTATGTAAATACATACAGAAGGGACAAAGTAACAATGGTTGAACTGTAGACCAAAGCTTGCTATGGCTAATAATACCAAACTACCAATGTATAATTATAATATTTCATTTTCAAATTTTTATATCTTTTCAAACTTCAAATTTTACTTATGATACAAGTACATACATAATACGTTCAAACATCAATAAAGAAATCCAACTCCAAATTGAATTAATAATACTAAGATACACATACAACCACGTCAAAGACAATCTCTCGATCTTTTACCAGTCAGGTTGGACTTGAGGCAACTTTTTATTGATCTTATCTTGCGTTTCAACTTTGCTATCTTGCGCATCAACCTCCATTCACCTTTTATCATATGTAATATCATGCGATACCCCACGGGAAGCATTAAGAGGAAAAAGCTCAAACCAACTAAACAAACCACAATAGCCAGCCATAAGCAAGGTGCTAACACTGCATATGTTCCCGCAACAAATGCTATCACCATTGCTCCCATAGCGACCACCGTAAACCATGAGCCCATTTCGAACAAATAAGTGTACTTCTTGAACCTCTCTATGGACATAATGAAGTAGAGAAAGACAGCAGACATGGAGAAAACCATGGCTATAGCATCTGTTATCACAAATGTTTGAAAAGCTGAATTTCTACTTAGAATTGCAGCGCCCTGATTCTTACCTCCTTCGTTTTTGTAACCACCAGGTAAGGTGAAAGCTGCTGCAAAAGTCACCGTCGCTATAAGTGCAGCGGCTACCAAATGCGATTCTTTTGCTTTCTTTATGACTTTGACAAATTCATCATAAGATTTTCCTCTTACGCGCATAACACCTCGTGCATATGGCCCGCTGATATCTTTCGATAATGCCAAGATCTCTTGCTATATATACATAGATTTATAATTACAATATACTCATACAGAAAGAGATAAATAACTATAGGGCACAACTTCATAAATTAAATTTTTACTTAATTTAGATTTCAATATCTAATACTCTAAGGATTGAGACAGTATCACATAATCACATGGCTTAGTTAGAGCCTTACTGAATTGTTTTAATTTTTTTTTTTTTTTTAAAAAACCAAAAAGTGTAAACAGGAAGGTATCTCATTTCTGCCTTTACTGGAGGGAAACCCTCAGTGAACTAGTTGTCCTTTCAGACCATAGGTCTTTACCTTTTCTACCTAAACCCATAGTGCAATACGTATGACAGAAACATATAAAACAAAAAACCAAGATCATAAGAACATACTTTGGTTATATGATGTAAATTAATGTGCAAAATTGATGCAGGAAAAATCATGTCTTGCTATGATTAATCAAACTGTCCTAATCCTAATACATTTAAGAAGCATTCATTTGTTAATCAACACAATAGATATATAGTTTTTTTTTTTTTTTTTTTTTGACACACAATAGATATATAGTTAATTAGGCTATTACCTCCAGCTCAGGACAACTGTTGGTAAATGCAGCATCTTCAACACTGATGTATCGCTCATTAAAAACATGATAACCAGGTCTACCACAACCAAGATTATGATCTCCTCTGAGTTGTTCAGTGATATCATACAATAGATCTCTTGATGAGTCCATGGATCTAGTCCTGCAAGCTAGCACATGGAGAGGAGTGTTGCCTTTGGCATCCTTCTCATATACAAGCTTTTTTATTGACAGAATTTCTAGTAAACTACTCAATTTTTTTTCACTTAAAGAAGCCATGGCAAAATGAAGGGCATTCCATCCTCTGTCATCAACCAATTCATAACAATCTGGACACTGTAAAATAATTTCCCTCATTATATCATTATAACCTCTACTAGCTGCCACATGAAGAGGTGTCATATTTCTTGCCTTATCAGCAATGTATGCAGCAGATTTATCATATTCCAACAATATTCTTATAACTTGAATACAGCCATAATAGGCAGCATAATGAAGTGGAGTCCAACCATGTTCGTCTACTTCCTTCGTCAAACTCTTCTTCTTTTCAAGTATTTTTCTGGTTAAACCTAAAACAAAATAAATAACTAATAAACAAGCTATAAAAAACATTGGATAATTAATGAACTATACATCTAATTATGAAATCTACATATGCCCTGATTCCACCTGCATGTGCTACCCATATATTTCCTTTTGCTTAAATTATTATTTTATTTTAATTTCACCTTGATTCACTATTATTTCTATATGTATATGTAACTCTAATGAAAAATTAGTTAATGATTCAAATGATTCAATAATTTTACCTCGAAAATTCATTGCGGCTGCCGCATGTAAAGCTGTCTTTCCATGCGGGCCTTCATGGGCCACTGAAGTGCAAGCTGCTAATATCTCGACTGCACCATAATAAAATGCAGTCTCAGCAGCAATGTAAAGTGGAGTTTCACCGCAATTATTAGCAGGGTACAAAAAATAAGGATCTTCTTTCACTAATGCTCTAACAATTCGAACCCTTGAATTTCGCATTGCCTCATGCAACGCGGTGTTTCCCTTGTTATTTGTCATCCTCAACATCTGTTTGGTAGCTCCTATCCCATTCTCAAGGTCTTCCCTTTGCTCCTTTGCTTTCTTGATAAGAACCCTCACTACATCATCATGCTGAAATTTGACTGCAACATGTAATGGAGGATCACCTTGTGCATTAACTTGGGTTAGTAGTGATGGACATATTTCAAGTATTTCTTTCACAAACTTAACTGATGCTTTTACTGATGTGATGTTGATATGCAGAACCGTATTCTTGAGTGGTGTTACTATAAGATGAAGCTGTCCAGCCATTTTCTTGAAGGGTTCAATATTGCCATCGGCTGCAGCCTTGAATAATTGATCAAAATTATCATTATTCTGGACTGAAGTGGAGCCTAAAATGACAATCTCAACATCATTGCTCTGATTCGAAGTGGAGTCTAAAATGTTGATCGCCACATCATTATTCTGATTTGATGCGGAGCCTAATTCCACATTACTGCTCTGATTTGGGGAAGAGCCTAAAATGTTGATCTCCACATTAGTATTCTGATATGAAGTGAAGCCTAAAGTTGTGATCATTTCCACATTGTTGCTTGACGCTGCCTCATTCTCAATAGAAACAGAGTCCATTGGTGTCTCTGTGTTCTGATAGCAAAGCAGAGAAGTCAAAAATCAACTTTGATTAGGGACATCGTTCCAATTTTAAGTGGCATGGATTTCATATCTTCTAAAGTCTATATCAAATGCTTTATGCATCACAATAGTTCACACAGAAAATTTCATAAAGGCTCTTTTCTTTTATAGTATAAATACCTATAAACCTTCTAGTTTTCTTTGTTTTTTTCTTAAAATGATGCCATAATTTTTAAAAGTAGATAAAAAAATCGAAAATGGTATAAACTTCATGAAAAATAAGTGGAGAAAAGCCTCAAGAGTCTAGTCACTCGAATCTGAGACATTGCTAAACCTAATTAAACTTTCTTATCACAAACTTACATTGGGTGGTGGTAGTAAAAGTATTGAATTAATTTCTTTTGAAGAGAGGTTTAAACCTGTAAAAAACTGTTTCAATTTTGGTCAATCTAAAATTACCAAATTGACTAAACTTTTTTATCACCAAGATACATGAAATACATTTGAACCTCTAAGAAATTGTTTCATACTTTTACAATGTGAGCCCAATTAGGATTTAGAATTGATTCTTATTCAATACTCAGGTAGGGGACTGGGTACTAAAAAGAGTGGCGATATTTGCCCTCTAAAACTGTATGTACACCCTCTATTTTATTTATTTTCAAAATTCTAATATTACCATTAAAATACTGAATCAAGGCATTATTACTTTCAGTTATTTATTTATACTAACTAAACTAAATTTATAAAAAGTAAAACAAAATAAAAACGTATACGAAAACTAAATTAAGTGTCAGGAGGCTTCCAGGCCTGAAAACAATTAATGGAAGAGGAGCCTCCTCCATTCTATATCAAAATATGGAGGAGTCTGCTGCCTCCTCCAAATAAAAAAAGGAAAAGGCTATTGCCTCTTCTAAGTAGGCGCCACATTTTTTTCCTTAGAAATACTTTTTCTATTTGTCCATATAAATTGTTACCACATCCATATAAAACAAGGAAAAGAGAAAAGGCTATTGCCTCTCCAAGTCTGAGAGGAGATGCAGCACTCGTTTCTTTTTTTATTTTATTTTCTTTTTGTTTCTTTGATACGTTTTCTTATAGTTTTCTGTTTTTACTTTTTAAATTATTTTATAATTTATCTATGTATTGATTTTTTTTTTTTTTAAATTAAAAGAAAGAACATAATTGATGATATATAGGGTGTAATTACAAATTATGTTTTCTTAAAAATTTTAGTGGGCTAACATAAAAAAAAGGGGTTTTACATACAAATTTTAAAGGAGGTAAATACCGAAACTCTACTAAAAATTTCGATCTAGCCCAAACATGAACATCCATCAATCTAATTTCACTCAATTCAAGAGTTATAATCAATTTTGAATTCATTCACTTCATTCACATTTGAATTGAGTGAAAATTAATGAAGGAATGTTGAAGTTATCGATGGTGAAAAATAGGAAGCAATTTTGACTTTCGATAGATAAAAAATAAAAAATAAAAATTATAGGTTTAAATGGAAATGGGAACGGGGGGCCATTTACATTTTTGGGGATGGGAATCCCTAAAAATTCCGGAAATAGTATTTTTTGACATCCCTGGTCTGGATACGGACTCCATCCTTCAGGAGTGTGAACTCCATTTCACCAACCACCATCAACAGCAAAGGAAAGGAAAAACTCAGAAAAAAAAAAATATATATATATATATATACACACATATGTATGTAACCAGAATTAACATTTAACAAATGTCTCACTCGAAAATTTGAAATAAGGTTCACTTGACATGAACAATGAAAGCCACTAAGTAACTAACCCCAAAACTTAAGTAAGAAATCCAACAACAAAGCAAAAAACAACCATAATTTAAATTGAAGCAACAAACAAGAAAATACAATAATGCATCAAAATACAGCTCATTATGTTCAAAGATGAAGCACAAAATAGTGATAAAAACGTTAAAGATAAGAAAGAGATGTTACCGTGGTCAGGTAGGAGTTGTTTCTTCAAGAGGAGCGGAAAGCACCAAATAATAGTAAAGTGAAGATAAAGGCATAGATATAACTTCATGGAGCTTATACATTCTCGTTTCTTTTATATTTTCTAAGTCTTTCCTTTGCACGCGGATCTGTCACTACCAGCCCCTTCAGCACTAGGAAATTTCTCTGCAATTCAACGAATGTGTGACTTCTAAATATATAGATGAGGAATATACGACTTCCATTTTCTCTTTTTAATACTGGTCTATTTTCCAATTCTCTCAACTTTGTTCTGGCCCAAAACCCAAACCCTTATTGGGCCTCTCCAGCCCACAACTTTCAAAATCCCAAAAAAAAAAAAAAAACAACCAATTGACACAAATAGACCGACCGGGAACCGGAAAATAAAAAACGAGGTGTTGAGTGTTGTAATTGTTTGTTCCTCTCAAAACCCCATCCTCCAAAATTTCGACTGGCTAACAACAGCACACCCAACTATGTCCTTCACCACTAACTCCGACACCGGCTTCCTCTCGCGCGTCAAGAGCACCGCCCAATCCCTCTCCTCCACGCGTCGCCCCTGGCGTGACTTCCTCGATCTCTCCTCCTTCAATCTGCCCATCTCCCTCTCCGACGCCACCACCCGCATTTCCCAAAACCTAACCCATTTTCGCGTTAATTACACTATTACCCTCCTCGCAATCCTTTTCCTCAGCCTAATCTACCACCCCTTCTCGCTGATCGTCTTCCTCCTCACTCTCGTCGCCTGGTTCTTCCTTTACTTCGCCCGCGACGACCCCCTCACTCTCCTCGGCTTCCCCCTCGACGACCGCGTCGTGGCCGCCGCCCTCTTCGCCGTGACGGTGACGGCTCTCGTCCTCACGCGCGTCTGGGTCAATGTGCTGGTGTCGGTCGGGGTCGGGGTTGTTTTGGTAATTTTGCATGCTGGGTTGAGAAGCACGGACGACCTTGTAATGGACGACCAGGAATCGCCTTATGGTGTCCTGCTTGATGATGTCAATGGTGGGGCTTATGATGGATTTTGATTTAGCTAATGTTGTCTCATTGAACATACGACACTTGTCCCCTTTTTTTTTTTAATTACAAGAAATGATATTGAAATTTGTTTCATGTTAATTTCTGTGTTAGAAATGATAGAATGCTTGGAATTTCTTGCTTTTAGTACATGCATTGTTACTTTTTGCCATGTTATTTGTTATGTCTCATTCATGGTGCATTGTGATTAAATTGACATTTTGGATGCTATGTTCATTATAATAGACTTGTTGGTTTTTGTCTAAAACAAGGGATGTTTTTATAGTAGCTACGGGGCTTCACTTATAGTTCAGTCTCATGTATATAATTTTCTGGATGCAAAATTTGAGAAGGAATCTGTTGTGAACAATAGATTTTAAGAGAGTTGGCGTAATGCTGTCGTGTTTATTTGCGTTAATTTGTATTGAATTGAATTATGCGGATCTAATTTGTAAAACTGATGTGTATTTAAGGGTTTGAGGCTGTTTATATGTCGTCACTATTATTGAGACTAGCTTTTATGGCACTGAATGATTAGTGTTGATCCACAAGGGCATTTGTAACCAAGAATCGGCTTCAAACTTGAAGTAGTGCATATGGTGGTTTAGGTTCTCCTAGGCTTTGTTGTGGTTGTAGTTGCATAAAGGTAAGTTTGCTAGACGTTGTTTTTATAAGCCTTGTGAATCAAGAGCATGCTAGATTATTCCACGGTTTGAATTTTTGGGGAATCCTGTAATAATTTTGACAGTGTTCTGTCTGATCGGAGTATCCTGCCTTTGGCTCTCCACTTCAGGGAAGTGAGGGAAAGCAAAGTTCGACATGCCCTTGTCTCGTCTCAGCATTAAATAAAGGCAAAGATGAACTATTTAAATAAAAAGAAAGAAAGAAAGAAAGAAGCAAAGCAAAGATGAACAAGATATCCAGAAGCTTTAACCAAGCTCGATCTTGCACATGATGTTGAAAATCATAAACACGATTTAGGATGTCTCCTTCTGTCTGGCTCAGTCATGTCATCAACAATGCCTGAAACCACAAGCAAGTACAAGGACCGAAACGCCTAAAGTTTTCAATAAGTTCTATATTATGTTGCTTTAAACCAAACAAGAGAAAAATCAAGTTAAATGTTTATGTAAACATCATATGGCATGCATAACATATTTCGGCTGGTGCAATGTAACATGTTCTACTACAACTTCAATTTATTTTTTTCCTCCATGCAAATGCGTTCTGGGAAATTTAAAACAGCCTGATTGCCTCAGAACTACAGATCCACATCACAGGCGTAATTGGTGCCTGTAAGCTCTTTTGAAATATTTTCGCGGTATGCGCGGTGGTGGTACTTTCCGGGCGTAGGTCAGAACCATCACAAAGTCCTTGGCTGAGCTGCCTACAGTTGTCTGGATCTTTTCTGGGGATGAAGCTGCCTGCACGTACCAGTCTACTACCTTACAAAGTTGCAATTGGGAAAACAGTGGCTGACCCATCAGTGATACCTCCACCTGTTAAAATTACAAACAGCAGGTAAATTAACCATGGACATGACTTATAGTTGAAAATTGATAACTAAAAGACCTGAGGATAGGGATGCCTCACCTCAGACTCGCTGGCGAGATTTAGTTTTTGCGCAAGATACTTTTGGATGAACGAGACAGGCAACTTACCATCCCTACAATGATTAAACAACTCATTAATGGAAGTTAAAAAGTACGTGCTTAAGAGAAGTGACATAAGCATTCGGATAATCATATGAAAGAAACGATGTTTGTATGCAAATGCTTCCTATGATCTTATCTAAACATTGTTGCACTCCTTAAAGATATGTGATGACATGGTAAAACTCGGAATTTGCTGGTGATTCTAAATAGCACTCCAACAGCGGTGGTGAAACATTTGACATCATTTTATAACACATGCTTTTCCACCTTTAACTTTCTATCATTGTCAAAACATAGTAATCTATGTACTGTTCCAAATTTCTTGCTTCTTATAGACAGAGACTTATCAAATATATTCAGCAAAACAAGGCTTAGTATAAGCCTTAAAGAAAGATCCAATGACAAATTGACAACATCAAATAATGCATCCATGATATGTGCAAAAGCATCGCATAATTTAGTTTAATGTCACACTCTACTAAGTATAAACCACACCGAGTATAGATTTCAAATGAAAACTAATATAAGCCCTTAAATAGAAGCAAATTGAGAAACGGATGTAAACAAATAAATGAAAGGCAGGATGTGAAATTTTCAGTGGATGATTGGTAAACTCACTGAATTCTCAAGTAGCGAGAGGGTATCTGCGACAAGGGTGCATTTCCTACCCTGAAATCATTAATAAACAAGAAGAGAGATAACATTATGATCTGATTATGAAAGTCTAGCTTTACATCTATCAAGATGGATTGTTCCATTATGCAAAGGTATTAAACTTACTGATCTGCAGAAGCAGTTAATGAGAACCAGATTGGACGGGATCTTTCATCACTTTTGGTATTTTTGTCAACTATAGATTGTGCTGGAACACTTACTTCCTCAGAAACAGCTGTTCTCTTTTGTCTGCCTCGATATCTTTTAGCTTTCAATGAACCTGATGGTCCGGGTGTTGCATTGCTTTCTTCAGCATGGACCTTTGATGCATTACCACCATCCTTCACCCTGGCCCTAGGGCGTCCACGGGCAACACCTGTGACCCTACCTTTAGGACGTCCACGGGCAACTCCTGTGACCCTGCCTCTAGGACGTTTGCCATTGTCATGGGCATCAGCTGTGACCCTGGCGGCTTTAGGATGTTTTTCATTGTCATTGGCATCAGTTGTGACCCTGCCTCTATGACGTTTTTCATAGTCATCAGCATCAGCCGTGACCCTGCCTCTAGGATGTTTTTTATAGTCATTGGCATCAGCTGTGACCCTATCTCTAGGACGTTTGCCATTGTCATAGGCATCAGCTGTGACCCTGGTGGCTTTAGGACGTTTTTCACAGTCATTGGCATCAGCTGTGACCCTGCCTCTAGGACGTTTTTCATAGTCATCGGCATCAGCTGTGACCCTACCTCTAGGACGTTTTCCATTATTATGGGCATCAAGTGTGACTCTGGCAGCTTTAGGATGTTTTTCATAGTCATTGGCATCAGCTGTGATCCTGCCTCTAGGACGTTTGCCTTTGTCATGGGCATCAGTTGTGACCCTGGCGGCTTTAGGACGATTTTCATAGTCATTGGTATTAGTTGAGACCCTGCCTCTAGGACGTTTTTCATAGTCATCGACATCAGCTGTGACGCTGCCTCTGGGACGTTTTTTATAGTCATTGGCATCAGCTGTGATCCTGCCTCTATGACGTTTTTCATAGTCCTTGGTATCAACTGTGACCCTGCCTCTAGGACGTTTTTCATAGTCATGGACATCAGCTGTGACCCTCCCTCTAGGACGTTTTGCATTGTCATGGACATCATCTGTGAACCTGGCTTTAGCATTTTTGTCATTGTCGCGCACATCAGGCACAGCTGGTTTCACAATAGTCCCTTGTGAAGTGCACTGGCTAGACTTTGCTTTTCTTGCAGCTTCCAGCAGGAAATTCGAAGGTTTCCACAGACCACCACCCAATGGTACAATCTCAATAACATCGTCTTCTTCATCACGTGTTTGTTGTTGTTTAGATGTTTCAACGGTGAAAGGGATCTGAATAATGCCAATAATAGAACTATTTCATGTTAATATAAAGACTAAATTTAATACTTAAGACTATAAGAGGCGAAAGGAGAGGTATACTATTTTTTCACTTGCATGAAATCTCAAACAATATAACAAGAATAAACAAGCCTATCAATTCTATTAATGAATAAAAATGTCAAAGATAATAGTAGCACAAAACCAACCAAAGAATTGCCACCTTTACCTCCTTTTTAACTGGTGCAGTTTCACTAAATGTCTGGGGTGAGCTTAACCTTGCTTGGTGAGCTTCCACGTCTTTAACAGGCTTTTTAACAGGAAAACTGGATTCTTGCAATCCAGGATTCTTTCTTGGATGCACCCTTGATCTCCTTCCAGTCAAAATAGACTTAGCAGGCAGTTTAGGTTTGCCAATCACCAAAGAAGACAGAGATCTCTCTTTTCTTCTCGGTGGCAGAGGGGTGGATGAGGACACAGCTTTAGGTGCACTAGAGTTTTGTTTTGTGGAGGGGAAGATTTTAGACCTTATATCTTGCAAATTGTTGTCAGCTCTGTAGATTATAAGAAATTTGTTGATATCAAATAACCACTTATATTATATCTACTTTTTTCTTTGAAAGAAATGTACATGATGGTAAAACATGCATATCTTTTTGGAGTTCAAAAATCTCATCCAGCACTGCTATTTAACAACCCAATAAAGCCAGAGTCTTGACAGATAGTCAACTTTGAAACTCATTGCAAACATAATTTTGTTAACAGATCTTGATGATAGCTTGCTTCAAAAAGTAACCAGATTAAATCACAGATCATGCTATATATCTTGAACCAAAGAACAACCAAAAATTATGGCCATGAAGTTCACAACAGATTTTCAAATGCTAATGATGGATAAACAATAGAAAGAAAGTGTTGGACATGAAAATCACACCTAAAACAGAATTTTGTCATATTTTAATTTCTTAAGGACACAATAATTATTAAATTTTGTAGAAAACAAAGATAAGTCTACTTTGGAAATTTATCAGTTATATTGTACATGCACTTTCTAGTCTGTCTAACATACCAACAAATGCCCCTTAGGTAAATTTTTCTTTGAGTACATTAACAGTAATTGAACCAGGATGCACGTTAATTATATCAATTAGCAGTGAAAGATAGCTTCAATAACCATGCAAAGCAACAATTATTAATTTTTTACGCTAATATGGATTAGACAAGTAGCTGTTAGCTGAACTTTATAGATGATAGGAGAAACATGATCAACAAATACCTTAGTTTCTCCAGTGGAGCACAACCAAGTTCAACGTTGCATACCGGACAGTTCCTCAGGTCATTTTCCATTATCTTGTCATATATGCACTCTCTGCAAACTATTTTACAATTTACAGGCCATATCAGAAAGTTCAGCTATATATATATATATATATGATATGCATCTGATCCAATCTATAACGTATGCAAAGCGTAAAGGTAAATGGAGTGTTCTGTATAGCTCCAACGCTAAAAATAATAATAATAATAATAATGACAGCAAAATTCTAAGTCATTGCCAACCAACAACCTTGTCTGCAGCACTAATCCTTAATTTGTCATGATTTTTACCCATACCACAAGCTAACAATCTGTAAGAGACTCATCTATATTGAAGAACACAAATTCAGAAACCTTAACTAATGTTGTGCTCAGAAATTTGGAAAAATTAGAAATGACTCTTCAATTAAGACACTTGAGCTTGATGAAAAGCATTAACAGGAAACAGAATACCATGCAAAAGCTCCGAGGCAGCCTCAGAACATGTAGACATGACCACAACATGAAATGTCAATAAAGACAACAATATGAATCCACCAGTATATATTCATGTCAGAAAGGCAGAGCAAACATGCAAGAGTCAGGAAAATTCATCCCCACGAACAATGTTAACCAATTTATTGATTTCAACTCTCACAATTTCAGAGAAAAGACTACTCGTCTGAAGCAAATTTCACAGAAAGCGATCCAATCATAAAAATCATAACAATTTTGCCAAAAATAGGATTAATATAAATGAGCTCAATCGCTGCACTAACGATATAAACAAGTTGAGTATCAATGATGTAGTGTAACAATTAATATTCCCGCAAATTATATAACATATGCAATGCAAAATTGCAAATACATAAACTGTACTCAAATCATTAAAAAAAAAAATGAGTAAATTAGACGACACCCAGATGACATATAATTAACAAACAACCAAGAAAATCAAACCCAACCGACATACAACATCAAAACATAAAAAATTTAACGTAACAAAGAAAGCATAGAAACAAACAGCACATATTAAATAGATTACATGTAAGTGAATAATGAAGAGACAAGAGAAGAGAAAGAAGAACTAACAAGTGTGGAGACATTCAGATATGGTGGTGGCATCTCTAAAAAAGTTGTCGCAGAGAGGACATGTCATGCATGCTGCCAGCTTCTCTCTATTTATCTTCCTCACTTCATTGCTCTCCGTCGTCGTTTTCGTCATCTTCAATATCTCCACGCCTCTACACATGAAACTACTCACTCAAATGGGTCTGTATATATGGGCATATATATATATATATATTCACGTACCCTTTGTGTTGCATGCAACCACTACACTACAAAACACGAAAATTTTCCAATTTCAGACTATGAGCTGTTGAGCCACCACAATCATGACCTCAATAGATCAAGCTAACAATCATTGCAGCTTCTCTTGCTATTTCTCGGGTCTGTTTGGCGGGCGAGAAAATGCAAAAATGACAAATAAAAATAAAGAGAGGATTAGGAGTACATATATACGACGTGGGTCTTGTTCGGTTCATACAATGGCAAACGTTTTGATGATCCTGTTCGAGGCTCAATAGAGAGACAATAGTGGTTACAAAAATCTCAACATGAAACATGACACTTTATGTTGTCACCATTTTAAACACGCACAAGAAGTCAGTTCTCGAAATAGACATGACAAAACGAAAAGACTAGTGTACAACTATGATGATTATGTTTAGGGGGTCTCTGCTAACATACGCCGCCAAGTGCATGCACTTAACCTGCGCTCTATGGCTTATAAGTTTTTATTTTTTATTTTTTTGTTTACTCATATTCCGGTAGAACGGCGGCGGCGAAAGCAGTGGTGCCGGCGCACGTTAATGATGGGCACGTGGAGATCATGTGCAAGTTGTGGGTGGAAATTTGGAATTTTATAAAAGTCAAATTTGTTTTAGTTTTTTAAGGTTAGAATTGATTGATCCTCGTTTCGGCCCAGATGCAGCCCACTACTGTTGTGATTTGATCTTAATGTTGATGTATTTTATGTACTTTGATCTTTTAGCATTTTTTTTTTTTTTTAAAAAAAAAACAACACTCAATGAATTATAGATTTGTGAGACCTACTGATTTCAATTAATAGTTGTACAATCCCATGAATTTAGTTTTATAATAGGAAGACAGAACAAGTATTCCTATAATATCTGCACACACCACTTTTAGTAGACGAAATTGAACATTTATCTTAATTATAAAAGATCAAGATTTCAAGTCTCACTTTATTTTAAAATACAAACTGTGAGTAGTATTTTATAAATTCACTCTCCCTCCCCTAAAAAGAATTAAAAAAAAAAAAAAGAACACTACTCCTATAATATCTACGATCTAAATGTTTAATCTATTTTGTAATATTGAAATGTAAGGAAATAAAAGTAAGTGAAAATATAATTCAATTGTTTTTCAATTAAAATCTAAAAGCAATTTTGACTAATTTTGAGATATTAAAAAATTTGTTAAAAAACAAAAACAAAAAAAAAAAACACAATTCACCCAACTTAATGAAGAGGGAAAACAGACGGCAACTGATGGGAGCTTATGGGTTTTGTTTATTTTCTTAAAATAAAAAAAGACACGAAAATGTGATGTACTGATGTGGTGTGGCAATCTATGAACAGTCCACATCTGAGAACACAAGAACTAATTGTGTTTTGTCTAAATTCAAACATCATGTTTCTGCCTCAAGCGCTTCAAAGGTACATGTTTATTTAAAATAATTTTGTTTCAAGTATTTGTTACACAAACTGCCTTTTATAAAAGTAAAATAATTTTTAAAAATAATATTGTCATTGAAAAGATTGAAAGCTTTGTTCAATTGTCAACACATGCACAAGAAAGCAAAGTTGAGTTGACACATTAAAATTGCAAAAATTGACATAAAACTCGAATAAATAACATCAATATAGACATGTAATTTAAGAATCAAATAAAGGAGAAAAGATGGCAGGCAATACAAAATCAAAATACATAATCTTTATTCAAATAGTGCAAATAACAAAGGGGGAAAATAGAGGAAAGAAAGAGTTTGATTTATTATCTCATCATAAGAAGGGAATGGTTTGTACAAGTGAAGCATGCAAATTGCTCAACAAAACCAACGTGAAATTATTTTTGCAACAATTTTCTAGAAATACCAAGAAATCTTGAAGTTTATGTGTAATTTTGATTAGGTTTTCCATCTAGAAACTCTTTGATTGTCTTAATTATTTTGATTTCACGATAGATATCTTATAATCTAAAACAAAAATAGATCCAATAATACCATAAAAATTAAAAAAAAAAAAAATCCCTAGAGCTATTGAGGTAAAATAGTCATAAATCTACAAATAAATTCACTATTTCTTCCTATAATATTTATTGAACAAGATTAAAAAGAGCAAAGAAAGAGAAAATATACCTAAATTTTACTTCCGATTCATACTCGATATGTTACTCCTTTTCACTCATCATCGTTGTTTTCTGTTCACAGTCTCAGTAACTTTTTTATTCTATCACTCGTCGTCGCTGCGAATCAATTCACGATTTCTTCCTATAATATTTAATTGAACAAGATTAAAAAGAGTAAAGAAAGAGAAAACGTACCCGAATTTTACTTCTAGTTTATACTCGATATGTGACGTTCTTTTCACTCACCGCCGCTGTTTTCTGTTCACAATCTCGTAACCCTTTTATTTTGTTAATTCAGTCCTTTTATAATGATATTACAAATGGCAAGTGAAATATGCTTTATTTTGATACTTTAAATGTATGGTCAATAATTTAACCATTTTGAATTTTTTTCATAAAAAAATTTGAGAAACAAATGTGCCAACCAAGCAATTATTTCTTATTGGATACTTGAACAAAAATTATTTATTGTCCTACAGAAACACCTCTATACTTAAAGGATAATTCTATTTTCTCTCCTGTAGTTTAACATAATATTAAAATCCTCCAATATTTTTTAAAATCATTAATATTCCCCTTATTAATTTATGGAATAGATCACATATCCTTTATAGTTTATAAAAATATCTAAAAAAATCTCTTGCCGTCAAAGTTGACTTTAAAAATCAAAGTATGATAGTTAGTATATAAGGGTAAAACTACAAGAACACTTTAATCATTTCGGTCATTTCAATAATTATAGTAATAATAAGGAAGTAAATGAAATTCTTCGAAACTACAGAGGAGAGGGGTGATTAGTGATTATGGCAAACTACAAGGCTAAAGTGGGATTATCCCTTATACTTATATAACTTGCGAATATTTAATCATCTAACAATCAAGCCATTCAATATCTCCAAAACTTGATCAATGGTGGGGTTTAATTTCTTACTTTCCATGAGTTAGGCAATAAATCTTTGGAGTCTTAAAATTAGGAATAGATTTATGAAATAATAGCTAAGAGAAGATATCAAATGTATATATATTATAACGTTTAATTATGCTTGAAGCAGAAAAAAAATAAAGAACAATAATAATAGACATTTTTAAATTTGATTTTGTAGGATTGTATTACATCCAAACTTATTATTTGGTACTCACTTGCATTAATATATGTACAACAGCAACAATAGAACATAGTTAAGTGGTTTCTCAATTTTGGGCAGCTTATCTATTCTCACCATAACTTCCCATCTTCCATTTTCAACTTGAACAAAGGAAAACAAGACTTGTGTTCTACAAATCCTAATATTTTCACCCCTATATTTTGAGTTGGAATTGCCCAGTCTGTCTTTTTTAAGCTTTAATAAATTGATCATTAATGTGTTAATACCAATTCAACTGTGAAATTATAACTGTCAAATCATTTAAGATGATTCCTTGCAAATTAAACAAGTTCTTGAAGTTTTGTTTCCCTTCTGATCTGTTTCTTTTTTCCTTGGATGCCTAAATGAACTCACTATAAGTATGTATTATTAGTAGGGGAAAGAATTGGTGCTCTGACACTATCTGTGATAAAATTCCGAATATTAATTGAAAATATCATGGATTCATGAATACCATATCATGTGTGCTGTTAATTATATACAAAATAAAAAACACAGCTGATGATGAACCAGTATTAGATATACATTGTCAAAAATCAACTATTTGATTTCAAAATATTTTTCATACAGATTACAAGTACGAATGTATGATATGTTAATGTCACCTTCACGTTCAAGATCTTCAGATAAACATTTGTCTATCCGAAAAATAGGAAAATCAAGATAAAATAGAAAGCAACGAGAGTCACAAAAGAAAATTCTTTTGTTAACTGTTTTTACAATTATCTGTATGTTGACTTGCATCAATTAATCAGGTGCTTGAAAAATCATATAAACTCTGCCGTACCCAGGTGACTGAAATATTGCAACCATATCCAACTCTCCATCTGAAATTATTGTTACAGAGAGAGAGAGAGGCTCTTCTTCTCTCCTATCACCATGAAATAACATAGAATCTTCGAACTTGAGATGAGGCTATAATCCCATCAAGGAACTTGATGCCATGTTCATGCATGAGTTGACTGGCCAAGAGTTTCAGTTTCGAAACCCTATAAATCAAGATCCAACCAAACCCTTGTAGCGAGCATAGGACATAAGCAGTATAAAAAGCATCGCACAAACTGTTCCTGTGAAAATGACCACCTACCAGTACCAAAATGAAAATACCATTCAATAATCTGCGACAAAATCTCAATCTTAAATCAGCAGCTAAATTCACCATCTTAGAATACTTTACATACCCATTTAAACATGTATCCGTGATTATGATTCCATGTATATGGGATATTCACACCAAATATACCAGCTACCAAAGAGAAAATGGACAAGCAGACAGTTCCTGAACTTAGGAAGAGCTCTAACTGCAACATTAAAATGAAAGAAGATAAAGGGTCTACAAATTTATATGAGCTACAGAAATTTCTTCGAAACAACTGGAAGAAAAGTTAAGAGTAAAGAAAAAAACCAGCATTCCTATTGATAACATATTCAGTATAGGAAGGCTAAAGCACCTGAATCAGCTGATTCCGATGATTATCCAGCTGCAGAAATAACATAAAATCAGATAAAATATATAATTGCATGCTTAACAAATTGAACGAATAGTTTTTAACTTTTAAATTGCAATGTTGAATACCTGAATATTAATGTAATCCTCAGTATCATCGATATATTCTCGCAGCTGCAAAAAATTACATTGCAATTATAAAGGGAGAGATGGAATATCAATAAGGACTAATTTATCTGCCAACTGATTATAAGATTGAGCACAGGAATGAGTATTGGAAACAATTTAGGAATCAAACAATGCCCACAAAAGAACCTTGTTCTGTTCTAATGTTTGCCAACTATTTGGTTTGCATGTAGATGAAATATGGTGCCACAACTAATCTAGTCTCTCCCAAAGGCTGAATTTCAAAATGCATTAAGATTCTTCATGAGCTAATAAAATCTATGAACCTGGTTATCTAAGTCCAAGACAAGTGTGTTCATATAACGTGTCCATTCTATAGCATTTTCTTAATCTTTATAATTAACCTTTACTGTAAAAACAGTAGCAGACCAGCAACATGAAAAAATAAAACTCTAATTGTGACCACCTGAGATGCATGCTAGAAGCATATACTTAAAATTCATAACAACGATAAATTTAGTAGGTTACCACCAGCTCATTGTTATGTCATCAGATGAAATTCTCCAAGATAATGAACATTTTACCAACGTGGTGGACAAGCATAGAAAACACCACAGTTACAACAAACTTTCACTTGACACATTGAATATCTAGAAGTTGAATGCATAACGAAGCAAAATGACCACAATCATTTGAACTTAGAAAAATCTGTGAAAGGTCCTCAAGCATCAATATTACATGGTCAACACCTTATAAAATGAAAATTCCAACAAAGTCAACAAGTAAACTAGATTAAAATCTACATGACGTCAGAACCTTCGGACACACTTTCATTTAACTAGGAGATATACACGAGACTGGTGAATGAAAATACATGCACTGACATGCACAAAAGACTTAAAGTTCATTATAGAGGAAACTTTACAAGATGATCCAAATCCAATCCAGCAGCTTAATTCCTGACACTCTGGCCCTCAAGACACTGAAAATGACATCACACTCTTGAGTTGCTAGTCACAAGTATCCTTAATCTTATACACGTGCACATGATTGTGTCCAGGTTTATAAGCAATGTGCACGTGCAAGTGTTAGCAAAACAAATACAGCACATAAGAAAGATAATTTACATCTAACATAAATAAGTATTATAGAAAACTTCAAAAAAAAATAATAATAAGTATTATAGTAAATAAATATACATATAACAGAAATAAAGTGAGAAAAAAAAGCACCTACTGTTGTTAATTTGTTCAATGTGCCATCAATTTGCATAAAGTAAGCCTGCACGATAGAATTGTAATCGAATTAGACTTTCGCAATCGATGAATGACATGCAAATTATAGTAAATATATCACCTCTAGTAACATTTCAAGATCCTCAACATCATTCTCATCTCCACGAACTGTTATTATACTTGCTCTACTTGCTCTGGAGATCTTTGAGCCTATGGTAGGAGAAGCAGAAAGCCAGTTAGCAGCACCTGAAACACTAACAGGTGAAGATGCACCAGCCAATTTTCTTGACAAGTAAAGGTCAGCCATATCATCATCATCATCCAGTAATTGTTCAAGCTCATCTCTCACCTACAGTAAGCAATGGCCAGAGTTATTTAATTGCATATATAGATAGAGATAATTTAAGACATAAAACATTTTGGGGATGATCCTGCTTAAATGGATAGAGGAAACATGCACTAACACTATATAAATAATTTGGCTGCATACGATAAAGTAAATTTCTAAGCAATGTACTTCCAGCAACATGACACTGCTAGCTGGAAGGCTAAGATTAATTTCATCAAGACATCAATCCTATAGTCTTCATTTAATTTAGTCAACTTGAAACAAACTTAAACCCCTGTTCTGCTCCATGCTAAAAGATTTTACATAAAATGATGCTCACTCCATCCCTTATATAAGGATTTACTTTCTATTCCGAAAAAGATTGATGTCTAGATCTTTTCGGTAACAAAAATTTGAGAAAGTGAACCTGCTTTTCCGAAATGCATTAATTATTTCAACTCACTGAAATGCATTTAACATTATTAAAATATGAATACTAGTGTCAACCATTGGCTGTACGTAATATAGTTTTGAGTTCAACATTATATTCCTCCGGAATAAAAACTTTTCCTGACTTGTAGTTAAGTATTTTCCCATCCCAAAAAATTGACTCACAAACTAAGTTAAATTCAAGTATGTAACGAAAAAGCACTAATTAACAAATAAGTTTGCGTATATAAATTCAGTAAATTATCTTCAAGACTTCAATGGATGAGTATGGATTATAAACAACAAAATAAGACAAAATAAACCAATATTTCATCCAAAGAAATTATTGGGATATGATTGGTATGCTCTGCTATCAACTTTTACAACATCAAGACGCCTCTCTTGGATCTTCTCAAAATTTTGAAATGGTCTTAACATTACATACCATTGGTGCAGAAGCACCAAAAAAAATTCTCATATTTTGAGTTTGACTAACATCACCATATTAGTTATATAACTCCCTACATTGACAAAATTTGAATTTATCAATCCCCCCAAGAGATGCAGATCTCTCTGTAGATGATTATAACTTGTAATGCAAAGAATGTTTGTGCACTACAAAACACAATCCATATACCTTTTGAACTCGAGCAGTCAACCTTGTCATTGCACTCTTAATTTACGAACCCTATCCAGATTACGGCTACTAATCTGCATGTTACATAAAAGAAATAAGTCCAAGATGACAGAAAGCAAACAACAATTGACAACTGGAAGCAAAACTAATGAATTTTCTTTTAAATTCTATTCCAAAAAAAAACAACCCCTGTTATAAAGCTTAACAGCCATAAGAAATGCAGATAGGCTAAAATACAGTAGAAGAATGAACCCAAGACTACAAGCCAAATATTCAAGAATATTAATAGGGGGGAAAGTAAAGGAAAAAAAAAAAAAAACAACAACAACAACAAACACCAATGAACACAAATGTAGAAACTGAGCCTTCAAATCCTAAATATAAGTACTAGAGAATTGAAGGCCCTGATCAACCAACTCCAAACCAAAATTGTGCTAAATTTTGGTTTCCAACTTATATTAGAGACTGAGTAGAACAGATACAGAATCCAACCCCTCCTCCCTGTGATGAAAAGAAATAATTGCTTGCAGGAGTTGAAACTTTGCAATCAATTGAAACAGACGTCAAGCATCAAAATCTGTTCTTTCTTTCTGGTTCCTTTGACTACAGTGAGTGTCCAGATTGAAAGAATAGTTGCAAGAAATTTGAAAAAATAAAAATGAAACACTCGCCTTGGAGGTTAGCTCATCCAAAGCAGGGTAAGCAGCAGTCTCCAAGTCTGTGGTACGCGCAGCTAAAAAACTACAAATGGCTTCCAAAGCAACCTCCAGGGCTCTGAACTCAAACGGAGACTCTACATACAATAGATAGGAATTACACAACACGACAATAACAGCAAGCTCTACGCTTTCTTTGTTTACTGATTTTAAATGACAATTAAATATAAAAGCAAAATACCATCTTCCTCGCCGGCTTCATCATGGGCAGTCCCTTCACCCTGATCGGGGTGTATGGCACTTACAGAAGGCAATCGCCTTTGAAGTTCCTCCACAACAGGAATAACATTTTCGTCCCACGGATCTCGTAGCAATACCTATCACATACATCACAAAACTAACCAACTACCACATACTCATACACAACTTCTAAATATTCTCTACTTCAACAGACATTAAAATAGATTCTTCAACTCTAATTAGTAATTTTCTTGATCTTATTGTAATAAAAAAACTTCAATAATTACGCGAAACTTAATCACATTAGTTAAGCTCATGATCTCTCGAATGAATTTAAAATGGTTGAAAAAAAACCGCACAAACCTCCTCAGAAGTGATAATTGCCTTGATGTGCTGCAAACAAAAACACAAACACTTCATATTCACTTTCAAACAACAAAAGCATAAGAGAAAGAGAGAGAGAGAGAGAGAGAGAGGGAGAGAGAGGACCTCCAAGTTCAAGACAATAGCTTTCTCTCGACCGAGAATGGTGGAAGGGTAGGAGAGGAGAGGATCGAGAATGCGGAGATCACGCGCGTGGATTTGCACGCGGTGCATGATGGCGTACTTGTCGACATCCAAGACGGTGCCTTGTCCGGTGGCGTCCAACAGCATCCAGCTCCGTGACGACCGCGCCTTCTTCTTGGCCGTAACCACCGCCTGTGGATCCACCGGCACCACGTAATCGTCTCGGGCCATCTCTCTCCACCATCACCAATCACATCCCCCGACAACAATAACAACCCGATACCATCCCACTCCTTTTATTTTCTTCTTCTACTATTGTACAAATTGTTTTTGTATCTGACTTTTATTTTTGTGTTTTTTTTTTTTAATTTATTTAATTTTACGGCGACCAAGTGTTTTCTTCTCTTTTGATTGTTTTTTTTGGCTATTCGGCTGTGTTGCGTCTGGGGTGGTATTACCTTGTTAACAGATTGTTAGGGTGCGGACACGACCTCCTCTCCGGGTTATGATGGGTTACGTGTCGGGTTATGATTGGGTGGCGTGAAAACCGCGGCCCACTATTGATTTGGGTGTGGACCTGTTTGGGCAGAGAAGGGAGCAGGAGTTGACATGACTAGAACTGACTACAACTGACACGATCTGGGTCTCGGTGGATCCGTGTATGTGGATGTACTCTAAGTGTAGTTACATGTAACAATGAAACAAGTCAATTTTGTCCAAGTACAACATTTGTTGATTCCAATGAGTAGGCTTCGGAACCAAATCTTTATTTATATTTGTCTTGTTTGTGCAAGTTTTACTGTTTACTGTAAAATTCTGTTTAGATATCTGTAAACGAGTAAAGTATATTTGGTTAATTTTTATTGGGTAGGAAACAAGTTTTAACCTAATACATTATCGTCTTTAAACTTCAAAAAAAATATATCTGAATCAAGTTTACAAGGTGATTGATCTAAACAAAATAATATTATGTTAACCAGTTCTCTATAACACTTTTGGTATTTAATATTAGTCCAAATTTGAGATATATGATGTTTGATATATAAATTTTTTTCTATCCCAACAAAAGGTATTATAATAACTATTAGTATATCTTGGATACATAATAATCAGGTAAGTCCAACTCATAATTTAAGTCCAAATGTTATATTAAGATTAAAAAAAAAAAGGACAAATATTATCTGTATTGAGTAACTAATAGATTCTAAACAAAGATACAGAAGATAATATCTAATTAACATTAAAATAAATAAACGTACATACTTAATTCTTAATAATGTAGTTGCACTATAAAGCCGGCCAATTCTCTTAATTGTTCTTAATGCTAATTTTTAAATTTCTTTGTTTATTTTAAACTATTATCTTAAGTGAAGAAGGTATATACCTAATATAAAAAAGTAGTTGTTTGATGTGTGTATGTACGTAAGACTTTTGAATTGACTTATAATTTGAGTCGGTGAAGGAATTGTCAGGGGCTGCTATCGTCGATGTACATTTAATGTTTAACTACTTTTGTGATTGGTAGATCCTAGTCAATTTGCATTTTATATGTGCGGGTTAGATCAGAGATTGGATTAGGTAAAAAAGAATTACATTAAAATAAATTAGTATTATGATATATTTAATATTGAAAGGATCAAATTATTAATAAAATATGAATAAAAATTTTATTCAAATAATATGGTAAGTTAATTTATAATTATCGTATTAATTTTAGTATAATGTATTAATAATGTGAAAATTATACATAAACTTGTCATATTATTTGGATAATAAATTTAAGTAAATCTTGGATAGTATTAACATTACTCATAAAATATATTAAAACATTTTTTAAAAAAATAATAAATAACTGAAATGTAAAATCATTAATAAAATAAATAAATAAATAAAGAGAGAAAAAAAAAAAAAAAAAAAAAAAAAGAGGGACTTGAGATGGGATTAATTAGTCCCACCATCTCATGGGATAACAGATGAGATAGGATTATATTTTATCCAATAACACCTCCTCAACAAGCATCAGATCGGAGAAAAATTTTGTCTACTCCTTTTCAAAACAGGATAACAAACATGCCCAATATGTATAATTTAAGCAAATAAAAGGGACAAACATTACTACGAAAGTGCCTTCTGTGTTTCTCATGAACCTCATCTTCTACTTTTCAGTACTGGGAATATTGCCTTTTCTTCTTTTAATAGTATTTGAAAGTGTTTTTTCTTTTTTGAGAAAGAATATTTTAAAGTTTTTTTTTTTAGTTAATATTTTATTTTAAAGTGTTATCGTATGATACTTTAGGCAATGACAAAAACTAAAACAGTCACTAAATTCGATTCTTAATATATATATTTTTAAAAATTTTGTATGTATATTAATGTTTCTATTACATATTCTGCTATACCATGGACCGACAAGCATCTGATTAGCTACTGTATATACAAATTTAATTATTTAAACCATTCCCTGAAAGCGAAAACAAACCTAACCAAGACCATAATTCATTTTAGTAATGCAAAAATCCAAGCCAGAAGTCTTGTTGCTTTTCTACAATTTTGATTATAGTATATAATCAATCAAGTCACTGTCTAGGTAGTTAAGAATTCTCATGCTTAAGTACTTAATTAAATAATTTTTGTAGTTGTTCATGTATGCACCCTACTCTACAAAGCTCCATACAAAATTGAATAGTGAGCAAAGTGCCTTCACTTTCTCACTCAAAGCACTTCAACACAACTCCCACAAATAAATCATGCATCTTACGCTAATTTCTTCTCCAATTTAAAGTTACCATTCAAAGACCTTAGTTTAAGATTTAATTTTTCATATAATTTTTATTTACTTTTATTTCCAAAAAAAAAAAAACTGAAAATATTAAAAAACAAAATTTAAAAGTTTGTATAAGCCTCAGCTGCATCAATAAATATTGTTAAGACATAGACACTTTGGACATGACAGACAAATAAGTTGTTTATAAGTCTTTTTCGCCTCTAATTGATTATTAATTAGGACAACTGAGCATTACGTAGTCAATACTGATCACTGCTGAGTGAGACATGCTTTGAATAAGTGCTCTAATTTCTGTAAATGACAGTTCATTTGTTGCTAAAAATAGATCAACTAAAAGAAGCATTGTCATTTTCCATGACTTTAATAAGAAACAATATCTATATCAGAATTTAGATTAGAACCATCCATGCCACTTTGCAGAAGTACAGAATTACGTTTGCCTTGCATATTTATAAATAACTTTTGCTTGAAAATGACCCTTATATCTTCTATTATTATTTTAAGTACTCTTAACTTTAACAATTGATTTCATCCTACTGTTTAAAAGATAAAAATATTAAAATACCTCTAAGGTATGTATTTATTTAAAATATAGTCAATAAAATAAATTTTTAAAATATTATTTCAAATAATTTTACTAAATTCAAATAATTTGTTATTAATTAAAATAAAAATGTAAATGAAAATAAGGAAAAAAAATAAAAAAGGTCATCGCGTGGCTGTCTTTAGGAGCAGCAGGTAGCCTCCCTAATAAGTAATAACAACAATAATACTATATCATTCATTTAAATTTAAATGGAATTCATTACACGAGTCCCAAATGATCAGGTTATTGATGCAAATGGTAATACTTACTAATGATTGTTTGCTTTTTATAATTTAATTAAATTATACCGCCCACATATATATATGAGTAGTATTAACAAAATATTTTAGTCTAAATCCATATTTAAATGATGTCGCATATAAATTATCAAGATCCTATTAGTTATTACATCATCTTATGATTTAAAAGATATTGATAATTCACATATCAAATTATTTGGACATGAATTTGAATAAAATATTTTGAAAGTCTACCATTACTATATAAATATATATGAGTAATATTAAGCTTCTAAAATATTTTATTAAAATTCATAGTTTAAATGATATGACATGTGAGTTATCAAGATCCAATTAATTATCACATCGTCTCATGGTTTATAAGATCTTGATAACTTACATGTCATATCGTTTGGATATGAATTTGGATAAAATATTTGACAAGTCTAGTATTATATATATATATATATATAACACAACTTGTATAAGTTGTTAAGTATCTATTAAGATATGTCCATATTATATATTTATATAGTTTGAAAATATACTCTCACAAGATTGGAATATATTTGTTCTCATAATATGAGGAAAAAACTTCCAATACATTCTATAAAAGAGGAATGCTAGATACACCCTCCTAATACACTATTTTAATCCACTCTTCAATTGGCACATGACAATTGTACAAATTTGTAGTATATTCCTTGTAATTTTAAAGGTGAGATTTGAATCCTTTAAACTCTTAAAATCAAAGAAAATACTAAACTACTCTATGAAAGGATAGTGTGCAACATATGTGAATAGATTTAAATAGAATTCATTTAAATTTAAATGGAATTCATTATGCAAGTCCCAAATAATCGCAGTCTCAATGCAAATGGTAATATTCACTAATGATTGTTTGCTTTTTGTAACTTAATGATGTTAAATTGTGCCTCATATATATATATATATATATATGAGAGTATTGTTAGACTTTCAAAATATTTTATCCAAATTCATGTCAAAATGATATGATATATGAGTTATCAAGATCCTATTAATTATCACATTACAAAATTTTGATAATTCACATGTCACATTTTTTTAATATGAATTTAGATAAAATATTTGGAAAGCATGACATTACTTATATATATATATATATATATATAGAGCATTGCTAGACTTTCAAAATATTTTATTCAGATCCATATCTAAATGATGTTGCATATAAATTGTCAAGATCCTATTAAATATCACATTATTTCATAATTTACAAGATCTTGACAATTCATATGTCATATAATTTGGGCATGAATTTGAACAAAATATTTTGAAAGTTTAGCATCACTATATATATATATATAGTGCTTTTAAAATGATGACTCCCTAACTTCATAAAGTTAGGACGAACCAATCAAATTCATCAATTGTATTCTTTCTCATATTTAATTCAAATACAATAGATGAATTTAATTAGTTTTCCCTAACTTTAAAAAGTTAGGGAGTCATTATTTTAAAAACATTATATATATAGTAATTCTACCATCAGTATCTCTTAACTTTAAAAAATTAGGACGAACTAATCAAATTCATCTATTGCATTTGAATTAAATAGGAGAGAAAATTTATTTTAGGAAAAAAAATGTAATCGATAAATTTGATTAATTCGTTATAATTTTTTAAAGTTATAAGGTATTGATAATAAAATTACTCTATTTCTCTCTCTATATATAAGTAATGCTAGGTTTTCAAAATATTTTATTCCAAATCTATGTCCAAATGATGTGGTATATAAGTTGTTAAGATTCTATTAATTATCACATCATCTTATAATTTATAAGATCTTTACAACTCACATACCACATCATTTGGGCATAAATTTGGATAAAATATTTGAAAAACCTAGTATTACTATATATATAACAACTTGTATAAGTTGTTAAGTATCTACTAAAATCTATCCATATTCTATATTTATATAGTTTGAAAATATACTCTCAAAAGATTGGAACATATTTATTCTCACAATACAGAGGGAATAACTTCCAGCACATTCTATAAAAGAGGAATACTAGATACACCCTCTTAATACACTCTTTTAATTCACTCCTCAATCGGTGCATGATAAGTGTACAAATTTGTATATTCATTGTGCTTTTAAAGGTGAGATTTGAACTTTTAATCTTTTAAAATCAAGTATTAAACTCTTCCTATTAAAGGGTGATGTGCAACACACGAGCAGAGGAGAGTACACCTATAATATATTGAATTTAGAGTGAATTAAGAGAGTGTATATAGCATTCCTCCTTAACAACAAATATGTATTATAAAACTCCAACCTTTATCGTAAATACGAAAATAATGCACTGACCATTTGAACCGAATGATGTGCAACAACTTAAATAATTTGACTGCGATTGAATGTAAGATCAATTCACCTAGTAATCGATAACTCTTTTAGTCTTGAACAACGAATCAATCATTAGGCAAAGTAATCATTTATCAAGACAAAATGGGGATCGGCCCATCTGTCTTAGGTTTAGTTTGCTAGTCAATGTAAATATAAGTGACCACTTGCGGACTTGCAGTCGTTTGATTCTATTAATTTGACCAGATATCTTGTTAAGATTGTGTTTGGTATTGATTACATTTGATTAGCACCTGAAATAAACAAGTTGTGCCTACAAAATTGCTATAATTTCACTTTACCTCCACAGCACATCGTAATTAAAATTTGAAGATACATTCATAACGTTCCTCTGGAAACAGGCCAGACTCGTTCAAGTAAGAAGATAACCACTGCTTTTCAAAAAAAAAAAAAAATGGATAACCACTGGCTCAATCGTAATAATTACAACAACTCCAGTAGATTGAACAAACAATTACAAGTCCAATTTCCAGGTTAAATCATATAGTTACAAATACTTTCAAGATATAGCAGATCCAAGAATTCAAACTGGAGTAGACTGCATTGAATTGAGAATAACACATGTTAAAATTAGATTTGAACATATAAAACTATTTCCTTCACAAATTGATATAAAGAAAAAAACAAATTGGTCGCATTACCATGCAGTTACAATGCTTACCTCCACCCTCCTATCAGTGGAAAGAAACAGTTGTCACACAAGAACAGATCATTTACACAGACATCGAGCTTCGAGGATGGCAATTGCACAATACCTGATTAATGGCACAGATTCTTTGCTTTATAAAATTTAAACATTGAATATTTTTTCTTTGACACATCAATGCATCTTAAGTAAGATCTAAACAGTTAAAAGAATACAGCAATCAATCTCTGCTCTCACCACAAAAAAATGTAATAACCAGTAGAAATCATTGTACGTCAAGGAAAACCAGAGTGCCGCAATCAATTTCCTCTCCCGTAACATATATATGAAAATCAAAATATACAAAACAACAATTCTATTCAAACCAAAGGTATGCCTACTTCTGGGAAAGACGATAAGAAACCTTAACTCTTGAAATTACTATACAAACGGTCTTTCTTTTCTCTTTAATGCTAAAATCTATACAACAGACCTATTAACCCTGGACTGCCAGGGTCTGTAAATGATCTATGAAAACTTGCAAGCTCAAATCATCAGTAAATATGATATCTGATCCTTCTGCATAGGTTGAATCCTGAGTAATGGATGGATTCAATTTGGCAAGAAGAAACCTTGCCTGACTACCATGCTGGTCACACTTTATCAGCTTAGGAGCTGGAACTCGTTCAGCTACTAATTGTTCTGCATCGAGCTCTGGGGCTTCCAATAGTTTTCTTAAATTCTCATGGTTTGGATCTTTGTCATAACCTTGCTTCCTCCACTGAGCTATCTTGGAGCCATAGTGAATGACCACGTGGAAGTAAGAATCGAAGAGTAATATAACATCAGGAGAGATGGAGCGAACATCAAGGAGGACAGGAATGGGAGGCCCATCAAAGGAATATTGAAAAAGTGTAGGCTGGATCATGACAAGGGAACCCACTACACCCTCACGATTCAACATCAACCGGAAGAAAGCAGTCTCATCGGGAGTACAGTTGAATACATCAATAAACTGGGACCTTCTTAAATAGAACATGAATTGGGGGTAAAGGGAGAAGTTGGATGATAGGCGGAACGTGGATGGATCTTCCGGCACATAGTCCCCAAACTTGGATGCAAAACGAATAAGAGTGTCATCTAGCCATCTGACTACATCTCGAGAATAACATGTCTCAGCCCGGTGGATGGCAAGTCTGGCCATAACTGCAGCTGCCGTTTCTTGGTCAAAACCAGCAACTATATCTGGTGACTGCTTCCCAACCCATCTTCTTGCAGCAGTTGTCACCCTTTTCCGAATCCCCATGTTTCCATAACGATAACGTGTTATAAATTGAATGAAGAAGGCAGACCCCGGTTGGGCTTTTTGCTCATCACTCACTTGGAAGAAGAATGCGATGCATGTTTTATTAGTAAGGGTATTCAACTTCCACATATAAGTCCCACCCTCCCCTGTCTCATTGTCACTCACTAGATTATTCTTCTTTTTAAGAGACACACAAGGTCCAAGCGCTCCACAGATCTTGATCTCTCTAGTAGTCACTATCTCAATAGTTGCATCAAAATACATCTTCAAATTCCCCTCTTCATCATGAGTGAAAACATGCCGCATACATTTCCTAAATTGATCCGATTCAAATGTCTCCCCAATCATCATGAACCCACCCGAACTCTCAACAGGAACTTTTAGCTCCGCTGCACCAATTTGATCAAGAGCACACGCAAACAAATCAAGAACAACAGACGACTTCGATAACCTCTCAGACAATCTCTTGTAGAATGCAGTTGACTTTCCATAATAAGGAGCATGACCATTAATAAGATCCCCATGATTTCTAATAGCTTTACTAAGATCCGAATCTACAATAATCCCAGGACCCAGTGTAGCAGGGCCAGATGTGAACACCATAATCCGAGCACCTGTATTCACTAAACACGCCTCTAAAAGTCCAAGCGCAGCCGCTATGGCAGCTCCCGTGCACCTTTGAGGACGATGTCCACGCTTGGTCTGCACTAAACAATCTATCTCCTCAACCGCAGAGCTAATCCCGAATTCACACTCACACACAGGTAGCAAAAAACCTTGCTTTTGAACAACTGGGCTCTTCCCAAGTTGCTGCATTTTTGTTCGACCAATTCCTAGAAACTGCTGGATCTGATATTCAAAGTAAATCCAATCACTGTCTAACTTCTAATCGGTTTTCGCTTATCAATTAACTAACACACCATTCCAGCTAAATCAATTCAATAAATTACGAAATCGAAATCACTAAACAATAAAAGAAGTGTTTTTGATACCTGCTCCGAGGAAAGCTCACGTTGACCGTGTAGAAGAACAACTCTTGAACACTCAGCGAAACCGAGATCATGAACTTTGACCATCGAATCGAACTCGATCAACCCAACAAGTGCATTCTCTGGTAACTGTTCGATCACACGCAATAGCTCGTGCTTGACTGCGCGAATCTCCTCTTTTTCCATGCAGGCGTCGACTACGAACGCAAAGGCCGGGCCGGCGCCGGTGGAGGAGGTGGAGGAGAAAGAGGCGATGGAGGAGAAGGACATGGAGTGATCGGCGGCGGGGGAGGAGTACTCGACGGAGGAGTAGGTGGGGAAGAGCTCGGCGGGGAGGTTGGTGTCGGCGATGGAGGAGTAAGAGCGAGGGAAGGGGTTGCGGGAGTAGCAGAAAGGGCAGGACCAGATGCGGGAGGTGTAGTCGACGCGCGCGTAGGGGTTCAAGACGGCGGCGCATTTGGAGCAGATGAGAGGGTCGTAGGGGAGGATAGGGATGTCGGAGGATTGCATGAGTGGCGTGTGGAGGAGGCTGAGTGGGATTATGAGGGACGTGGCGTCGGATTTCGACGGCGGCCATGAGTTCCACGACCATCGTAGCCCTTCGATGGCTTCTAGCTCCGTGAAATCCATTGGAGATTTGGTTTTTGATTGCGGTTCAGGTGGCGCTTGGTGGGCCGACAAGTAGAGATTCTGGCATTTCTTTCAAGTGAAGGAAATGGAAGAAATGTGTTAGGGTTTGTTTGGGGTTTTAATTCAAATTTTTATTCACTTTGAAAGGAACGTGAACCAGCTGACGAATGCCCGCTGGCACACTGTTTGTGTTTTTATTTTATATCAAGAATCTAGGATAAAAAAGGTGACTTGTCACTCAAAGTGGAGTGGGGCAGCGATTCACTCTCCTAATCGTTGCTCATCCTGTGCAACAAGGCTCAGGTTCGAAATGTTAGTCCCACCAAAGATGTGTAGGCAATTTTTCTAATTTGTGTGAGTTATTCCTTTCATTTTTTTAAGTTTAATTTCAAGTAATGTCTTAGAGTCTTAAGTTAAGAGGGTTTTGGAAGTTTAATTTCAAACAATATCTTAGAGTCTTAAATTAAGAGGGTGCTGACAGTGATAATTATATTTGTAATATGTTAAAAATAAACAAAAAAAACAAAGATTTATCCAACTTAATAATCATTTATGTGTGAATTACTTTCATCGTAAACAGAATTAAAAATATATATACAGGCTAGGTGCTGTGTGATTGTGCTGGGCCTGGCCGAGGGCTCTAGAATTTGGGAGACAAGCTTATTGTTATTTTGGTTGAAATGGTTTAGATCAACATATTAATATGGCGATTGCCTTTGTTGATACGTATTGAAAGTGTGGTGAATAGATTGTGTTTGTTTAGTTTTTGTCAAGTCCAACCAAAAGGATGTGGCCATGTGGAATGCATATGTATATGATAGGAGGGATAGTTCACAATGGCAATAATAGGGATTCTTTAGCTCTTCTAGCATAAATGGAGACAGGCTTGAAAGCAACCAAGCCCTGTTACAATTCATTGGAATGGTTGAAGAGGGGAATTGGGAAGGGTTCAGTAACTTCAGTTTCTGAATCTGATATATAAGCATGCATTTGATTCCTAGAGTCGAGCTCTACGTGTTTTGTGTTTTTTTTTTTTAATTCATTATATTAAGAATCTTTAAAAAGTGTTTGTGGATAATATAAAGATATTCGTCAAAAGGTTTATTTTATTTTTTGTACGACTATAACATAGCCTTGTGAAAAAATAATTAGGTCGTGTAAATAATTCATAGAATAGAGCTAATTTCATAAATCTATATAATATAGTGTAAATTTCTTTTCTCACATTTGCAACATATAATAATTTTTTTTTAACATTTATTAAAATATATATTTATAATATTTATTTAGTTTTAGCTTTTATAAATCTCGACATACCTTTAATTATAAACTTTCACAATAGAGCCAGCGAACTTATTACTTGAGATATACATAATAAAAGGTTGAAATTGGAAATAAATAGTTAAAAAAACAAAAAATCATAAAAATATATTAAAAAAAATCAATTACTATAATCATTCATTTAATTTTAAGACTGAAAAGGAAAAACCCTCTCTGGTTGTCAAGTCTCAAACTTTTTTCCTTAATTTTTCACCACGTCATTATTGGAGCTCTGAGGCGCTTAACATAGAGAGACACAAATGAAACAGGAAAAAAAAGTTAGTGAAAACAGTAAGCAGCACAATTTGATTTTATCACGAAACTCGTCCGCTAAAGGTATCTCTCCATTCCCAATTTTTCTCATATTGAGACACTCAAGTGTCTGCCCTTTTTGTCTCTGTAGTGAATAATGAATATAATCTTAGGTTTCGCTTTGTCAAGCTTGAATTTTAGGATTCCGCGTTGTTTCTCAGATTCTCTTAATCGATTGTGAATATGGGTTTGGCTTTTTATTGAATTTAGGGTCTATTAGGTTTCCCAGTTTGGATTCTAGGGTTTAATAAAAATTTGGGCTTGTGGTTGCTGTATTCTTCTATTTATTAATTTAATTAAATGATGTGTAGGTGTTAACATGTGTTGATGCGATTGTTGTTGGCAGTGTAATGGAGTATGCTAGGTTGATAATCAATTACAATGGACAATGGGACAAATCGGTGTATGGATTTTATAGTTACAAAGGCGGTAGTTCTAAAGGGATGAGGGTGCCAAAGAATTTGACCTATGCTGAATTATTGGAGAGAATAGTTTCGCTTGTTAAGGTCGATGTAAGTAAGTTTGATATTAAACTGAAATCAGTGTTTCAGACGTCTTATAGGAGCCCTCTAGTGGAGATAAACGACGACAGTGACGTCGAATTCTTGTTATGTGAAGACAGAGTTATTCCTCAAGTTGGCATTAGTCTTGTTAAGAAGATTGATCAGTCGTCTAGAGGTGGTGCTGACTTACAGGATGTTCAGCTTCCTGTGCATCAAGCTCCTCTTAAGGCGACTCATGTTCCATCTGCTAGTGAGGGTAACCATGTATCTGGGTCGGTGCCTGCAACCCTGCCTTCTCAGTGTGCCTCGCCTGTCCAATCAGCAGAAATTGGTGAAGGATGCCCTACTTATTACAGTGACGATCTGGGCATGAATCATTTTGAATATGAATCTTCTGATAATGAAGATGGGGCTTCAAACCATGATTTTCAGCCCAATGTGGAGGATGGTAGTGGTCCTGTAGAGCCAGGGTTAGGTCCTGATGGTGTGAATTCAGGCCGTCATACTAGTGCTACTAGTGATCCAAGTCCAACCCCGTGTCACATGCCAAGAGCTGCTGCATTCACGTTCGAGGATTTGAGTACATTTACACCAAGGAGGTCTGACAACTGTGTTTACAAGCTACAACATTTTCCCAATAAGAAAGAGCTCAGGCGGGTACTGGAGATGCATGCATTGAAGGAAAATTTTGATTTCAAGGTAAGGAGGTCGACAACGAAGAGATTTGAGGTAATTTGCAGTGACATTGATTGTAAGTGGCGACTTGTTGCGATGAAGATTGGGCAGGGTTCACAATTTCAAGTTAGGAGGTATGATAGCAAGCATACTTGCGCATTAGATAAAACCCAAAGGCGACGTTGGCAAGCTAAAGCTCGGAAAGCGAGCAAGAGACCAAGAAAACAAAGAACACCTGTCTCAGGTGAACAAGAGGCTCGGCAGAATCAGTGTGGTAAATGTGGAGGCTTGGGCCATAACCGCACAAAGTGCAAAAATCTAGTATTACCAGAAAACGATACCCCTCAACCTCCTGTTATACCTGCTGAGAGGCGACGCAAGTGTACGACTTGTGGAGCCACTGGGCACAATCGCCAATCTTGCCCCAATTGGGAGCCCCCACCAAGCACTGAAAATTGAAAAGGACTATTAGTTGAGAGTAGCAACTAGCAACTCTTCATTTTGGTAGATTAATAGCAGCATGGATATATTTTGTAGTTCTACTGCTTTTCTGAAGTAGTCATTTGTAAGTTATAACATAGGTGTAAATGTAATGCAAATCTGGACTTGAGTTGCAATTCCGCTGAATTCTGATGTTCTCTTATTGATCAAGGGATATCAATTAAGGTCCACTTGGTTTGAGCATGGATTGTGGTATTTTTAGTGGTCTAATAATACAGCCAAAGAATTTCGTTTTTCATATTTTTTCAAAATTTAGTGCTATATTTAATATGTGATTTAAATTAAGAATTTTTAAACTGTATTTTGTCTAATCTATTAGTCTTTTTGGCATAAAGAATATATATATATATATATATATGTATATACCGTTTTTACTATTAATGTTTTCTAACTTTATAAAATATTAAAGAATCAATTAAATTCACCAATGACATATGAATATGTACGATAAAATCATTCTATAATATATATCATATTTTCTCTTATTATTTCAATAAAGTTAAACATTTTCCAAATTATAATATCTCAATTAAAATTTAATTTTCATTTATAAATAAAATATATAATTGTAATTATCATATAAACATAATATTCAAGTCTAATTGAACCAATTGAGATTAAATATTTATATCTTAAAATTAAAGTATATTTTATTATATTTAAATTTGATAACCTTATTCAAATCGATAAGATAGTCAAACATGATATTTTAAGATGGAATCTTAACTCTTGATATGCTATTATAGTTGTTAAAAAAGTTTGAGAGCTTGAAAATGAATCAATTTAATAGTAATTATTAACTGCTAAGTTCTGAAAAAATACGTGTATAAAAAAAAAAATTTGTGTAAAATCATACGAAAAAATATATATACTAAAGCACTTTCAAATACCATGTTAATATATCAATACGAAAATTTATAAAAGCCCCATCCTCCATGGCCTGCAGAGCAGGACCGAGGCGGACACCAGTACCACACGTCTGTGAAAGCGAGATAGTGGTGGGACAAGCGCGGAACATTTGCTAGTGAGTGTCTGTCTACGTGAAACCATTTGGTATCGTCAGTGTTGTTTCTGCTGATTTTGATTTTACTTTTAGAAATTTCGTTTTATTAGTGGGTAACAAAAACAGAGAGAGGAGAAAATGTTGGGTATGACATATGGAGAGCTGTTCCTCATAATTGGCGCAACTGCTGCTCTTGTTGGTATGCGCTCTCTCTGTAATATAACATATATATCATACTGTGCATATGTATTAGATTTCTGTTTGAGAAATTTGTCTGTTTTTTGAATATGTTTTGTGGGAACAGAAATTGAAATGGGGTTGTTGTTTGATATGTTGTAGGACCAAAAGATCTTCCAATGATTGCCAGAACTGCTGGGAGATTGGCAGGTCGGGCCATTGGGTACGTTCAATTAGCTCGTGGCCAGTTCGATAGTGTTATGCAACAATCTCAGGCTCGCCAGGTACTTAATCGATGGACTTGTTATCTTATCGGAGAAAAAGGAAAAAAGATCAACAAGAGTCGTTTTTGTTTTTTAATTTGGTTACTGTGGGTTAAATCTGAGACGACTGCTAGTGTTTTGTTTTGGATGTTTGGTAGAAATGATATTACTCAACTGATTTAGTCGAACATGAACTGCTAGTCTTAGTTTTGGATATTACTATACATACAAATGCAGATGCTATGTTTGATAGGTGGAAAGCAAAAGGAATGAATTTGGAAAGTGCTTGTTCATTTATGTTATGTTGTTTAAGGTACAAAAAGAACTTCAAGATGCAATGCAACAACTAGATGCAATTCGTCATGAAATTAGAAGTGTATCTTTTATCAATCCTGGTCCTATGACTCGAAAGCTGATGGACATTCCTCTAGAGCCTATGCTCAACCTTAATGGTAGGGTTTGAAGTCTAAACGTTTAATTACGGCATTGTTTATGCATGCTTCATCTTCTCTTTATGATATTTTCTGTCTTTTTTTATTAACAGATAACAGTTCTTCAGAGAAGTCTGAAGGAGAGCAGAAGTTAACAGATGCTGTGGTGAAGGTTTTAAATTTTATTTATTTTGAAAAATACCATTAAGTTTATCCCATATATCAAAGCCGCCTTTGAATCTTCTTAAATTTCTTTCAAAAGGACTTTCCTCAGGATTATGCTTTCAAACCTTCTGGCTCGGTAAATATACACAGTCAAGCCACTGCTTATTCAAAATTGGCTGAATCTGAAGCTGTAAAGTCTGGTTCTTTGAAGAACAGTGTAGATGGAGAAAATTTTATATTGAAGATGGCCCTTTTACCATTCTTCCACTTTCAGCTGAAAGCACTGGAATGCTTCCAAATCGCAAAGGTAACAACATTTTTAATAATTAAGTATTATTCTCATATTTTTTATTCTTTTCTATGTTCCTTTCTTGGGCCAATCTTTAAGTTGGCCGTGTTCCATTGCTGCTTGATGAACCCAGCCTGGAAAAAGCCCCTTTTTATTTTATGACAATCATAGACACAAGTTACTCATACATATTTTTTTTGGTGACGTGCATCAAAACTTGAGCTTGTTTGGTGCATATTTTCAAATTATGGTTTTTGTCTCTAGTTGTGGAAAATTAATGAACTTTTTGTTGCAGTAGGTGAAAGTATAAATGTTGGCTTTATAGGATGATAATTATTTTCTGGACATGTATAAACTTGTCTTTGATTTTTGGAATGTGTCGTTCTTGCAGCTTAATTGGTATTGTATATATTATCACTTGTTTGCCAATCATGCCTGTGTGCTACTTGCAAAAGAAAATCACTTGGAGTAATATGATTAATTGATGCGGCCGAGTGTAGATGCTGCTGTGATATTGAGTCATAATAAACATTAAATTTTAGGAATTTCCTGGGGGAAATTTATTATATTCTTTCTAATTCTCTTTTATCTCGTTACAGAGTTAACCTGGTAGTTGTGGGAACTTTGGCTAAGGTCTACTGAAAACGTTCTCCCTTCAATTTGTCTAGGTTCCTTGTTATTGAAGCAAATATTGTTTGCAAACTTAGTGGATATTGGCAGCTGTATTCGTAGTGTTGAGGCAATTTACTGGGGTGCATTTTGGTTTGATTGTCGATAATGATGAATTATCAAATAACATTTGAGTTGCTTCTTTCTTTGGAAGAGAACATCTACATCATGTCCTGTTATGTGGGCTTTTCAGTCTATAACATAATGGAGGTTTTTTAAAGCATTTTAGTGTTATGTAGCTTAACTTTCAAATTATGAAAAGATACTTTCTAGCAAAGTGGAGGACAGATTAATGAAAAAAAAAAATCTCATTAGATTCTTTAAGATGAGGAAGAACTTTTGGCCATTAAGTACTCAATGCTTGCCAAATATTTACATTTCTTTATTTTTTTCACTATAACCTTTTCTACCAACTTGCTAATATCTCAGAATCCTGTGTGTTTGTGGTTGACTGCCCCTCATCTCAAATATTATTTTGACATCGAACCATTTCTTTGCCAGGTTAAATCTTAATATTTTTTTCCCCTTGGAAGTTATGAAATAATAGGTTATTAGACTATTATTACAGGGTATTCAGCTGTCTTTTCTTTTTCAAGAATTTTTTAATGCTTGAGGTCAATTATTCCCTGGCTATGATAGTAATTACTTTAGTATTGGGCCTATTGGCAATAAAGTATGAGTTTTTATATCTGATACGGGTTAAATATACGATATTTATTTACTGTGCAAAATGTTTTGGGATTCTTTGATTCCTCTCTTTGACTTTGGTTTTTGCATGAATGTGTATAGGATAAGCAGAGGTATAATAAAATTTCAGACGGTAACTTTCCATCAGCATGATGATATGTTAATTCTCTTTCCAAGTTGGGTTGTCTTTGCTCTTCAGAAGGAAGAAGAAATTTTTTATTTAAAGCATAGCCTTGAATCTTTTTCTAGGAAATAGTTTGAGGTTTGCCACAATGCAGTGTTTCAATGTTTAACTGAATGTGAAGTTTTTTCTGGCATCTACGCCTGCTTCTGTACAATTCTTTCAGAGGATTAGCTGACATGCATACAATGTTAAGTACATACTTTTAACAATTACCCTGTACATTTGGTGGCAGAGAATGCTAAAGGATCAGACATTTTGTTGGAAGCTGTAATTGAAGCCGAGGTAGCGCATAATGCGAAAGAATTCTTTTCTCAGCCTCAAAATCAAATACAGTGAGTTAAAATGGTAGTGATTTCCGGTCTTTTCTCTCATTGTTGGTTAAACTGGTAGTGCTGATGTTTGGCCTAAACGGACTAAATTTTGAATGTAAGTAATGATAATTCAAGGCCTTTGTATCAGTCGGTGCAATCACATTTTGCCATATGTACCTAATTAACTGGTGAATCTTCAACCTCATTCTGGGATTGACAAACAGTTAACTGTGCATTGTTGCTGGGGGTTAATTTTTGTAATAACATGTCCATCTTTGTGATATATGTTATGCTAGAAAATTATATAAAGAAAAAGTTTGGCTGTAATTAACAAAGAAAGGCATGCTTGTCTATATAATACACGAAGGACTTGGCAATCATACCATTACATTTCTGACCTTCTTGCATAGGACAATTACGTCCAGCATTTTATGGCATTTACGCTGTCACTCCAAGGCTCTCCAGTTATACTTGACAAGAGTTACTACCAAGCAACCATTGCTTTGTTCCTGTTGTTATATAATTTGTGTCATCACAAAGTAATCTTAATCTCCAAATGTTGTGATCTACTTCTTATATATGATCTCCAATGTTTGGTCGGTCAGGCTGCACCCAGCGGTTCTCATGGTTTCTTATGAGCCCTTTATTCTCACTTTGGTACCAATTTGGTGGGACTAGGAACTGGTCCTTTAGGAAGTTGGATGTCTTGTTCACCAATGCAATGTCTCTTCCGCTGGTAAGTGCAAAATTTTGGCCCTTTCCACGGTACCTGTTCAATTTGAAATAAAAGTGTTATGACATATTCTCATAAGATTCTCGAACTTGCTCTAAATTACAATTTTCTGGCTTTAATTTGCAGAGTGTGTTATAGAAAAAAAAAAAAAAAAACAATGATAATAAAATATTATTGAGGTTTCGGAGGAATGCAAAATTTTTATTCTGATTAGAAAGTGCTCTCTTCCACAAAATGTTGGAGAAGATTTGGTGGATGTGGCAAATTTTGCTGCAGTTCTACATCTACAGTATTTATTACTCTGTAGTCTGTAGAAGTAGATTTCATTAATAAGTTAAGATACATAATGGTCTGAAACATTTGACACTGGTGCGCAAACTGCATGACTGCCTTAATGAAATTTATCTTCTAACTGAGACCTTGGTTTTTTGGCTTCTCGAAGGGCTTTCACAGGATTTAATGCATTTTTTTATTTTTTTGGTTTAATGAATGCAATTATTCAGTGTTAGATTAAACTGCATGCTAGTCAAGAAAGAACTTTAGTTGACAAATGGTCATGTAGCTTGCTCAAATGCCTATTGCTTACAGTGACTAACTATTTCACCTGAGTTTGACTCTCAGTTCACGATAGGATTATACTTCTAAAAGGAATATACTAACCCATCTAGTAGATGAAGATAAGCTTCCATATTATGCAAGCATGCTATGTCACTGGTATCCTTCAAGAAGGGTGAGTTGGTGTGATCCAAAGCAAGCTCCACGCCAACGTGTGAGTACAACCAAAGTGACATTTCACCTAGTTTCCTGAGTGCAGGTGGTAGGTGCTCATTAAAAAAAATCCCAGGTGCCTTAGGTACCTTGTCGTGAACATTTACCACTCTCAGCACCTTCACTCCAAGTTCTGCAAGTCGCTGCTTAAACCTGATATTTCCAACTCGTGGTCCTGCAAATGAGAAAACACATATTGGGGCAACCTGCCCATCATCCATTACATCTACTCCAGTTTCTGCTATGTCATATGCACTTAATATTGCTAGAGCGCTCCCTAGACTATGACCTGTGATTGTTATACTTAAATTCTCATCTTTGTATCTCTCAATTAATCGCTTGACTTGTGCTATAACTTGCTCCCTTGCTGAGTGTTTACTGAACTGGCCACCAGCATCCTTGTTGGTGTAGAGATTGAGGAACCCAGACTCAACTTCGACCCGTGGATCAGGACAAGGAATCTTCTTCAAACTGATTGGCCTTAGCAAGTACATAAAGTCAGCTATCCACTCCAGCTTTGTGCATTGTGCCCCGCCAAGCAATGGTTATGTCCCTCCGTCCAAGATGTGTTGACATTTCATCATTCGATACTGCAACGTAACCAATCCAATTTGCTGTTGGACACCAACCTTCAGGCCATGCGGATCGCTGAAAAAGGTCTGGAAAATTGACATTGTATGTGGCATAGATGTAAGAGGTTACTTCGTACCCATGTCTCAAGCCGAGACAGTCAAAAAAATTGCTAGGCAGATATTTGCAACTGCCGCAGTACTTGGAGTATGGTTCACAATCGAATGCATCGTAACAAGCTTGAGCCATTTCCCCATAGCGCATCAGCTCAGATTGTAAGAGGGGATCCAAGGGGTCAAGCATATCGTCCCATTCATTTGCACCATGGATCTCTAACCAAGTTTCTGCTAACTTCCTCTCGGGTATTTTAACTATCAGACTCTCTTCCTTTTCTTCTTTTGCTGTCTTTTGCGCAAGCTCCGTAGGATAGTCGTTCTGAAGTTGAAGGCTGCCTTTTATACATGCTGACTTTCCATGCCCTCTTCTTGCTAGCCATGGAAATGGCAACTTTCCTCCTGTAATTGGATTTGGTACAGAATATTTGAAGGCAGAGGCCTCTTGCTCATGTTTGTTGCAGGGCAAGATCATTTTGTGCAGAGGGAGAGCCATCCGATGATTATTTGTTAGGAGCTAAGATGGCTATTGAGATAATGAAACGGGTGAGGTTGGAAATTTTGGTGGGGGAGATGAATTGTTGTGTCTAACAACTCTGATGACTATGCTATATATTATAACATTAAGGTTGATTGTTTGCAAGTTCAAGCAAGCTTTCGTCATTCGTTACAACAAACTTAACTTTAATTTATTGCCATGACTATTATACTTAGAATATGTTGAATTAAATTGCCATTGTTTTCATGCTTGAGTAAGTGTGGTTTAATAAAGAAGAGTTGGTGAGGTTTACTGTCTATCTCAGTGCTTTGGTAATCAATCCTAGAATACGACTTCGATGTTTCCCTTTTTGCACAAAAACAAAGACTTTAAGTGCTGTTAGCATAGTTGAGGATTCTGCACTTAATTTTAGTTAGGTAATGGGTCATACGTCAAGTTTCATTTGACCAAGTAACATTTCCAAAGTCATTTTAAATTGGACTAGTTGCCTGAAAGAACAACATTGAACTTCTTGTCTCTCATTTGTCTATGCCCTTTTATTTGATAGAGAAAGAACATTGTATTTCGCTTGTTGGAAATGTCAAAAGTCAATGAAATGATTATCGTTTCAGATTTAAGGAATTCATATGTATGGATCCCTTTTAATCTTCTATATTACGAGAGATTGTATTCTAATTTCTTGCATGGATTGTAGTGTTTGGAAGTTTTTGAATTGTACTCCAAGAATTAAAGACAAGAGGTTGGGCTTCCTTGGTCAACTTTGAGCTTGAGAGTTGATATTTTCTCCACAACCGACTTCTCTCTGGACTAAAAGATGATCAAAAGAATGTGTCGTCTGAATTTCAATCCTAAATTTACTTGCTAGATATTTTGAAATTTCCCCTTGTTTTAACATATGTAAACAATATAAACACCAAGGTACTTCACAAGGTCCTAGCTCTTTATATGTAAAAAGGAGAAACAGAAAGAAACACACATGAATGGATTGTGATAGATACAGAGTGTGAAAATCCCTGTAAATAGTGGGTTTTTTATTAGCTCCCCAAGTTTTCTTCTACAAGTAATTCACGGGTCCATTACGTGGGTTATGTGAGATATCAAGTAGAGAATTTCATAACTTACCACAAAAAAATGTGATTTCAGGAAATAACATTGAAACAACGGGTTGAATTGTTTTAGTATAATTAGTTAATTAACATGTCTTCGTGAACTATTGTTAGCGAAGACATACCTGCAAACTAAAAAAAGTTCATGAATGTGTACCTGAAAACTAATTGTACGGAAAAAATTAACTTAATTTTTTCATTCTATTTTCAAAATTCACGTTTTGTTTATGCTAGAAAAAATGGTTCTCTATCAAGTAAATGACCATTACCATTGTTCTAGCGCTAGATTGATTATTTTGCTACAAATCGTGGTTGCATCTGAAGTGTATTCACCGGTGATATTACACAATACAAAACAAATTAATTTAAAATCAATTCAAATATTATGGCTAAAGTTTAGCCCCTATTATATAAATCCAAAAATGATGTCATATACAACTTGAGAAGGTCAAATCATTTACCCATTATTTAGGTTAAGTTTTAATATAATCTTTAATTAAAAAGGTGAACTAAAATCAAGATCCTTTTTTAGGAGGTACATCGGGTGCACCGAAGCTTTTCACCCATGAGAAGTGATCAGCTATATAATTGACCATTAATGTTACTAAATAGTGATATGTGATTATTTGTATATAACATTCAGTGTGACTTGTAAATTTGAGTAAAGATTCTCTGTCATGTTTTTTTTTTTTTTTTTGGTTAATTTTTTAATGATTTCGTAGTACATCAGCATAAAAAATAACGGATGATCAAGATTATTTTATTTTTTCCGTCTTTCCTACATTATTTAAACTTAAATTTTTCTCGTAAAAATATTAGCACAAACAAAATATTGATAAAAAATTCTTGCTCACATAATTTATGTTGTGGTGGTTTTTGATATATTTTGATTCAAGTTGGTGGCATGTCAAGGACACTGATCTATTGGAGATGTACTTAACTCTATATATCAGGAGTGTGCGTACCGAGAGATATATATACTTTTCTGCGCAACACAAGCTATGTAGGAATCCATTTCGAGTGCAAATGATGCAGCTGCATCAAGCTGTAATTCAAATATGGATCTTCATTATTCTGCATATGATAATGACTGATCTGGTGCAACTGTTATTCGAATTTGACGTATCTGCTGATTCTATGGGTGACAAAGGAGAAATATGACACCTTTTCATTTAGCAGCTAGCAAGGGTAATAAAATAGATGAAATGAATGAGATTGTTTCTCATTGTCCAACTTGTTATGAATTAGTCGATATCAGGGGCTGGAATGTTTTTCACTTTGCCGTTCTTACTTTAGGAGTAAATGAAATATTGATAGATCTATATGCCATTCGAAAAGCTTATACAAGATAAGGGTGCTGATGGAAATTACACTCCTCTTCATGTGCCTGCTAGTTTGTATCCACAAAAAAGCATTCGCAGCAATGGCTAAAAACAATTCCCTGGAATCAGCCGCATACAGTGTCAATAACAAGTATGGCTTTCATGTTATGGATATAATAATATGGGGAGGCTTTCCCATGTACAGGTAATAGCACTTGTCCAGTGTTACAAACAGAGCTAATTTGTAAGGGAAAAATTAAAAAAACCTCTCAAAATGAAAATATTATAAAAAAACACAAACTTTTAAAAATATTAGCCAAAAACTCTTTATCGTTAGTAAAATGGTGGTTTCATCCAAACCAAAAGTGGTATTGAACCAAATTACGAACATATGAAATTAGCCTTACATATTAAAAAATAATATTATAATATATTCAAAAATAAGAGAAAAAACTTAACCACCAATTATTAAACAACCCTTTTACACAACAATAAAATTGAAAAAACTTAAGAAATTAAATAAAAACATTTTATTTAAAAATTCAAAAATTCATAGATCAATCTCCACCATCCATCAACATTGATAGACAGTGAAAATCAATTTATATAAGATAATTAAAATAATAATATATACCTTTAAAAATTTAAAATATTAAAATGTTTTTCCAATAATTATAAAGGTTTCTATAAATGTCCAACACACATTACGACTTTTAAATCGTTAGAGTGTATTGTAGGAGTTTATGAACTAGGTCCAGTTAACAAATTTAAAGCAGTGATTAAACAAGGTAAAAAAAAGGTCCAGATTCCCCAAAAAATGTAGCTTCTGCATGACTCATAGTCATAATTAATAATAAATAATTCATGAATAGATTGATAATAACTCATTAATTTACTATCTAATTTAAAGTGTGCTTTAAAATTATAAAATTCATGTTATCACTTAATAAACTATGTGTATGATGTTCCTCTTGTTAACGTGAACAAATTAAGTGAAAGAGTCATATATACGGTGATATGAATTATTCTTACCTTGCATGTAATTAATTTCACTTTAATTTGTTCTATCATACCAAAATGGTCATCTATTTCTTTATTTGATTAGCCGGAATTTATACTTACCTTGCAACTCTTTTTTTTTAAACTTTTTTTTATTTTTTTTAATAGCCAAGTGTATTCCATTTTCATTATTCCATTAACTTTTAACAAAGCGATATAGCTTATTCTTACCCTGCATGTAATTAATTTCACTTTAATTTGTTCTATGCCAAAGTGCTCATCTATTTCTTTATTTGATTAGCCAGAATTTATTCTTGCCCTGCAACATTTTTTCCTTTGTTTTTTTATTATAGTAAAGTGATACTATTTTCATTATGCTATTAACTTTTAACAAAGTGATATGGTTTATTCTTACTTGGCATGTAAATAATTTCACTTTAATTTGTTCTATTATACCAAAGTGATCATCTATTTCTTTATTCAATCAACCTAAATTTATTCTTGCCTTGCAGGTTGTAACCATTTTCATTGGTTTGGTCTTTTTCATTTATTTTTTTGGAACAATGGTAGTGATTTAACTTAATTGTTAAGTTTTCATACCAAAACTCTGAAATTCTAATCATAAATATAATTTAGCTCTTAAAGGATTTTAAAAAATAGTAAAAAAAAAACTCCTTAATAATTTCTAATATCAGGAGGTATTTTGGTTATTTTTATAAATGATAGGAGGTTATTTTGATTAGTTTTATAAGTTATAGGGAAGTTTTTGGTGATTTATGAAATCAAAGGTTTTTTTGGCTATTATGTCAAGTTACAGTGGAAGTTAGACTCATACCTTTTTGTTTTTTTTTTAATAATCATCATCATCATTATTATTATTATTATGGACCTAATGCCTGTTTGAAATAGTCTTGGGCGGGCCTAGTGCAGCCAATAATCTAGTTGACTTGTCTACATCAAAAAAGACTTTGAATAAAACGAAGACTTTTTTATTTCGAAAAAAAATTGATGACTTTTTTATATGACTTCTTTGCATTATGGCCCCTATAAAATGTTGGCAGCAATTGCAGTGAAGCAGCTTTTCATCAAAACATGTCGATAACACAATCTCTCTCTGGTTCCACGACCTCTTCGTCTACGTCTGCTTTTCTTGCCCCAACCAATCTGCAATCCAGACCACAGTGGCTATGGAGTTGGGCAAGGTGAAAAACCGCTGAGAACTGCAGTTGACTAAACATTTTATAGGGGTCTTGACATAAAAGATAGCGATATATTTGTTTCAGAAACTGCCCAGTCAAGGCCACTGTGGGAAACATATTGCTATGCTCTATGTCAAGGCTCCTACAAAATGTTTAACCAATTGCAGTTCTCAGCAGTTTTCACCTTGCTCAGCTCCATAGCCACTGTGATCTGGATTGGAGATTGGTTCGGGTTAGAAAAGCAGACGAAGACGAAAAGATCGTGGAAGCACAGAGAGATTGTGTTATCGACATGTTTTCTTGATGAAAAGCTGCTTCACTGCAATTCTCCAACATTTTATAGGGGCCTTGACATAGAGGATAGCTATGTATTTGTTTCAGATGATGCAAAATGCGATATCTCCCGCCTTCAGGTGGTTTTTGGTTCCAATGTAACCATGGCAGTGCAACATCCATCTTTCTTTTGGCAGTTTCAGAAAGGATATGTAGATTCAAGTGTCATTATGGGCCAGAATGGGCAGTTTCAGAAGGATATGTTTTTGGCTTAGGCTCAAATGTGATTTCATGGTGTTCAAGGAAGCAAAATCAGTAACATTATCTTCAGCTGAAGCAGATTACATTGCTGCTACAGATTCTGCTTATGAAGCTGTGTGGTTGAGAAGAGTTCTCAAAGATATGCACTTCGAGCAAAAGGAGCCAACAACTATCTACTGCGACAACAAATCAGCAATAGCAATGACAAATAACCCAGTTTTTCATGCTCGATCAAAACATACAGAGCTGCGTTTTTTACTTTATCACATATTTGGTCAACAAAGGAGAAGTTGCTATGGAATTCAGCAGCACCAATGATCAACCTGCTGATTTTCTAACAAAATCCATCAAATCAATGAAATGGTGCCCGCTGAAGCTTAATCAATTCAGTTGTGATCAACAAATAATGGCACGAAATCCAGCTCCTATCACAAAGCTTGGTTGTACATCAATCCGATTAGTGTGTATATTAGGACTATGTTGATTCATATATATATATATATATGCTTCTATATATGTCTGTAACAATATAGCGCAAAAATTAATAAATCAAAGAATGCCTTAATCAAAGCCCAAAACTCTGAAATTCTAATCAGAAATATAATTAAGCTCTTAAAGAATTTGATACAGGGAGAACATATTAAAATGTTTTTCCAATAATTATAAAGCCTTTTATAAATGTGCATCACACATTATGACTTTTAAATCGTTGAGTATACTGTGGGAGTTTATGAACTAGGTTCACTTAATAAATTTAAAGCAACAATAAAAGAAAAGAAAGAGTCCAAATTCCCAAAAAAATGTAGCTTCTGCATGGCTCATAGTCATAATTCATAATAAATAATTCATGAATAGATCAATAATAACTCATTAATTTACTATCTAATTTAGAGTATACTTTAAAATGATAAAATTCATGTTATCACATGATAAACCTGTGTATAATGCTCCCCTCGTTACTGTAAATGAATTAAGTAAGAGAGTCATAAATAGTGATATGGTTTATTCTTATCTTGTATATAATTAATTTCACTTTAATTTGTTCAATCATATCCAAGTGCTTATATATTTCTTTATTTGATTAGTCAGAATTCATTCTTGCCTTGCAACTTTTTTCATTATTCCATTAACTTTTAACAGAGTGATATGGTTTATTTTTATCTTGTATGTAATTAATTTCACTTTAATTTGTTTTATTATATCAAAGTGTTGATATATTTCTTTATTCGATCAGCCGGACTTCATTCTTACCTTGCAGCTGCAGGTTGTAATTATTTTCACTGGTTCTGTGTTTTTTTTTTTTTTTTTGTCCTGTAGTGACTTTCTTTTTCTTTTTTCTTTTTAATCTTTTTAATTTTGAACAATGGCAGTGATTTTTTTTTCTAATTGTTAAGTTATTATAAATTGAAAGGTCTGTGTCATCTTTTCTTTGAGTTTACATTTTTCTACTAACTTTCTGTACATTTTAAATAAAATTTGTAATTAAACTCTTAGTATGTTTAAATTCTCTTTGTTGTTTTTGTATATACTCATCACCATTGGTGAATGACTTTCCTGCCTCTACGGTGACGATATACCTGCTATATAAAGTCCAAGTTTTTAATTCGACGTAATCTATTTACTAATACCTTAGCCAGTTTAAAATTTTTATGAGTTAAATTGCCTTGGCAACTGATTCATTCATTTTTATTGTATATTACCTTGTAATTGATTTTCCTTATTTACTTAAGTTTCATCAACACATTTCTATCTATTGCTCTCGACTTTGCTTCCATTAGTACTGTTTTTCGGAATTCTATCTGTGAAAACAAAGTGTTTGATTGATTAATTAATGTTTGATGAAAAGTGAGGCTGTTAAGCCGAGAGAAAAATAGAGGATGTGAATCTCCATTACTGGTGAATAACGATGATCTTAATTTATTAATGATGATTACATCTAAGTCTATTTATATAAGTATACAACTTCTGGAAACTAATTAGGGGCTTTTTGCATGTCTTACTGAATCTCCTGAATTTCAAGAAGCCTAACCAACTCTAATCAACCAACTTGCCATGTCTGCAAGCAGAGTCTTTAACTAACTTCAACAGTCTTCTAACTATTGGAGGAAGGCAACAAACTTGCTAATGCTTTCTTATGAATTTTATCAAACACCTTGTAGACCATTCCTTGACAGCGTTAGTGACTTCCGAGATCTTATTTGGATGACCTCAAAATACAACAAATAACATAATCAAGTTAAGAACAAATCAAATCACAACATAACATAAGCAATTTACGTGGTTCACCAATAATGGCTATATCCATAGAGATAATCAATTTCACTAGAATTATGAATAACGAGATTACAAGAGATTTTCTCACTCACAAGTTATCTCTCCCCTTAGATCTCAATCTTTTTTAACCTCACAAGCTCTCTTTTGTTACTCTCTACACTTTAAACACTTTTTCTCTCTATCTTGAAAAACTCTCTCCTAATAACACATAATGTATTAAGAGATTTGTCATGTTACAACAAAAGTTCATCCAATCTAGAAATTACAAAATAGCTCTAAATACTATCACACATGTAGTTACTTTGAGACTTACATCAACACTAACAACCTTTTATTGATTAATTGATTATGCAGTCCATTGCTCTTAAATCTCCCAAAGCTTGCTTGCCCTGATGTCTGATGAGTGATGACAATTTGAGATCAAATTATAGCCATGCATTTCATTGAAGTGAAATGGATTAATTCAATTTAATTTTTATTTATAATATATTAAGTTTTTGAGCTAATATCAACTTGATATATATATATATAATTTACTCATATGCCTTTGGGGGTTATTATATTAAGTTTGATTTGAATAACCCTCAAGAACACATACCCCTCATTCTCACTTTCTTCTTTATCTTCTGGTGTATTTCTTCTTTCATTTTCACTTTCTTGAGCTCTCTCCCTCGACCCCTTTTCAGAAACCTATTACGACTTGCATGATTCTAAATTGTACAGGGATGCTGCAGTTAAGGGTAATATCCAACCCTTCAAAGAAATCTCAAGAGAGCTTGAATTGATCGTAACACCAAGCAAGAATACCATCTTGCATATAAACATCATGTCGCGACATGGATCATCAACCATGTTTGTGGAAGATATACTTGACAGATGTGTCTCTACTTCTTCAAGTTAATTAAGTCAAAGGTGAAACACCGCTACATGTCGTGGCAAAATGCGGGAAGTCTGAAATGGTGAAAATTCTTATCAAATGTGCAAAAGCTCGACATGAAGATGTAGAAAATGGAAGAGAAGCTGTCAAGTGGATGCTAAGAATGATTGACAATGAGGGAAACACCGCGTTGCATGAAGCAGTGCAGTGTCAACACTTGGATGTTTTGAAAATATTGACCAAAGAAGATCCCGATTTCACTTATACTTTCAACAATCGTGGCGAAACTCCACTTTACCTTGCAGCTGCAAAAGCATCTTTAGAGATGGTAGATGAAATATTAAAAACTTGCACATCACCTGCACATGAAGGCCCCGATCAAATGACAGCCTTGCATGCAGCAATTTTGTATCGAGATAGGGTTCAGTTTACCCTTCTCACTTCTTACTCTATCTTTTAAGAATCTTATAACACATTTTTATAATCAATAATGGATAATTAATCAAAATTTATCTCTTTTTAATTTATTATTAAGTTCAAACTAAATTACAAATCTTAAAAAAGTTTAGGACTCTATGGAGAAAATCGAGTAAGATAACGCTAAAAAAATACATGTTTTGAAAATGTTAATAAAGAATTGAAATGAGTTCTTTTAGCACCATCATTCATAGTCTAATTCATAATAAAAGATAATAGTTCGTGAATGATAGTCACAGATTGTCAGTTGTTTTTTTTTTTTCTTTTCTTTTGCTTGTAAACTATATCTTATGAAGTGCTATAAAATTCCTATTTCTAAGACTTTGCTAGAATTTTTGAAACTTGTATATTTTTTTAACAGAAAATAATAGTTCAGAAAAGCTGTCAAATAAATTCTTTTAAAAATGGTTGAAGAAAAAACATTATTAATATCTATTTCAATGATGATCCAGTACTGCCTAATTGATTTACTCAATATAATTTACATGGCTAACTAGCATAACAATAAATGATTAGGCCTCGTCGAATGATCAAACGGTAATATTTTATTCTTAATTTTTTATTACATAAATATAAACCAAACATTTCACAATTTTACATGCGAATAAGGTTTAAATTTAAAATGTTTTGCACAAGAATAATTGGTTTTACCAACAAATGACGGACATAAGGGGCTCACATGGCCAAGGCCCCTTGGTTCAAAAATTTAAAATATTACTTTAAAACTAATAAAATTATAATTAAAAATTTTATTTGTCTCATTTTGGTCTCCAAGAAGTCGTAGTTTATTTTGGTGCTATGGACCTTCAAAGCAAAACATGTTTTCTATAACTAACTGAACTAGTACCAATATACAATATCGTTATATTCAACTACAAACTGCAAAATTATAATTACCTTATTGTTGAACTCAATTATTTATTCAAAGCAACAATTTGTGAAGAACGGAAGGTCAAGCATTCTGCATTCATGCATGCATGCCGTCCCTCATCCAAAAATTAAGAAAGTGAAAACTTTTCCTAAAAGGATCGGATGAGATTCATCATTCATGGCAAAGTTCATAACGCAGTATCAATAATTCATGATATTGTCCGCTGTCCAATTCAAACAATGCATACTTATTCATTTTGTTTGTTTGTTCTTTTTTTTATTTAATTTGCTCAGATATGACAAGAAAATTATTGGAGAAAAATGTGAGTTTGATAAAAGAAACAGACCAAAATGGATGGACTCCTCTCCATCACACTGCATATTTTGGTAACCATGACGTTATGGAGATAATACTAGAGCATGACACATCAACCGCCTATATGAAAGACAAATATAGAAAGATGACACCTCTTCATTTAGCAGTTAGCCAAGAGTATATACCAAATAAGATTATTCTGATTGTCCAAATTATTGTGAATTGGTTGACGAAAGAGAATGGAATGTTGTTCACCTTGCCATGCTACCTTTATATTTTGAAAAAGATCTAATAACTCTTTTAGAAGATCTGCTAATTAGAAATATTATAAATGAGAAAGATGTTGACGAAAACACTCCTTTCCACTTACTTGCCCGCTCTCCGTCCACACTTACTTAGGACAATCATTTATAAGACGAAGTTAATGTCGGAATATGAAGTGGCTAATAGACACAAAATGAGTGTTCGGACAGTGTTAATATTCGGCTCCCCACTGTTGAAGGTATGTAATGCCTCTGTTCACTCTCAGATTTTCTTAATTATACTCTTCAATTTTATTTTTTGTTGTTTTTAATTATGATTGCAAGACCTAAGTTTTCATCTTCAAAACTTTAGAATTCGTAATCGGACAATAAAGTCTTGTAGACCTATTGGTATCAATATCTCCAGCTATCAATAAAATTTAATTAGATTTTATGTTTATATAAGATATATGAAATATACATGTGATAATATTGTGAAGATTATTGATAAGATGAGATTTGTCTCATGGTATAAGAAATTATAGGTTGAGTCATGTTCCTCTCTCTTAAATTTCAAATTATTTATATTTAAAAAAAAAAATTTGAAGATTTCTAAAGTACTGTGACTACTTTGTTTTGTTTTGTTTTTTTGTTTTTGAAAATTAAATACTAGAAATTGGGATAACATATAAGAAAAATAATTGTTCCACCACTCGAAACATTCTAAAATGGGACACCAGAGGAAACATAACTGTTCCAGTGCTCAAATTTATTATTATTATTATTATTTTTACGAGTGTACTTTATTGTCCTTTACTATTCACAAAAAAAAAAAAAAAATAGCTCAATAATTTTCTTTTAAAATTTATTGGAATTCTTGTAGATTCTCACAATTTTTAATATGAGGAATTTCTTATTAGAGTATCACTGTGCGTGTGTGTCAATTTTAATTTTGGAACCATAGATGCATTTTTTATTAAATACCCAAAATAGGTTCAGTTGAAGCCATAAATTTGTTTAGGGTAAAGAAATGCAAGTACCCAAAAGTAAAAATAATAAGTTGTGTTTAGCCAACTTTTTTTTTTTTTTTTTTGAGAAAAATGTGAAAAATATATCCCTATTATTTGAACGTTATAAGCTTCATGATCAATGGTCATTGCTATTACTTTCATTTATTGAAAAAAATCATTTATTTTTTATAAATTATTAGAATTAAAATGATCATATTATATATATATATCAAATTAGAAAAAAAAAATGGAAAAATCTTTAATTTATTTAAATGAACTTTAAAATCATGAACAAGTTTCTATAAATTACATATATATATTTTTTAATTTAATGAAATCTAAAAGGCATCAAAAATATATTTCTTAAGCAAAAAGAGCCTTAATATAAAAACAGTTTGAACTATTGTTCTGATCTTGGCTTAAAACAACTGAGGACATTCTTATGTAGTAAAATGAAAACGTAAAGACCTTTTTTAATAATAAACAGCACGTAGTAATATAACACTTTTTCCAGTGCTGTTGGTTTTGTTTATATTATGTATTTTGCTTTGATATATATATATATATATATATATATATATATTTTAACTCTCCCAATGTATCACAGCAAGAAATCTTAAAACTGGAGGAGGAGGCCTTTGGGCCATATCGACATGGAGTTGCGATGGTGGCAAAACAAGATTATAAAGATATTGAGGAATATGAGGAACGTATTAAAAAACACTACAAGAATCACGTTTGAGAGTAGCTACTCTCATAGAAACCGTAACCTTTACTGCAGCATTTACATTACCAGGTGGTGTAATCCAAGAAGGCTCGGATAAGGGCAATGCAATTCTAAGTAAAAGATCAGCTTTTCGAGCATTTGTTCTAACAGATGCCATGGCCATGGTATTCTCCTTATCTGCTGTCTTTGCCCACTTCGTTTTGTCGATTGACGCATCACCGGATAACCACTTTTGTATCGTTATGCTGCTCATTACATCTTGATAGCCATAGGAGCAATGGTAATTGCATTTGTTACAGGCACATATGCAGTGTTGACAAATGCCTTATGGCTTGCCATTGTCACATGTTGCATGGGCGTGACTTTTTTTATTCTATTTGTTTTATTTTCATTAAAGTTATTTATTACGCTCTAAAGTGAGTCAACTTAGTCTTCAACTCACTTTAAAAGAGCGAGTCAACTAGTCAATATGGTTGAGAGTTAATATACGAGATATTTTATTTTTTCTAATAAATCCTTTTTCTTTTTTTATGGCTTTAAGTTTTCATCCGAAATCAAGTTTCCTTTTCTTACTGTTCTTCTAGTTTTCCCTTTGTGACTTATAAAAGATTTAATCAATCTTAAAAAAAATAAAATTAATCCAAAATACATAAACCATTTCGATAGAGTTCCCCCAAAAAAAAAAAGAAAATCAAAGCAAATATTAGATCTAATCATTGATAACATTTTTATTTACTGAAAAATGACATTTATTAGGGAGAGATGGTTATGAAAAATGCTTAACAATGAGAGAAAAAGGAAATTATAAAAAGCGAGAGAAATGAGTGGTGGGTGTGTTTTAATATGTCTTGTTTGATGCGTGGAATAAGATGAGATGAGAGGAGACCAGAATGAAGATTATATTGGATTATTAAATTAGTACCTTAACATGTTTAGTGTAATTAAAATTGAATTGAATTTGACTTGATTAAGTTAATTTAATTTTATAGTAAATTGATTATTAAATAATATAATGAATTAATTTTTTTATTTTTTAAAATAAGTGATGAATTAAATTTTAAATATATTTAATATAAATGATTTAATTTAATTTTATAGTAAATTGATTATTAAATAATATATAATGAATTTTTTTTTTTTTAAAATAAGTAATGAATTAATTTTTAAATATATTTAATATAAATAATAAATAAAAACAAAAAACTAATTAAAAATATAATATTAAAAAAATATAATCTCATTTGTTAGGGATTAGTGAAGCCCACCAAAATGAGTGGGTTTGCAAGTCTCATGCAAGTGCAACTTTAATGTGGAACCCATATGGGCCAAGAAAAATTCTCTCTGCCATCCCTTGCTCCAAATAGCAGCATTGTCAGGATGGAAAATTTTTTTCCCAAACCCATTAGATTTCCAGGGCACCCTCACAAGCTCCACACTGAGACGAAGCTGGTATTTTTGCTAATGTCTCATAAATTCAGTATTTTTTGAAAAGAATAAGTATTACTTTTAGTTTCAGAAAACAAAATCAAGCCACTGATATATGTGTGTGTACATATATATATATATATATATATATATATAAAAGAGAAATATCAAATTAGACACCTTCAATACTAAGTTTAACTCAATCATTTTGACTATATATATCGTAGTAATCAAATTAGATCCAAAAGATATATAGAGAAGACATAAAACTCTATTAGCAAAATTATTCAAAGAATATATATTAAAGGCAGACGAATAGATTTAAAGAAAAACTATTCTTCTTTCTTTTTTTTTTTCTTTTTTTTTTTTAAAGATGAAGAAAAACTAAATATGATAAATATATAATAATAATCATTAGGCACAAATTTTAGTAGAAAAATAAAATTCAATATAAAAATTTGATTTTATAAATTCGGGATAATTCTACTTTCCTCCAATCATTTAACATAATCGCTAATTCCCCCTTGATTGTTTTCCATAAATCTAAAATACCTCTTTCCATTAGTTTTTACTAGAAAATATTAACATATAGCAAAAAGACCAATTAACCCTCAAGATATTTAATAAAATAATATTCAAAATTTTTTAAATATAATAAAATCAAAAAATCAAAAGAATAAAGAATAAAAAATTATAAAAAAGAATTTAATCTCCAATGATTAAATTCAAAATAATTTTTTATAAAAATATATTTAAAATGGAAAAAAGAAATTTGAAGGCTCCAATTTCTAGGTTTCCAATCATTGGAAACCCAAGGTTTCAAATGATCGGGAACCCATTTTCTTTCTAGTCTTTGAAAACAAAATTCTATTATCTGAGTTTTCAGCGATTGAAAACCCAAAGTCAATGAAACCTAGAAAATTTGGCCTAAGTTTCTAACTGTTGGAAATCTAGAAATTTCTAGGTTTTTAGAGCTCAAAATCTAAAAATCTTTAGGTTTTCAATGCTAGAAACTAAAAAATCATATCTCTAAGTTTCCATCGTTAGAAACCTAGAGATTAAACAAAAACCATCGACAATCAAGCGACCCCTCTTCTTTCCATCATCGACATCATCATCTTCTTTAACCAGAAATCATCAACAACAAACCTAAATAATCAATACTCATCAACATTACCACTCAACTTATCAATTAATCATCACCCACCTCATCAACGCCATCACTAGTCAAGCGACCCTCCATCTCCATCATTGACATCATCATTTTCTTCCACTTCTTTCTTCTTCCATTCCATAAGCGACCTTCCATCTTCCACCGATAGAGACCCATTTCGATTTGGGTCATTAGCAATAGAGACTCAGTTTAGGTCCCTATCGTTGGAGACCCAAATTGGAGTGTGTCATGTCTCTAACCATGCTTCAAAGGAGAGAGGAAGAAAGGGAAAGAGAAAGAAAAGAGAAGAAGAAAAGACCAGAGAAGAGAAGAAGAGTGTAGAATGGTTAACTAGGCTTCAAATAGAATAGGTTTTTATTTTTTTAAAAAATAATTTTAATACTCCATTTTTATATAATTTTTATTTTTATTAAGATTTATTAAATATTAATTTTTAATAAATTGGTTAGTCAATTGAGAGACGATGAGAGATTGTAATGGTCATCGATTGATGGTTAGAGATGGTAACCTATGCTATTGTTGATTATGAGAAACGCAATGAAAGAAAGACTGTGAGAGATTGTGAGAGAGAGAGAAAGAGAAACACAGTGAAAGAGAGATGGTGAGAGATTGTGACAGAGAGAGAAAGAGAAACATAGTGAAAGAGAGATGGTGAGAGATTCTGAGAGAAAGAAAGAGAAAAATAGTGTTTATAGAGAGAGTGACTGATGAGATAAAAAATTTAATTATTTTTATTTTATTTAATAATTAAAAAATTTATTATCTCATCCAGTTGTCCTTTTTAAATGAATTTTCTTTTATACCCTTATACCTTAAAGGAACCGTTAGTTTATTGACGGAAATCACCAACCCTCTAACAACTGGACTATTTTGGATAATATTTTGAATACCAAAGGTGGTTTGACATTATTTTGAAATTTAGGGGTAAAATGATAATGTACCTAGATCAAATGGACATAAGAGTTTGGGAATCATGACAATCACACTTGTGCTCCCGTGGATATCCACTCGCAATAGACAGGTGTGAATTTTATTAAATGGATTCCATGGGCGGGGTGTGATGGTGAAATTTCACACCCAATGCAGGTATATATAGAAGAAGACCAGGCAAACCCACAAAATTATATATATATATATATATATATATATGTGTGTGTGTGTGTGCGCGCGCGCGCTCAAAAGGATGTATTTTACTATGCTTAAAGCTTAAGTTACCTTAATAATTAAACTTTGTTCATTACAATAAATAAATCCAAAGCTCTGTGGACACTAATCAAATTTGAAATTAAAACATTTTGCGCATTAATAACTGATCCAACCAACTAATTAACTTGATAAAATAAATAACACATCAATATTTTCGGGGGTGGGGCAGATCAGAGGGGGAGCAGTGCCCGGGCAGTGTAGGGGCGGCGGAGCCTCCTCCGTCCTTGATCCACCTAGTTGACATTCCTACCATGCATGATCAACTATTCCAAATTCTTGCTTTAACATTAATAACAGTCTAGACCATTTGTCAAAGAGACACTTCGCTGCCTTCAGTAATCATTAATACATTGTATACATAAATTATAAACCAAGTTGTGAAATATAATATTTATCTCCATCAAACATATAATATGAGGTTGCCACACTGCCTGATCCAAGAAAAACTTAAATTCTTAAAATATGTGTATAAGAAATAGGGATGAGCATTATTCTACAATTGACCCCAAAAAATTCAATAAATTAATTAAATGTCAGTGATCCCAGAGATTGCAATCGCTCATTCATAAAATAAGTATCCCAACAATATAGAATTCCAGCCACATTCACTCAACAGTCTACATTGACCAGTAAGATATACATACATACATATATATATATATATATATGAACGTAAACAAATGGCCATGATTGCAAGCCCCATTAATATGCACATGGTCTTGTTCCCTATCCCTCACGGGGTCATGGATTTAATACCTATTTCAGTAAAAAAATAATAATAATAATCATAAAATGCTATAGATAAACTATTAGATATTTAAAGGAAATACATGATTTTAAGAATCTTTCATGGGAAAAGAAAGTTGCATTAAATTTTGAATTTGAAGGAATAAAACACACAACAACTGTGACAGCAAGGACAACATTAAGAGTAGCAAAAAAAAAAAAAAAAAAAGGTGATTACTAGACAAAAGCCATTAGTAATAAACAAGCCGGACAATAGCAGGTTAAGTTTATTGCTTCTTGTCCGTTACAAGTGTCTAGATCTTTGATATCTATATACCATCAAATTAAAATACAGAGAAGAAAGAAAACACATCCACAGTAACACCACCCTCCATCGCTTGCTCAATCCATCTTGCGGAAGTGCTTTTAAGTGCTTTCAGGATATGGAACTTGAAAAGACCAGCAAACCCACTACAAGAATAGTTCAGGTTCTGCTCTTGCATTTCTCCATTGCTCTAGGAGCTGAAAATTATACAAAATTGAGGTTATCCAACGGAAAAAAAAAAAATTTTAATCCATAAATTTTGTGAAAAAGTGCTGCTTACCAAGTCCAATTGCTTCTGATCCTTTCATTATGCGTAAGCGCTTGCATGAAGCAACAAACATACTGTAAACAGGAATTAAAGAACAAGGGCATGAGTGATAATTTTCACCAAGTTGGATTTTATATAATTATTTAATGTTCGTAAACCATTCAGACTTTTAATCTTGTGAAGTGACAGCCTAGCATAGTAGACTGCTTTTATTGCTATCAATATTTTAGGGTTTATATTTAGAGGAATGGATTGAAAACTTACTTCCACGGAACATCACCCACGAGCATCCAGTCACCATCCTTGTCTTCATAAGTTGGCACATACTCAGAACTGTTCAGGAGATCCATCAACTTGCTCTCATTCATGAAGTCTATCATTCCTTGTGCTCCATAATTACCTTCACATATAACCATATAAAAATCAATAAATAATTATTAGTTAATGAAGAATATATATGTAACTCTAACTATGTACGACATAAACTATCTAGAGTTTTATATAAAATAACTGTTTTGACTTCAAGAAATCTTCTTATTCTAGTTATGAACAAGCTAAGTTGGAAATTTTTAATGCACTAATTTTTTTTTTTTTAAAAAAAACATTTTTTGTTAATACCACCTCTCATTTAAATTTTATAACTTCTTTTAGCCTTTAACAAACTAGAATGCAGATTTCTAGTAAAATATATATTTTACTACGTCCTTACAAGAATTAATTGTTTTCTCCACTAGAAAGTAGCATAAAATTATTATTCTACTTACCCATGGTGAAGGAACTGAACATCTTGGCCAATGCATCAGACAGCTCTTGGTAGCTCTTGTACATCTTCAAGTCCACCTTACGCAGATACGGTGCACCGTCCATGCAAACCTTGACAAACGCTGCACTGCTGCCGCTAACTGCCTTGTCACCCTCCTCACTAGGGTTCTTCTGAGACATTATATTCTTACGATATGATCGAACTGGTGGCCAACCCACAACCTGAGCTCTGAATAACCCCACACACACACACATTTAATTACCTCTCATTTCAATTGAACAACTCAAAGAAAATGTAATTAAAGAAGAGACAACTTACTTTGATGGTGGTTTAGCGGGATCTTTGGTGCAAGAAGGGAGGAGGTTCTTCTCCTTCGTAGCAGAGTTGTTGATCTTCTCATTCAGATCCACAGCCTCCTTGGACTGAAGATTGAGTTTCAAATCGACAGTCTCAGAGAAGCCTCTCTTATTCCCAGCAGTCTTGGGAGTTTCAGGTTCGGTTTTGCCTCCACCAGGCAGTCCCAGACACAGTTCTGTCTCTTTCAAGTTCAAATCTCGATTTGCCCCTAACATGTTCGCCATTTTCAGGCCAGCTTCCATGGAAACCAAACCCAACTTTTTTTTCTTTTTCTTTTTCTCCTGATATCTTTGTTGTCTTCTCGATAGCTTTTGCTTTCTTTCTCTTGCTTTTCTTTCTCAATTTTCTCTTCCTGTGTGTCTTCTTCTTCTTCTTCTTCTGTTGTGTTGTTAGAGTGAGACGCCAATAATATAACTGTGTGTGGGGTGTTAGTGTGTTTAGCTGCATGTGTATGTCATATCAAGTGCTTTTGATGTTTGGTTTGTCGACACGTGGAGGTACTTGGGACGCTGATCTGATAGCTCTTTTAACCAACTTGATTACAATAAGAACGTGATTGGATGTTTGGATATTGGCAGGTTGTGGCCAGGACTCAGTTCTAAAACTGTTGTTAATTCATCTCCTATCGGTCAACTATACTCAACCAGCACATGCAACACACAGTGGCCCGGTAAAATGTAATCAAGCATCTTTTGATGGAAAAATAGTGATGTATTGTTACCGGATAAATGTATATACAAATTAAAATTCTAATATTAAATATCTCAATTGTGCATAAATCAAATTATCGATTTAATTATACATAATCGATGCTGCAATGATGCCATAATTAATGCATATATATAAATTTGCTGGTATTATCCCATCATCACTTCAGGTAAATATAAAATTGATGTTACATATTCTAATAGCGATATCAGTGTGATATGCAAATTGACACTTAAAATTTTTAAATTTGGAAGCCCCTCTCAGCTGGAATTTCCCATAATTTTGTGCATTTAGAGTAGGCATACAATGATATGTACTGTATATACTATGAAAACCACGGGCTTTTAGGAATGCCTAGTTGCCTACTATCTTCCCTTCCAGCTGCAACTTTACTTTCCATGAATATATGGGGTCAGCTGGGTCTTGTGAGATGAATATCACTCTGAGCACTGCGCGGCCAAATCGTATTGTACTAGTGGTTCAATGAAAACGTTCATTATTTATAGTAAGATTCTTCTATGAACCATCCAATTATGCAAATACTCACATGAATCAATAATTGATGATCCCATATATACAAGTGCAATATAGCATTCCAGCACACCTAATAAATCGGCTGTTCATACTGCTGATGGATATCTTTTAAGAAAAAGGTAAATCTCATGTACTTCATGAAATATGGCTTCACTACAAGAAGTACACTACCTAGCCATTTATTTGTTGATCATTGTTACCCTCTATAAATTCGGTTTTTGATAAATTTTAGAAAATATTTTCAACGATTTCATATGTGATATATAACGGGTTTTTTTTTTTAATAAAAAGGAACTTTTGAAAAGGGTGCCTATATATGTTTAGGTCACTTCTCTTTAAGACCAAACACATTGATGGTTATCCAATAAACAAAAGAGTTTAAAGTGCACTAAGATTATGGCTAAGGGGGCTGTCACATTGTATTAGCTATTCCCCTGCAGGACACATAAACATCAAACAGTAGCAATTATCAACATCACTCATTCTAAAGCTTTTGAGTCCATGGTGATGACTCAGAGACAGGTCACATCCCTACAATAAGGAGACATCCCTAACCCTAGCTGTGCCCTTGCCCTGTCACTATCCCCCAACCCCATTTTTGCTTGTTCTTTTCTAACCTACCTTCTATAGATAATTATACAATTCTTTGAGCTTCTTCAGCCACATCTTCTTTAATACTATTCATCTCCAGTAGCACTCCCCATTTGAAGAAAACTATCCCTTTTCATCTTTTAAGCTTAGTGAAGTCTAAATCATATAACAATACAAGAAATCTATATTTTATTTTATTTTATTTTATTTTGTTTTGGAAAAACCACAATACCCTTTTATCTAGTAAAGAAAGCGATCAACCCCACTTCAAATAACTTTTTTTAAGATGTAGTTAGTGACCTTAGCCTAGAGGATTTTTATGTGGTCCTTATTGTATTCGTATGTATCATACTAAGATTGAGTCAAAATATCATGTCAATACAGGGCACTCTGGTCATTTTATGGCCACAACATTCCATATATCACCAGAGTACAAGATATAAATCATTATTTTTGTACAAAGGTGAAAATTGATTTTCATACCTACCTTCTTCTTTCAAGGCCTTTATTATTTCTATTGTGGTCCGCTGCAAATTTCAAATGGGTGTGGGTTGATATGTTTCAGAAAGGATACATCATACAATATTCTATTGGCTTGCTCTAAGAAATCACTTAATTGCATACAATTCAGATAATCTTCAAATTCAACTGAATCTTGTCTTGATGATATGTTCAATTTGTTAGAAACCCTACTTGAATTTCTTTAAACAACCCTTGAAACCTCTTGAAGTATGTTCTTCTCAAAAAGAGCTGATGATTGACAAAGAAGGAGAGATTATCGATGTCTAATTGAATTTCAATTAAGCTCTTAAGGGCAAATCATTAAATTTACCAATTTTATTTGTGAGCAAATGTAAGGATGTCTTTATCCGTCCCAATTTCTTAATTATTAGATGTATCGAATCACTACTTTTCAGTATATCAATTTTTTTATATTACCTTTCAGTCTATGCAAACTATTAAAATGAATCTAAATTGTCACATTCATCCAGTAATTAAAAATTCAAGTTCAAATAAACATTAAAATATGAATATACAATCTGTAAGGTTCAGAATTTTACTTAGTCAAAAATCTTTAAGATCATATAAATAAATTAGGTTAAAAGTCGATTCAAATATAAATCAACTTTTCCATCCGGCTGCTTTTGGTCTATGTTCTGGCAAATCAAAGAAATAGATCTGAAATGGATCCCCTTTTGATTGCTTAGAAAAGGAGACATGTCACATTAACTAACAGTAGCATTACTTAATTAACAAATAATGATCACTAATCTAGTTTATTATATGCTGGTCCTACAAAAGCAATATCATGAGAATCTTCGCTGCAATAATATTATTCCAAATGTTGGTAGAACATGGGACAGTGGATACCATGGTGGGGGCTGACCAGGGTACTCTCTACTTGGAATGTCTACTTTTTAAATGCACCTTCACAACCCCAACCCTCTTTGCTTCATCATTATCTTCCATTCTTCCTCCTAATTTACGCGGTTCTCTACTAATCTATTGATTTTATTTCATTTATTTATTTTTCTAATACAAAATCAGTGTGAAAGATTTTAAAGTCAACCACTCTTGTTTTGTGGGCAGCTTGAAGTCATTCGTGACCGGATTTCTGATCAAAAAGTGATTCACAGAAATATACGAAGCATAAATTACACCTATGTAACACGAATCAAAAAGGATTCCGAATCCGGTTTAGTGGCTGACAACAGAATCACCAAACTTTTTATAAAGAGATCGGTTGAATAGAATTCTTGGTTACATTGCCAAAAACAAAGTTTAGTCTTACCTAATCTCCCATTTTATAATTTAATTTTCTGAAGTGTTACAAGTTAGAACTTTGAAGAGTAAAATCAGAACATGGGTGTGTGACAGAAGAATAGATATTGTTGTCCATTTAAACTTTTTTAGCAGCAAACATATGTGCTGCAAGGCTGCAACCGTGAGAATTTGCCAACATGGGAACAGAAGATGTAGATAAACTAGAGAAAAAGTTGGAACTTTCTTAGCAAGCATGTCAAGAATAGAAAATATATCGTTTGCTTTCAAGTTTACATGCATCTCCATATATAGAAGCAAACTAGTACTGAAATAAACTCATATAAAGTTAATTAATATATCAAGATGTTAAATCGATCATCAACAGTCTTGTGATTTCCAAGTCAAATTTCATTGGCTTATTTTTGGATATGAATTATAGGCTTATCTCAATGATTTAAAGTTCACAAGTTGTCTTTTTTTAAAATATATATATATATATATATTATAATCTGTAATGTATCGTAAATGTTTTTAGAATTCATGAAAAAAATATTGCATTTGTTTGAACATAGGCCAAAATGTTTATGAAATTGTCCCAATGAAAAGGCTATAAAACCCTGAAATAAATGAGAAAAATGGCATATACCTTTAACTTTAAGTGCGACAGATATGAAGAATGACATGCAAGTAATGGTGCCCAGTAGTTTCAAGGCCCTAATCAAGGGACCCCTAGCATTAAACCTATACTCAATGCTGATTGCCATATGTCTCTTCAAAAACCATTTTCAATTTACGACTCCCAGCAGTCCAAGATTTTGCTATTTGCTACATGCTAGACCTCGCTCCAAACTTACGTCTCTCCCATCAGCTTTGGTCTCCCAAATCCCAATCTCACTTTTAGATCTTATGGCCCATTTTTTAGTTTTAGGCCAATTCTACGGCCCATCTTCTTCTCCTATGAACCTAATCTTGGGCTAGCCCTTTGACATATCTCGTGATGATTTATACAATTTCATCCATACAGCAATTGTCATGGATAAAAGTTAAAATACTAATTTCGAAAATCCAATTATATCTCTAAATCACAGATGCGTTTCTATGAATTTTTTACAGCCAGCTATATTAATTAACAACTCAAATTTATTATTTAACATCTAATTGTTAATCTAAAATTTGCCGTAATTGATGTTGACATCCATTTGCTTTTTATTTTTAATATACATATATGTACACGCACTCCACATTTCATACATTTTAGTTTATAGATTCTAAAGAGTGTAAAAACCATATTTTACACATTTAAAATTTAATGCAAATATAGTTATTTATTTAAAATAAATTTGGAAAAAAAAAAAAAAAAAAAAACCTACCCTAGTCTAGAAGGTAGGGAAATCCAGTACGGTAACTCACCTGAACAAGACTGATGAACAGCAAAGAAGGGCCCCATGATCATTGATGATGCTGCAACTTGGGAGCTTCGTCGAGGGCCCCACTTAAGCAAATCAAGTAATATCGATAGCAAGCATGAATGGTCTCCGATGTGTAGACGTGGCTTGACCAGCATCAAGCTTTTCTAATCTGAAGCTGTCCTACTGGCTACATACAACGCAAGCTTGACTGCTAATAAAAATTATTAGGTGTCAATCAGAGCCTGACAGCAAGGCATGGATGCTGGCAGTCTCCAACCAGTCTGATGATCATCATCAACAGTTGACATCCTTGGCCTTTTAGTGAATGGGCCCCCACCAATCGTGTACCTCCCGTGTGGTTTCTTCGTTGGGTCCCTAGGATGTTTCATCACGCACATCATGCTCTCCGCACGTTTACGTGTCCATGATGCTTCCTGCTCATCTCCGCTACTCGGTTTTCTTATCCATAAATTCTTTAATTTATTTTTTTTTTCATTTTTTTTAAACATATAGTTAAGGATTGTAATAGAGAATTCTATGAATAAAATATTTATGAAAATTATGTATCATCTCTCAATATAAGTATTGTACATTTTTCTATTAAAGTAATCAAGATTCAATCTTCTACTAAAGCGTTTTTAAGAGTAGTCCTCTCTCCTTATTTTAGAAATAGTTGTTTCATCGAGTGTTAACTTTAAAAAAAACTACAAAACTTATAAAATTACATAACATTGAATATGTTTAGGAAAAAAAAAAGTTTAATGGACTATAACTTTTAAAGTTGATTAAATTTACTAGAATAAAACAGATTTTCGAGACTCTTTTTGATGCGGTTTCGTAAATATAAAAAGCATGCATTTAATGACTAATATCTTTAAAAGAAAAATAAATATAAAGTGTTCATGAAAAGTAATAGTAGTATCATTTTAATTAAAAAAAAAAGTTGTTTTCACTTTTGTTAGATACTTTAATTAGACATAATGATATTCTTAAATACTATAAATTACTTTTGACAACATAAAAAAATAATTTAAACACATTTAAAATAATGATTTAGAGTACCTTTACAAAAAGAAAAGATTATAATAATATTTTGCATTTATAACAGTAAAACTTCTAGAATAAGCAAGGAAGCAGTTTTTCAATTGATGAGTTTTTTTTTTTTAGATTCTTTCCTATACATAAATATTTTATCTATTCATATAATTTTAGTGACATGTGTACTAAATAGTTGAGATTTATATATTTTTTTTTTATTTTTTATTTTAATATACTGTTTATTATCATTAAGTATTTTAAATCAATAAAAAATTAATATATTAGAAGATTTCTATCTGCGTGTATTATCATCTAAAAGCATCATAATATCTTCTCTGAGATCAAAACAATGCCAATCACTCCACTCTTTCATTGACTCGGCAAGTCCCTCAAAGGTGAGACCAAATACCTCAAGACTATGCGCCAATGTTGGATGAGATGACATCCATATTTATCAAGAATTTACTATTACATTAGATTAAGCATGAATTATCATACAACAGCAATGAGAAAGATCATAATATTTTTTTTTAATTTTTTTATAATATTGATTTTTTTTTTTTCTAAATATCTACGTTCTAATTCGATGAAATCCAATCACCTTTTTACTGTACTTATCACTTTGTAGTAGCGTGTGCCGATTCAACACAACAAGAAAAACACATAATTCCAAAGAACCTAAGCAGATGCACACATTTATGGAAACAGGTGTCTGGAAAACGATCCATTATCGAAATATAAAGGTACAAAACCATCAACATTTCTTCAAAACCACAACACATGAACAGGGTAGGTGGGGTGGGCATGTTGTGGAAACGCACCAGGAATTGTGTTATGTGTGCAACCGTGCATGTTTGGTCCGTTATTATTAGAGAGATATCCAAAGTGGAGGTGGAGAGCGGACGAAGTTTGGCCGTTTGGGGGTGGACCCTGGCGTGGAAAAAAGTGGTCCTCATGACTTCACCCACTTCTCTTCTCTTCTGGCTAGAGATTTAAAACGTAACGTACCCTCCAACAAAGAACAACTAAATGTTTTTGTCTGGTGCTGCGCTTCTATACTTTTGGTACGTGCTGCTTTTTTTTCCTCTTCAATACTGAGTTGGTTTGGTTTCTTCCTGTATTGGCATTGTTCGGACCACGATTCTCTTATCTAAGTTGTGTTTGTCACTTTGTCTAGGCTACTTTAACATTACATTATACCCTAAAATGAAGAACACACGTGTAATTCTTTTAAGATTTCGAATTAATAATAATATACAAGTCTATACAAGTCGGATTAATAGACATAATTTTATGGAAAGTCCCTTAATTGAATACCAATATTCGAATATTATCTCACATACCATTTATTGCGAATGTAATAAATCATTTAATACAATTTTAAAACTTTTTTTTTATATATATTACTAATTAAAATTTAAATGCAAACACTGTACTTGTTCTTTGAAGGTTTCATTAAGTTGGGTTATCATCAGACAATCTAGCTTTAATGCAGACTTTGATGCTTAATGTCGGTATATATATAATTCTGTTGATTTTAATTTAATTACTCGGCTTTTTTAAGGATAAAGTAGGCTCTAGCTAACCAAAAAAGTAATCAGCACCGACTTGTTAAAAGAGCCAAAGCAGGGAATCCAACTTTAATTTGATACTTATCTAACTTGTACAAGGGCAGCAGTGTTTGTATATGTTTGGTGAGCAGAGGGGCATGATGATCTATTGAAGATGTTAAAAAAGCTATTAAAAGAATATTAGAAAAAGAGAACTTTAGCTTGTATGATGTTTCTAGGTACCAAATTGTAATAATTAATGATCGAATTTATTTTATTGAGATTATGTTAATTCTATATATATCCAAAAAAGAAAAAAGTGTTGCGTGCTTGCTTTTTACGAACGGAATTGGTGCATTATTGTTGATGCTTGTCTGCACGGATTTTGTTTCTTCATGTGTTTAGTTGAGAATTAGAGGGAAGCAAGTTTGAAACAGGGGGATACTTTAATTTTTTACTCATTAATGATTCAAAGCTGAGTTCTATCACCACTTTATCGTTATTAGTATTAATATTGATTTTACTGGTATTTGAAGTGCAATATAACGGATCATTTAGATTGACCGATACAATCCACTAATCGATTTTGTCTTTGATGACTCTAACAAATTCAATTACTTCTTAGAAAAAAACAACTTCTATTAAATAATTTAAAAATTAATTAATTGTTGTTGTTTAATTACTTTATAATAAACAATCATCTAATTTTGTTTGTATTAAATAAAAACCAATACCCCACTAAATACAGGTCCTAGCTTGATGTGTATTATCTACAAACAATCATTTAATTTATGCAAAATAAATGCACTGTATAAACTAATCAACTAAAATCGAATCAAATTGAATTTTAACAAACCTTAACAATTTTGAACTACTATTAGATTAGATACCCTTTGATCTTGCCACTAAAGAATTCACATTATCTACTAAAGATTGAAAAGGGAAACATGCAGCGACATGTGACTTATTCTTCACTAAATTTGCTCTTTAAGGAACTTGGGACCATTATCTGCAATCTCATCTGTATATAAAATCGATACCGTTGAAAAAGTAAACACAGGAAAAACAGTTCCAATGCTTCGTGAAGTAGATTAAATCTAAATATATCCATTACTGCCACACGTCTTCTTGTCTTAGAACCAAACATAAATCAGAATCTTTGTGCACCAGAAATGCCAAACAGTCCATGTCACAAACTTGTACCCGCTCAAAGCTTTGCCCACGCTGAACCCGCCATGCACGTCATTGCCAGCTCCACTTATGATGATGATGATGATGAAGTGATATTATATCATATCACATCACATTTATTCAACACTGAAACTTCTGTGGATCAAAATGCCAGGCCTAATTAGACCCAATTCACCATTTGTGATGCATCGCTATCTTTGTAATATGTTGCAGGATCCGTTTCGGATCGAAGCAAGTGCCGAACCACTAAAAGATTAATTGTGTGCCGCAGATACATAATGAGGAAGCTGCCATGCTAGCCTGTCATCGACCATAGAATTCAGCGAACCAGCTGGTACATTTCATCGATGTTGCTTTCGCGGCTAGCAAGAATGACAACAAATCGTGACACTATAGCCAAAACAGGCCTATACAGCTCTCAAACATTGGTTCTGTTTATGCTTGTTTGATTCCTTAAAGTCAAAAGACTTTTTAGACTTTATACATTATACGATCAAATTATAGCTGAATAGTCGTACGTACTAGATTCAAAATTCAAAACCATATTCGATTCGTAAGCAGGTTCTTTGAAGTTTCATGATTTTATATGTTAAAAGACCTTGTGGAAAAAGTAATTGATCAGAAGAAGGAAAATTTATGATTGTTGATTATCATAATCACGCTGTTGCAAGGGTGTCAATGTTATGTCGTTTTGCATTTGTTCATGTTTAATGTTGCCCTAAGTGGAACTATAATCTGGCAACGCGTAGTCCTTGTATAAAAGTTATAGCCTTATGAGAATAAATTATACAGAAAAAGATGGATCAAGAAAATTATATGAGATTATTTCAAAAAAAAAAAAAAAAAAAAGAAAATTATATGAGAGAAGGGATTGGGAAAAGTGCAATATGCAGAGATGATAAATAAGATATTAAAAAGTTTCTTTTGGAAGAAAATTAAGTTAGAACATTAAGACATTTTAAATTCTAACATTACAATACAAACTCCTAAAAACCAAAAACATTAAAATGATTAGATGATAGGATGTAGTAGCAACAAACCGGAAACAAATTCGATTTTACAAAATTAAAAACTTTTGAAAATATTTCTAATATGAAAAATTGTGATTTTAAAGCTTTAAATGATTGAATTTGAACTAAACTACAACATTAAGATACGAGTAAATATATATATATATTTATTTATCTAAATTGTTTTTCTTTCCTTTTTTTTTCCCTTTAAAAATTACAAGTCAACTATAATTTCAAAAGAGAAAAAAATTATCCACTTGGTGGAAATGAAACCTTCACCACTTTAGTAAATGAAGAATTGTACAACCACTCAGGTTAAGAAGTAAGAAGTAATGTGTTATAAGTCGTTTTTCTTTAAACTATATGGACTTCGTATAATTATGTTGAAATCGTTTCAAAAACCTCACACATATGTTGAAATTAGTTCATAAACAGCATAAACCTCATACTTTTAAAAAAGAAGCATAAATTGATACAAATACCTAGCATAAACATCGTAGCAAGTTTACACTTCCCGTCCATGGCATTATTGGACAAAATTTCCAAGACTCCAATCAGTGCTTCATTGAAATCCCAAAAACTACGTAATTGATGCGTAAGCATACAATGATAATTGTTTATGAAGCAAAGGAAACTCAAACATGTTACCACCTCAACTTATAATCGATCAAATTCAAAAGCAACTAGCAATGCCATGACTTAATTACGTAAAGAAATAAAATAATTAAACTCACTGTTTATCGTAAACCACTTTAGAATTGCTATAGTCCAAAAATTAAAGATAGCTGTCCCACAATCACTTAATTTCCATTGAATTATATACTGATTGAACGTTCATTTTCACATGTATAGTGTTAAACTTTTTTTTTTCTTTTGAAAGCTAGAATGTTCAACTTTATCAATACAAATTTTACATAAAAATATCATAAGTTCAGCGGTCAATTTCGGTGACTAAAGTGGCTACAAATCTCCCAATGCACTGTAGCAAAAGTGTATATATTAAATCATTTAATGAACTGTTTTTATTTCCATCCATCTTACTTTTACTTTCTATTGGTGCCACACCGATGCTATGACATTCACCAAAACACGGGCAGTCTATAAAGTCTGCTACTTTGAATTCAACCCGAGCAAACAAAAAAAAGTGGAAAAAGAAAAACAAGAAAGAAAGTGCCAATTATAGTTAATGAGTTAGCTGGAATAGGAGGAAATGATTCCATGAGAAATTTTTCTTCAAATATATGATTTTATGGAAAATAGGAACCAAGTACCCAAACAAGATGATAATTATTGAACAACTTTTGAGTGCGCACGAGCGTTGCAGAAAATGGACCCGAGATGTTAAATAATTTGTTTGCTATGAGCCAATTTAACTTGCATCACATAATTAAGCATCCCATGCAGAAATGTCAATCCAGTCGACAAGGTGGGTCGACGCGACTTAGTCCTTTGAGCCCTAATGCCTCGTGTTTCATATTACTGTCGTTGTTACAATTATAATATCAACTGATTTTTTTAAAATTGAGTTTTTATTTTTTTTTTCTTTTTTGGTTAACAGTACATGCGTATTGTTGACATACCTAATTTTCCTTTTTCCTTAAACCTAATTTAATTACAATTACAACTACATGTATATAATATGAAATATAACAAATCCATAAAAGTTAGACTTGGTTTAAAAATCCCTTGCATCACAATCAAGAAAAAAAAAAACTCACTACCAATCGAACTACCTAGTACAAACTAATAAATCATTACAAGATTTTGGGCATAGATTACAAAAATTTATAACTTGTTATATTGATGTTAGTTTTTAATGGGTTCGCATCGGTTCAAATGAAATCATATCCTCAGTATGAATAGATCTAGTTAATAAAGTGCTCTCTCTCTCTTTTCCCCTAATTAAATAATTAGTGCATCATTCAGGTTGTTTGGTATTTTTGTATTTAAAAAATGACAGAAATGTGAGGTAATTACTTAATTTATTTAAAATTTATAAGGTCAAATCAATTATTATAATCAGTGACCTCATTAATCCCATTCATTAATGATAGGTACAATGAATATTCATTAATCCTGCATTCTTATCCAAGGAATCCATCATATTAACAAAATAATATATATATCTATACACATTCGGTCAAACAGTAATAAAGATTAAATCAGAGATTAAATCAAATGAACGCGGTTAGGATTTGGGAAAGTATCAGTTAATCGTAATCCAAACAGGTCAAATGCAGTTGTTATATAACTTCACTTGTAATTAAAGCCAACAGAAACAAATTTTATGCAATTTTTTTTTCTCGAAGACATAATCATTATTAGAAAGATACTTATACCTAAAAACAATAAATATTAATTGTCAGATTTAATTTTATGAATTTCTAGGAATAAGTCATGGGGCTGACAATGTGTTACGCACATGACATCTCACATGTCATGTACCCCACAGCGAAAAAAATTTGTGAGACCCCACACATGGCCATGCTCTGCCCATACCCGACACCAAAGTGGAGCCCATTTCACATGCGAATGCTCCCTCCAAGTCTTTTCGTCTGAAGATCAACGATCCTGATTTCACTCCCACAGCCCCACAAAATGAAATCTTGACCGTCCCACAATCAGTCTCTCTCCTTATGGGCGGCTGAGCTTGTCCCACCTTTGTCCCCTCAGTCCCCGACCAAGTTGCCTCAATTTTGCTGCCTTTGCTACCGACAGCTTAGCTTGCCTTTGTCCACAATTCATGCATTTGCAATTGTGTGTATGCGTGAGAGAGAAAAAAATTGAATACCAACAACGACCTTTGCTTTCACTTAACTCCTTTTAAATTTCTCGCTTTATCATTTCCTATAAAACACCCACTTTTGCATTCTCATTCCATTCACAATATTTTTGCATTCTCATTTCTCTTACAATATTTATCTGATCAAACGAGTTTGTCACAACACAAGAGAGCTTTAATTTGCCTTGCCTCATCATTCAAGTATTGCTTCCTCATCTCCACTCAAAATGGAAAGTGTTGCAGCATGTGAGAATGATCTCAACCTCAAGGCTACTGAGCTGAGATTGGGCCTGCCTGGAACCGATGAAATGGAGGAACAAACACTATCTAGTGGTAGAAACAAGCGGCCGTCTCCGGACACCGGCGACGATTGTGGAGCCAAAGGTAACTCCGATGCTGATTGTGAAGAAGTTGCTCCAGTTGCCAAGTAAGTTACCATTACACATGCCTCTCTTTTGATGTATAAGTTAATATGTGAATTAGGTGTTGATTTTTTTTATGTTGCTTGCCACATGTAGAGCACAGATAGTTGGGTGGCCACCTATCCGATCCTATAGAAAGAACAACTTGCAACCAAAGAAGACAGAAACTGAGGGTGCTGGGATTTACGTGAAAGTGAGCATGGATGGAGCACCATACCTGAGAAAGATTGATCTCAAGCTTTACGCTGGCTACTCAGAGCTCTTGAAGGCTTTAGAGAACATGTTCACGTTCACCATAGGTGGGTTTTTTTAATTTATTATAAATATATAATGTGATGTGACTGTTACGATGAGTACTAGCTGTATAAAGTTTGTACTGTTCTGATATGATTGTAACCTTGGATATATTTTCAGGTCAGTATTCTGAGAGAGAAGGCTACAAAGGATCAGAATTTGCACCCACCTATGAAGACAAAGATGGTGACTGGATGCTGGTTGGCGATGTTCCTTGGGAGATGTTCATGTCATCATGCAAGAGATTGAGAATCATGAAAGGATCAGAAGCAAGAGGCTTGCAGGGTTGTGGAGCATGAGAAGTACTCCACAACCACAGCAATCAAAAACCCATATAGAGCAGCAAAATACATACAAGATTTGTCACTCTCATCTCATGCATGCATGCATGATCATGACGATGAGCAGCAAATCTTTCAGCAAGGGTTGTCGTCTCTAAAGCTGCAAGACTCTTGAAACTCTGCTTCTCCATCTCCTTATCGATGGTTATTTTTTTCTGGAGTCGAGCTGGGAATTGTTTAGACGGAAAACAGAAATTTAAAAATAGATAATTTAATTAAAAGTCTTTTTTTTTCCTCGAGTTTGGCAGGAAGATGATGATGATCTCTTGATGGACCTATCAATGGTTTATTGTGTTGTTTGTACCCAGCCCATCAAACCAAAACTGGCATACAAGAAGAAGAAGATCCCCCATGTTAAATGCAACTGTAGAATTGATTTAACCAAATATATATCCAAGGGAAGGAATGTATCAGGTCCTGGTTGTGTATTATATATACAACATATATAGAGTTATATACTAAGTTTTCTTTCCTGTAAAATTCGTTTGTTTTTGTAATTGAAGCGGTTTTTTATTTTCTTTTTCTTTTTCTTTTTCTTTTTTGGTGTAAGAAATGTAATTGTTATGATCCAAAAGAGTCGGTTTGTTTGGTTTTTTATGTTTTTGTATTTTGTTTTTCATTTTTTATTTTTGTCCGCGAACCATGATTGAGTGTTTTGAATTTGAAAGCAAAATGAATTTTCAAGAAAGCTTCTGTAGCCAAGACTGATGCCTTTTACAGCTGCATTTGTGTAATAGCTTACAAGTTAGAATTAGGGAGAGACATAAACTTTATAAATTTCAACTTTTGTGCATAATTTAAGCATTAAAAAGAAAGCAATCTTCCCAAATCATCCTTTTTTCACAAATTTATGTGTATTTTATCTTATAATTTTTTCTTTCTTTGCTTTGAGAAAAAAAAGAAAAAAAGATAATTCCTTTAGTTCTAAGAAAGCAATAATCTAATGTTGATTTAACCATATATAATCAATCTTTCAATTTTTGGTAGTCTAGCAAAGGTACGTAGACATCATTATAATCAAACTCCAAATTCAACCAATCGAGGTGAACTGATAAAAAAAAAAATTATTTCTCTTTTAGAGAATTGATTCTCAAAAAATGTATTCTCATCAATGTTTCAAATCGGTGGTAAAATTTCTAGATATTCTTGTAGACAGAAAAATATTAATTTCTAGATATTTTTTGGATATTAACTCATATAATTAGGAGAAAACTATTTGCACAATAAGAGAAAAAAAGACTATTTATACAAAGCTTATAAACTACATTTAGTGGGAATCGAACCTCCACCACCTTGATAGATAAGATATGCACAATTACTTATAGTAAAAAAGGTTGTGTCATGGCATCACTAGTTAGGATAGACAGATTATCAACTTTATTGTCGAATTCTTATTTGACAGCTTTATCATTTAAATTAGTGATAATTAATATTTGTTTTATGTCATATATGTTGGACCTAATGCTTCTAGAGTTTGAATTCTAATAACTCATTATTTATTAAGTAATTACAATTTAGAGATGAGGCAGAGGAAATTTATGCATCAATTCAAGTCTAGAACTTCGACTTACACATGAGATGAGTGTTAGAGCTTCAACAGTCAGTAACAAGGCCCAAGTGCTTGCAACATATAGTTCACTGGGCGGCAAAGCTAGGTGCCAAGTGGCAACGCATTTCTGGTGCCAACAACACAACTTTGATTTACGAGATATACAAGCCATGCCACATAACATGTTATGTGGCTGTCTTCACCTTTTCTTTTGTTCAGTCACGAAACATGCATGATTAGCCCCATCACTGTTCTGCCCGAACAAAAAACATCTATCAACTGTCCATGACTGCATAAATGTTGCAGGAGCTGAAATATCTGCTCAATAATTAATGATACGACAAGATAACATGCTTCACCCAAAATATCTGTTCTCATAGTTAGCTCTATCTAAATCTATTGATCTCATCACACAGACACACAATTAAGTCACCACAATCACTTGAGAGTCAAGTCTTACAATCATGTCAGATCTTGTTTCTCGATACCTTTACATTGCTTTATATGGTTACCCAGTAGCCAGTGCAATTTTAGAAAAATATTTACGCCCGAGAGTTGTTGATATACACAAGAGTGCCTATCAAAATTTGATTAATAATTGAATAATATTATATTATCTAAAAATTTATTTAAATTTATTGTTTAAATGATATATTAATAACAACAAATTTTTCTTACAGTATTCTTAATAATTATGTCAAAAATATATTTGATCAAATTAAGTACTAGTGACAAAAAATTCTCCTATGTGTTATAAGATTGTTGGGAACAAGATGTCCCCTCGGAAATCTCATCCCAACTTATGTTTAAAATGAAATCATATACTGAAATATTTGAATGAACTTAATTTAGTGCTCGAAATCACATGGAACTGGCACTTGTAATCCTTTTTAGGAACCAAAAGAAGATTAAAAGGGGTTTAAAAAGAGTTCTCAAAAAGACAAAATTTTTCTAATTTATATATAACTTGAAATTCATATTAATATAGACAGAAACAGAAAACACAAAGTGGTCAGTGGTCAGATAAAAACTGGTTCCTGTCCAAGTGCGTGGGGCTCCATCAGATCACCATTTGCCGAAAGAAATGTTTACAAAGTCCCAAAAATTTTCTCATAGCTCGATAAGATTTTGCAAAACAAAAAGTTTATTTTATTTAATGATTAGCATTACCCTTACTTGCGGACATGTTTTATTAGTAGCAAGTACTTTTTCGGTACCCACTTCTCTTAAAGGAAACAAACCCGAATCAAAAGTAGTTAAAAACAACAAGCACAATACAATAAAAATGAAAATAAAGAAGTGTTTTGCTTGTTTAATCCCTAAGTGGTGGACATGGCGGCCAATTAACATCATCAAGTTACTAGGTGATGCACAGATTCGGCAGCAAATTGTTAACATTAGGACAAACTTTCAATATGTTATTTCATGAATCACTTATTTCATAGATTGAGGGAAAGAAGAAATTTAGAATAATAATAATAATAATAATAATAATAATAATAACAACAACAACTATTCAATTCTTACTTTTTTCACTGGCACTATTTTGAGTAATTTTTTTTTCTTTTTTAAATTTTTTTGATGAATTTTACTAATTTAATTTATTCATAAGCTAAATACAAACCATTTCAGTTTATTTATTTATTAAGTCAGGAAAGATTCTGACAAATTTTCATAATTAAATTGGTGCATATTTTAACTATGGATAAGAGTCTCCCAAAATTTTTTAATAAAATTTTACAACGGATGAATCTAAAAACATCTTCAATACTCTCATGGATTGTGAAAAAATTACATATCACATTGGATGAATAGATATTTAATTTTTTTTTTTTAAAAAAAAACAAAAAAAACAAAACCTCTCCAATGTAATTATCAATCATCAATTCAAGTTGAGGTGACAAAAAAGAAAATAAACATTGCTAATATGATTATTTATTTTCAGTGGGTGTGTTAAACAATTATATCAATAAATCAATAATTTTTTAATTCTAATTAAAAGTAAAAAAAAATATAAAAGCATTAAATGGAAAATATGAAAACAATAAATGGAAATACATAAAGGTATTAAATGGAAATGCATTGAAGCATTGAATAATAATTTTTCAATTTGATTGTCTATTAAATGATATTTATGTCATGTAGAAAGCAAATCTCTTTACATTGATAACAAGACACTTTTTTTTCAAAATACAATCCATGAGAGTATTGAAAATGCTCTAAGCAGGAGTACCAAAATCTTAGCTTGGATTCTATGAATTACATAAATTGCCTTTTGTATCTCATATGCATTACCAAATGTTAATGTAATTGCCAAATCTAGACATCTAGTCATGGAAGCATATAGGGTAGGCCTCAGTCAGGCACAATCCCTGAAATTCTCACAAGTAAATCATCCTTAAATTAACAGTATAAATCCAGCTACATATCGGTATTATATCTTGATACACCTTCCCTTTTTTGGGCACTACATTATCGTTTTTTAATCTAATCTAAACATACCTTTGTTAGACAATAGCTCAGAGTACTGGAAGCTCTGGTCAAGAACTTGCACACTTTAAAAGCAATCTTAAGTTACAACTGTTTCCAGACAATAATGCAGCAAAGGCAGAGCAGTATCACACCAACACACCCTTTATTCTGTCTACATAGTCCATTCTGTTGAGGTTAAATATTTTCTTATTCAAAGCTTAATGAATGCACTTTAGCTATTCAGATCTAATTAGGGCCTGATTCATTGGAATATTACAGAGCGCAACGCTTTTATGAAAGCGATTATGTTTGCTACACGTGAACTTAATATGGTGGAGGAATTGATATCATGGGATGTAGATACCACGGAAAATTAAAACACAAAATCAAAAGCAAAATACGTGAACTAATAGAGAATGGATGTAAGATATATACGGTAGAAGTGCAAAAAGCGTGATGATTCACAGAAGAAAATCATATATTCTACAGGTTATTCCTTGAACAATGATTTTCATCAGCTGGATGAGTTTTAACACCAGACACAACCACCTAAGAAAAAGGGCAGGCTAGTCGTGACATCTCATCGGTAGACAGTAAATAGCTTTTCATCCTGATGAATACAATCAAATGAAGAGATTACATTATTCCACAAGTTAGGAGGCCACTAACATGAGCAACTCAATTCTTAATTGATGATGTCCTACAACTTTAAGGGTAACCATGCATGAATCTGGAAGAATTTAGCTGAAGCTTAGCTTCTTTTCTCCGTCATGTTGCATTAAGATTATCCATCTTCCAAGATGTTGTAGGAGCATACGTTAGAAGAAGGAACCATAATATTGGAAGGTAATACTTCTGTCTTTTCTGAGTGCGGTATGTATCCCAAAATTTTCATGTCTTCACAGAGTAAATCCAAGATAAAGTATATGTTATCTGAATCAGAATGTAAAGTATCTCCCATGACAAATTCATGGACCATGCATCCCACATCAATCCAGCTAGAACCTCTATTCTTTCTAACTCGATGCTCCCTAATCATTGCTCTAACTCTAGCAACATCATCCCAGAGTCCAGCAGCAGCATAAGTATTAGACAAAAGAACATAATTACCAGAATTATCCGGCTCACTCTTAAATAACTCAGCTGAAGCAACTTCAGCCAATTCAACGTTGCAATGGATCCTACAAGCCGCAAGCAAAGCACCCCACACAGCTGAATGTGGTGCAATTGGCATGTTTTTTATAATATTATGCGCCTCTTCAAGCCATCCGGCACGACCAAGAAGGTCAACAACACAGGCATAATGCTTTTCTGAAGGCTGAATACCATATTCATCTATCATTTGTTTGAAGTAGCTCCTGCCCTCTTTTACAAGGCCCCCATGGTTACATGCAGTTAATATCCCAAGAAAAGTTACTCCATCAGGTCTTATATTTGCCCTTTGCATCTCATCAAACAAAGAAATGGCATCTTGACCTAATCCATTATTTGCAAAGGCTGCAATCATGGTGCTATAGCAAAGCAGATCCTTTTGACGAGCCATCTTAAAAACCTTCTTAGCCCTCTCAATGCTTCCACATTTTGCATACATGTCTATCAAACTATTTACAACCCGCAAATTAGAAACAAGTGAAAATTCGGAAAAGTCATGAATAATTGATTCAGCCGTATCTAGAATTCCTAATTGCGAGCAAGCGGAGATAATTCCCAATATAAATGTCTCATCCGGCTCAATTCCTTGTTCTTTAAAGCATCTGTACAATTCCAAAGCATTATGTGGCTGCCCATTTTTAGCATAACCTCCAATCATTGTAGACCAAGAGACCAGATTCTTCTTTGGCATCTGATCAAATAAGGACCTTGCACGATCAACATTACCGGATTTTATATATCCATCTATCATTGTGGACCATGACACAAGATTTCTATCTGGCATTCTGTTGAAAAGTTCTTCAGCAACCTCTATCTCCCCAGCTTTACAAAACCCTGAAATCATTAAATTCCAACTTTCAACACCATGAATTGGCATCGCTTCAAAAACATATCGAGCACCAACAACATCACCAGCATCTAAATATCCAGAAACCATCACATTCCATGAAGCACTATCTTTATTAGGCATCCTATCAAAAAGAGCCCTTGCCTCTCCCATGTCCCCACTCTTCACATACCCATTAACCATGCTCGTCCAAGAAACCACATTCCTCTCTATCATCTCATCAAACAACACGCGTGCAATATCAACTCTACCATTATTACCATACCCCGACACCATAGTATTCCAAGAAACAACATCTTTTTCATCCATACCATCAAATACCCGTCTGGCAAATTCCATTTCTCCGCATCTCATGAAAAAATCAAGCACCGCATTTCGCACAATCAAATCAAAACCAAAACCCCCTTTTAACACAAACCCGTAAACTCCCTCCCCTTCTTTTACTCTCTTTTCACGAGCCAAAGCCTTAAACACCGACACAACAGTAAAATTTAACGGATTCACAGACTCACTACGCATTCTAACAAACATAGAAAATGCTTCATCATATCGAGAATTCTCAACATACCCATGAATCAAGGCTGTCCAAAGAAATTCGTTTGGTTGCGGAATTTCAACGAACAGTTTGCGGGCATAATCAATGGCACCAAAACGCGAGTAGATACGGAGTAGTTTGTTGAGAATGAGGTCGGATGCATTGACGATGTTGCTGATTATGAGATGGGAGTGGATGGATTTCAACAGTTTGAGGGAATTGACATTGTTGAGGAGCTGTAGGAGAGTTCGATTCATTTCGTTGCATTGGCGCCAAAAACAATGGAAAATTAGGGTTTTTAACGGTCCCACTGTTAACTGATATTTGAAATTGGATTTTAGATTTAGACTTGAATGGGCTTCATATTATTTATTAGTGTGCAGCAAAATGGGCCATGGGCCCAGTTTGATCTCCAATTACAGTTTCCACACTTTTTTTTTTTTTCACTTTTATCTTGTACATTTATTTATTCTTACTTCTTTCAATATTAACTCTACCATTATTCTTTAAACGAACATTAGCCAACTCAGTATTTTTCTTTAAATGACTCAATAATTTTATCAAACAGATAGAATAGTATGAGTCAAATAAAAGATCATTTGACAATGAGATAAAAAAGATATATTTTTTAATTGTATATAATTTTTTAAGATAACTTAAAAATTAAAGGAAGAGAATGAACGTAAAAAAATTTAGTTTTCGATATATTTTGTCAAAGAGAGAAAATAGTAGTTAGCTAATGAGTAAATGCTAACTAATTTAGCTTATAAAAACCTCCTTTGTACAAGATATCTTAGTTCGAATAATATTAACTCCTAATGCATAGTTTCCTATCATAAATAGTTATATATTAGTTATATACCTTTCTATCTACCTAAATGATAGAGAGTCAAATTCTACCAAAACCAATGCATTTTAGAAGCTGTGTAGATAATTTTTTTACACTTATTATGGGAACAATCATTTATAAAAATAGACTTTTCTCCTAATAAGAATTGTGGTGCTTCTTAGGACTCAAAAACTTGTGAAGATTTATTTATGATATTACCATCTTTTCTGTCTTATCTTTCAGTGGAAAGCATAAATTTCCACATGAAATAAAATCATCCAAATCTACTGGTGCGTATTAGATTGTTTGATAAAATTATTTAAATCAAATAAACTTGGACATTAAAAAGGGACAGCCAAGCTACTGTACGGGACACAAGCAATTTTTATCTATAAATGAAACTATCTTCCTTCTAGAATATGATTGTTTGAATGAAAGAATTACTTTCTCAAGACAGTCCTCCATGACCCACCACCAGATATGATCCTTTCCGCCGCTACCTCATCAGTGGCTATTGTAGTGAAAATGGGTTATCACCCTCTTCTAAGGATCCGACATGAACACTACAATCTATAACATTTGATGACCCATTACATAAAATGTACAGAAGATTTTCATAAGATTATGCTAACATACACAGACCTAAAAGGTAACTCAAGGCAAGAGAACGTGTCTCCTTCCAAGGAGATGCATAACTTGCAAGTATGAACCTGCTTGATCTTCCAGTTTACACTTGTATCATCAAACTGAATGCTCAATCTATCAACAATTGCCGAATTTTGTTCAAAGCTGTGATGCTTAAATAATTGTCGTCAGGAGTAAAGTTCTTGATCAGTTCCAGGCTTTGCATAAAATGACCGAGGTTGTTACTTTCAGACCCTAATCATATTTGTTAGCCATGGTCATTGATCTTCATCAGCTGTTGATAATTGGGTGTATAGGGAGGAGTCCTGGTGATTTAAGGTTCATCCTAGCCAAATAACTAAGTTTCAAAAGGTTCATTGACATGCCACAGGACTTCTCATATGTTTAGGTGGATCACTCTTAGTCTTTGTTACTTCCTGACTCAAGTTTGAGCATCATTATTATTGCTCTTGCTGTTGGATGGTGAATAAATAACAGTTTGGTCAGAAACCACCACCACAGAATGACTCTGGACTGCTGTTGGTTCTTTTTGCGTTGTAGACACATCCGCTGGCGCCACATCCTCTGATGGAAGATATGTTATGCCGTATCTTTGTCCATGAGTTAGTCCTGGGCAAAACCCCTGCTGAACATTGAAGCACAATTCAGTTAAAATCAATACCCTGATCAATAAGAAATTAGAAGAGTTATTGCAAGTGGCATAACCTCCAGTTTGTGTTGTCCTATTTTAATTTAACCGTTTAAATATATTTATCAATGAAACGTAAATTAAAATTCAAACTGTCATGGTTCAAACTACCTCTATTCATAAGCTTAATGAGATGAAGGAGATGTATTTATTGTTAAGAAATGTAACAAAGCAAGAACACATATCAGGCTCTTTATGTTCCCAAGATCTTTTAAAACGAAATAATGCCAGATGGTCTCAGTTTCATACTGATAAAAAAACAATTCCTTTCTTGTAAAAACTGAAGTACATATAAGCTGGAGAGGCTCGACATAGAAACACAATAAGATCAATAAAGCATACATAAAAGGTTAAAACTCAACACTGACCTTAATCAACCCTGATACAGAAGTTGACCCAAAAATAGAGTTAGATGGAGATCCAGCATGAGACTGATCTCCATAAACTCTGCTACCATTTGTTTCCTGCGAATTGCCGGAAATGTCTAATGTATCAGATTTCTCTTTAGAATCACCACTTTTACAATAAGCCCCAAAATAAGAACAATGTTCTTTTGCAAGAGATATTTGTGGACTTGCAGGCAGCAAATGGCCTTCAGTGCTGAAAATGTACCTGTTGTAGGAAAAATTTGAAAATTGGTATTTTATGGACATAAGTTACACCATCTGAACATAATAAATAAAAAGTACGTAGTCTTACTTGTATGGCCCATTTTCAACAAGGTTATCTGGACCCGCAGCCAAATCAAAAAGAAGCCAGAGATATTTAACCTAATAAGGTTGAAAGGAAGAAAACAAACCGGTCAAACACTGATAAGATATGGAATACTGTTGGTAGGAAAAGACAGGGTCCCTATTTAAGCCAATCACATGATCAGATGTGCATACAAAGATGAAACAGGCATGGATTATAGGTAGAAGAGCAATTAAAGTGAAAAAAAAAAAAAAAAAATCTATGAATGATGATTTGACATCAAAACTTAATCCAACTAAGATTAGAAACTCTCTCATCATTGTTCATCCCACTTATCAGCATTTTGGGTATGGTATTATTCTAAAAGAAATTAAACTCTTTTCTTTATAAAAGCCATTGAACTTTGGAAAATAGGGCACCTCCAAAAGGAAACTTATGTTCATTTGAAAATGACGATTATCTAAAAACAATAGAGTCAAAAGGTAAGTAGAAAGACTTGAAGAAGTTTATGTAAATTTGGTACTCACTGTTTCCGCTAGAAAAAAGCTCTCCATGTGGTCTTCCCTTTTATGAAACTCTACATCAGATATATGACAATAACCACAAGGGCATCTTGCTCCATATTGCAAGCTAGCAACCATATCCCGTCCAGCAGCAAGATATCTGCAAAGAAAAGTTCAGCTACAATTTAATTTGCAATTAAGTTAAGAAAATAGAAATGTAATAATGGTCCACATTACATAGAGAAAAAGGGTTTTGAGAAGTCAAGACACCAGGAAAGACAGACAACTTTTGCAGTAATATTATGATCTTCCTAAAATCATTTTTCTAATCCTTTTCACCCAATTATCTACATTCCTGAACCTTTTAATCTCCTTGATTCATTCATTTATAATGAAGGTAGATCAATGTGGAAAAGCAATATAGCAAGGAACCAACCTCTCCTCTGTACATAATAATTATCAGGAGAAAATATTAGAAAAAGTCACCGCATAATAAAATGAGATTTGACTGACCGTGGATCTCTGGTAGCTTTGTAAAGCCAATATGTGCTCTCGATTAACTCTGGACGCAGTGGGTAACTCTTCTGCCCATGCTGTAAACCACAGGAAAGAGTTAGCAAAAATGGTCATTGGTCAGTGATAAATATCGTAGCGATATGTGTTTATCAAGCAGATCAAAATACTTTCTGTAAGGAAAATGAGAATGTGTGTGTAAGCGAGGGAGAGAGAGAGAGAGAGAGAGAGAGATCTAAAATAGAAAAGAATCGTACGAAAGAAGTCAATTCTATTGGTGAAATCAGCTGACAGGTTCCAATGATCAGCCATCTATTTGTGACATTCCACAAAACGGCCCAAAACATAGAGATGTCACCTAGGTAAAGACCTCTATTACTCTTTCAAATAGGTACTCCAAGGGCACCAGTTAATGTGTGGAGAAAACAAACACTATTAGGAAAGCAACCTAAAATGCCGTCAATTATGTAGCACAAAGTTCTTGGCAATAAGCCCTAGGTTCTGAAACTTGAACCAGCATCCTCATAGGGTGGACTTTACAGGAGTTGCCATTTAAAATAAATAAGAAAAGAATAGTTCAAATACTGATGATTCAGTTACCTGAACACTGAGTGTGGCAAGATTGAAACCCTCTGGAGTGAAACCATATCTTTTCCAAACACTAAAAAAAGCAGCATGTGTTCGAATAGCAGGATCAATGTCCCCAGCTAAAACCTTCCAAAGATAGTTTAATTAATTCCTCTCCAATCCAAAACAAGCAAGTTAAATAATATGATCAAGAAATAGGTAAAAAAATATAAAAAAACCTGAAGCCCTGGCCAAAATGCCTGCAAACTGTTAAACAACGGCCAGACAATACCAGCAGAGTCCATGTTGACTTCTACATACCTATAAGCAAATTTGAGTCAATATCCAATATTTTGTAGGGTTGAAACTATCCAAGAAACAAACATCAAACATACCCCCTTCCACCAAAAAAGTGTGTGCGTAAGTCCGGATATTATTAAAATACAACCAAAAAAAAACAAGCAAAGAGTGGGAAACATACAAAATCATACAATAATCAAGGAAAAGTATAAACAAGTATTGCACGCTCAGCAACAAGCTTTTACCAAGGATCATTGAAAAGATAACGCATAGCAGCCGCATATGATTCTTGAAAAATATACAAATATTCCTCATCTCCAAATAATATGTATGCCTGAAATAATATCATAAATGGTGAAAAAAAAAAATCTAAAATCATAAATGAGAGCAGGATAAGAAAATAGAATCATTGACGATGAGCCATGAATATTCTTCATGACATGTAAACATCATATCAGTTATCAGCATTTACAAAAAACAGATTATCCAGGGTGACACCAATTATAGTGACTGTACATCACAGAACAAAACACATATTTTGGCAATCAAGATGGTATTGATCAGCCTAGAGTAATAATAGTTTGCATCTTCTCACTGCTACAAGAGGCTAGAGTATCTTCAAAATATAACTCAAACTAAAAACAATCAAGAAAAACAAAACAAAGAAGTAAATATTGAAGTTAAGTCTGATCTCATTAATCATTAAGTGACCTTTCTTAATTCAGAATTATGTGGAAACATTGAGCAAAATGTCAAAAAATCAAATATTCGTATCATCCATACTTATCAAACACTTTAATAATTATTAGGCAAACGCTTCAGAATCAGTTTTCATGAGAAAATAACGAAGAGAACGTTTAAATAGATAGCATGCTAACAATAAATTGGATGCAGCACCATATAAGCTTCAGTTACATATCTGATGGGATTTTCATGGCTTTAGAGAAGGATAAATTATCTGGTGTACAGCAATACTGAACATGCGTCCAAACATCTCAATTCAAATAAGGGGGACGTTAGCATTTTCCCTATTTTAGGGGGAAACTATATTTTTTCTCATGAGATATAGAAGGTAATGCCCACGAATAGCTAGAAATAAATGTCAAGCTAAGATCATATTAGCCTCATTGTTGTGTCTCACATCATCATATTACAACCATTAAAGTACAAGTACTCAGATTTTAAGTCATGTTACTTGCCTTCAGGAGATATTCATAAAAAGAGTCAATACTAGTTCCAATTCCAGCATCCTGCAAAGCAACAAGAGAAGAGAACTGTAGGTGGTGAAATGGAAAGTAAAACGAGTCTTCTAAACAGCTTGTAATTTATTGATCATCACAAGATGTCTGCATACAGCTAGAGAAAAAGAAAAATATTTTTGAGAAAGACAGCGATAAGTTTATAATCATGAAGCATTCTGCCACCACTTAATCATATTCATTTTTTGGCTTACAATCTTAACATAAGATACGTAAATGCAATTTGTAATTTCATTTTTCCAGCAAATGGGTCATATATTGTTGTCCTATTCAAAAGAGGACAATATAATCAGACATAATCATGTTCAAACTGAACACAAGTAACTCAATGTTGCATGGCCAGTTAAACTACTATCATGTTAAAAGAACTGTTACCTTCTGCGTCCATTCACCAGTAAAGACATTAATATGAGCACCCACCAAGTTAAGCTTTGAACGACGTGCCCAAATTCCCAGCACTGCATTCTTAGTAACTTGCTCAAAGACTGCATTCCATGAAAACAGGCATCTATAAGTTTAGCTACTTGAAAAAAGAGAAGAAGAATTCAACAAGCCCACTTCCACCAGCAAAAAGACAAAAGATGATTAAGAAACAAATAGACAACAGAAAGAAAATAGGGATTAATTTAGGCAGTGGCTATGAAAACTGATATACAATTAGATATAAGGTTTAATTTGACGATTTGGTTCAGTTTTTATTCAAAAACAAAAACAGACAGGCAGTCTTCAATTCCTCAGATTTCAACATCAAAACTGAACCAAACGCCTTAATAGAACTAACTATATCAAACTAATAAGGTCAGTTTCGTCTAGTTTCAGGCACAACCCTATCAACTCAGATGGTTATTTTGACATTTGGAAATGGAGGTTGTATTTCCTATTAATTTTCTAAGTCTTGTATTGACAGGAAAAGATTATTCCAATTGCTACATCTTTGCTCTGTACATTGCAACTAATAGCATTAAGCGGATTCACATTCAGAATTTTAAGGTATCAAGCCTCTTGCCTAGATTTCGAATCCAAAATGGTTGCCTTCTAGAAAATTTTTGAGTAAGCATTTTAATAACTAAAGCACTTCACAACAATGATATATATATACTGTCCAGGAAATGAGTCAATCTCAAATAACATTCACCCCAAGCTCAGTATTTGTGTAAACTTTGGGTAAGATTATACTCTCCTTCACTGAACTTGACAATCTCAGCCTGGCTTAGTCAAAAGAAAAAATGCCATTGATTCTCCTCAAGCATATCGATATGGGTAATTAGAACAGATTTGATTTCCTTTTCGTAGCCTATTATATAATTGAATCAAATGCAAAGCCCCAATCCCCAAACAGAAAAGCTAGTAACACTTACTAGGATCATTTGTCAAACGACTAAGGACTCCAAATTCCAAGGTCAATGTCCCACCACCAGCTGTTGATGTGATCTGAACAAATCAAAGCTTTACCAAAATTATACAGGACACAGGTACATGATACATAATTCAAAAATAAGTTCTACCATTATATAGTGAATAGAGATTAATCTAAAAATATTCCATTTCTGTTCAGAATCCTATATCTCCATTCATTATTTCTCAACAAATTATAATTGTAAATCATGCACATGGAAAAATTAATGTTCAAATGACATAATATTCTGCTCACAAGAGGTAATTAGTATATAAATTATCAGAGAAATGGATCAATGTGACATGCATGAGTTTGCACGATAATATAAAATTTGCACTTAAATGAAGAAGAATAGAGAGACTTTGCCTTGCTTTCATGTTCGTCAACTCCATGCAAAAGATTCACAGATCCAAATGGAATTCCTGCATACGTAATTGTTTATAATAGTCACAAAAAAGTTAGCACATTTTAGGAATGCAAGTTATTAAAATGTCACAAAGAGACACACAGAGAGACACAGATCGATCTTCAATACAGAAGGTCAAAGCTGGAAAATGCTGCTAAGGGTTGTATAACGACAAAATGCTTCCTAGAATAGTATAAAGACCAAAATTAGAAGTAAATTTCATTATATCAAGCACCCATCTGCAGCCCACTTCCAACACTCCATACTTGGGCCTTTTCCTAAACAAGGGATGTATTTTCATAAATGTTCCGCAAATGGAGATTATTCAAGTCTATGAGTTACAAAAAGTTAAATGGTATGAGTAAAAGGAAAGATTCGTGGCTATAAACTAGAAACTATATTTTTCCTAATTTGTGTACTACTAATTATAGAAATCCTTGCCTTCAGAATTTTAATTGTTTTAGTTTTCCTTTCTCTCTAGTCTACGAGAAGCAACAATACACACACACACACACACACACACACATATATATACTTGTATTGTTATTCAAATTAATATAAACAACTATTCTTTTATTGGCAGCAAAATTGAGAAACAACATGCATAAAACTATTGTGTATATCAAAGGAATTATCCAAAATGTGCACCTGTAGGAGTGTCAAACGCTGGTAACAATCTCCGAGCAAGATCCTCAGCTAAGTTAAGTAACTGATTGTCATATGAAGGAATTTTCATGCCCTGCAACAAAAATATTGTAAGAGTGTAAGCAAAGGAAAACCCCTTAGATGGTGTATGCAGCATAAAACTCCATTCATTCTAAAACAAATGCCACAAGAAAGCATATTCTAGAAGTAAAACTGATACCGTAGCATAGTCACTTGCAATAAGATGTGCTGATAATAACCCTCCAAGCACCCGAATAGTAGTCTCAAACACAGAAACTGTTTTATTCTGCATAAGATAAGAAACAAGTTTAGATTGGGGAATCTGTTTGCGATAATTGATGTAATGTAAAACCCAATTTCAATTTATCACAAGTAAGAACTTAGAATCTAAACTAACAACACAGCAAGGCAAAAATCAGATTTTAACAAAAAGAACGAGAAAACAAAGTTAAAAAGAAAACAAAGTTAAAACCCATTGGACATTCACGTAGAATCAAATAGGTTTATTGAGTTTTGCATATAAATTTGAAAATTAAACCATCATTATAAATCTAGAAGTGCAAGAGTGCAACCACCCTTACATGATCTCTTTCAATGTGCCATTCTCTCTCTCTCTCTCTCCCCTCTTTTTTTAATTTTTTGTTGCCCTTGTTCAAGATTGTGCGCCTCTATACTTTCATCGATTTACTTGCAGTTCAAATGGAGGACCTAACCCATTTATACCACAAAAATTTGATGCTCAAACCAACAATGCCCATTAAATTATTGAAACAAATGAAAGTAACCCCCAAAAGCTCTAAATATCAATGTCAAAAAGTGCATTACTCACTATATCAAACCGAATATTTTTACCAATCCATTCAACAGAGGAAGCGAAGCGTTCTCGGTCACCAAGTAAAGCCAACGTATCTAAGGAGTCAATCTGCAACAAAGGCACAAGGGAAACAAACACTAAACACAATAAATAGAATAAAAATGTAAGAAAAACTTACAAGATAAAAAATTCCATCTAACCAGAGTTAAAGCATAACCACCAAGCGAATCCTCTCCTCCACATGATAAAGGTCTTAATTCATCAAGTGGAAAAGCATGCTCCATATATCCATCAAAAGCATGATAGAACATTTCTCGAACCTAAAACAAAACAAAACATAATATCAACTTCACGATCATGACATGACCCCAAAAGTTCCAATATTACTTGTACCAAAACAGCCCTGGTCATCTAAAGAAAAAACTAATGATGATAAACAAAATGACATTCAAATCAATCTGTTAATGCACACTTACATAGGCTATTCAACAAGTAACCAACTACTACAATTTTAAAAATTCAAAATTTACATCTCAAATGGGAATTCAAGATCAAATTTCATTTGACCAGAGATTGAAATGATTAATATCAACAACTTCACAAAATGATCCGTCAAATATCAATCATAATAGGAATTCAAAAAAGAAAAAAAATGTATTACCTCGTCTCTGAGTTGTGTAGCTTCGTCAGTGGTGACGGTATCAGCGAGAATATTTGGAAGTGATATTGCGAGGAGAAAGAACAAGACAAGTGATTGTCTGAAAGGTTCCATAACCATAGATTTAGTGTTGCTGTTATGTATGGCTGTTTTGTAAGTGTGTCTGTATCACTAGCATCATCTGCTCTGTGAGTTTTGTCTTTCTTTGTTTTGTTGCCGGACCTCACTTTGTCCACTACAGCTGTTTTTCCTTTTCAGCATATCATATTCGGTTCTTAATTCATTAATTTTGGTTATTGGGCTTTAATCCAATTATTTAATTTTTTTATATGATAAAAATTAAATTTATAAAAAACTATCTATACTCTGTGATTTAAAAAAATAATAATATTCAATCACTTTTAACAAGGGACAATGTTAATCCAACGATCAATTCACTATTACTTGTCAAATTAACCTTCATTATCTGTAATGCAATTCCTAATTAATTTTAATTAAATAGAAAAGGGTGAGACAGATTGAAGATAATGATAAATTATGGAGCTTTTAAAATAATGATAAATTACGGAGTTTTAGATTTTCCCGGAAGGGATTTTTTATTAATAATATAAAGAAACAAAAAATGCAATGAATGAGATCACATGGATAATAATAAATAATAATAATAATAATCTTTTTAAAATAATAAATAATAATAATAATAATCTTTTTAAAATAATAATAACAATTAAAATATATATATCGTTTTTTGTCTTAAATTTATAGTAAAAATATAGAGGCCCACATGACATGAATATAGGGTCAATTATTGTCTTAAGTCTTAACTGAAGTCATTGTCTTCCAAGTCTCATCCCATATATTTTTATGAAAGCGAGGAGGGTTGTTTACAATTCAAATTAATTCATTAAATAATCAATTTTTAAACTGTTTTTAACCCATTGACGAAACAAGGGAGCAAGATTTGTAAGTACCACAACTTTAAATAAAAAAAACTTTTTCCATTTTTCTTTTTTTTTTAAATAAAAAATAAAAAACAACTTTTCTTACTAAAATATTGAACAATTTTTTACGAGGGGGACATGAAGGCGATGTGATGAAGCCATCCCATTCAATTTTTTTCTCAAAACTCATACAAACCTTCATACTACTGAATATGTAAGAAACAAGATGTTAAGTGATCATTATGAAAAATGTTTAAATTCCACAAAAGAAATAAATGTTACATATAAAAAGTAAGATCATCAAGCCATTGATGGTTAAAACACATCAGTGAGAAAAGGCTACAAATATTTTTCTCCTCACTTAGAGCTGATTTGGTTGGCTCCGATCACTTGCTCAGTTTACAACAATGCTGTTTTCGTTATATTCACGCCTGCAATGAGCAAGGAGCAGTGTATACTAATGTTAATAAAGGTCTAAATACACACTTTGAATTGAACAATGTTAGAGAAAATGTAAACTATGCAGTAAAAAAATTTTGATCCTCCAACCTATAAATGTTCCAAGATCCCACCAGGAAAAATCTAAAAACAAACAGTGTTTCAACAACCATGACAGGAACAGAAAAAGTTTATAGAACCATAAAATGAATCAAAGAACTAATTAAATCTTTTAACCAATGAGTAACCTGTTGTTTTTTCTTCTTTGGCCTCCTCTTTCTTCGGGGCTTGTGAGCATCAGAATTTGAACTTAGATTACTACTGTTCCCTGTTCTTGGATTTGAAGAACTCCCAGCTCTGAAGGAAGGCCCACTTCTGCTATTAGTAGTGTTGCTGGATGTAGACACTTCATCCCTCCGTGTTGATGAATTTCTGCTAGATGAAGATCCAATCCTTGACTGAGCATGTCTTGAACTTGAAAACTTTTTATTTGATGGCCGTGGAGGTGGCATTAGAGCTCTAGCTGAATTCTGCCTCTGTATAGACAAGTGGGGAAAGAGAAACATGTTCAAAATCAGTATCATTATGTATTTTACTATTATTGCAGTAAAATTTTCATGATGGACATGAACCTGATTCCTTTCATCACTGGACATGCCAGATGCTGCTAAGCCAGAAGCACTAGAAGCTTGTTCCCTGAAAACAAAATGACAAATACATATTAAAAAAAAGGAAAACGAAAAAAGAAAAAGTCATAAATAGTTCCCCAACAATTGCGCAACAGGTAGCTTGCATCATAGGTGTTCAACTAAAGCAGCGCATGAACATGCAGACTGCTAATTACAGCATCAAAAATATTATGATGATTGATGGCAGACGTCTACAATAGATACTTCACTCCACATCACTCTCAGTAACTTAAAAGCAGAGACTTTAATATGCAGCCCCTTAATCCGGACATCATAGAGCAACTTTCTCAAAACAGTTAATGAACTCAACAGTAGCATATACCCTCACAAATACAACAAATACCTGGTACTTTTGTCTGTCCATTCATCATCAGCATCTGCTTCATCACTAGAGCTTCCAGTTAAAAAGAAATCATCATCACTCAAATCCAAGAGGCCATCATCCTCACTTCCTGTCTCTGTTAACAAAGTCCAAATGAAAGACAATCAACACATTTAAACATAACAGCATTCCAACAATTTACATTAACCACAAATCACTCAGAAAACGCTATTGTATCCAGCATCACTAAGATAAAGTGTTAGCCATGACTATTTGTTCTCCAACTAGTCACTCTAATTATAGCTTAAGCTCTACATTAAGTTTCCTAACATTGCAATCGGGTGTGTTTATATTCCATAACCCCCTTTGGTTCGGTGTCTAAGTCACAAAGGCTTCATTAATCAAGTGTACGCTCAAACCTGTAAGAGAGAGAGAATGCCCATATTTACTTTTGTATACTCTAGTTTGGCCTCTTGATTATACTTTTGACTTAGATTCCTGACAGAGTGACAAACATCCATCTAGTAGAAAAGCAATCGATGCCACATAGGTGGGGGCATGTATAATGATATTTCTCATATAATTATATAACTCAACTCTTACATCAGTATGGGGAGTATAAGGGATCTCTATAATTCAATTCAATCTCTAGATTTTAAGAGCAAACTGCATCCACCAATTAACAATTCTATCATTTTCAAGACGTGTTGGCTATCAGTAAACAAAAGTAAAGTCAACATCTATATTGTGATATAGATACCTTCCAAATCCTTGCCACTACCAGCAGCAGCAATTAAGTTGGCTTTAATCTGCTTTCGCAATTTATTCCTCCTATCAACCATGTCAGAATCATCACCTCCAGTAAACAAAGACACATATTTCTCAGTCTTGGGAAAGAACTGCAATTCAAACAAAAACAATTACATTTCCCCAGTATATATATTACATACACATACACATATGCAACACTTTATCAACACATAATGCTGTTAGGTTAGGAGAACTAACTGACCCTAACATATTCAAGATCTTCCTTCAATTTAGAAAGCTGGTCAGCAATTTCAGCATCTTGGGATTGGGCCGATGACGCACGCTGCAGCTTCTCCAAACGTCTGATTCTTCTCTCTACCTTCCTCCTCTCTAAAAACACGTCAACAGTTGAGCAAATTAAGTGATACAAAAACAATAAACAAGTAGAGCAATAGAGAAAAGAGATTCACCGAAAAACTTAATCTTCCTGTCGCGTAAGAAAATTTTGCGTTCGACGGCAAGACGGGTGTGAATTTCCTGCTGCTTCTTCAATTCAACCAGCTTCTTCTCTTGCGCCTCTCTAACATCCACCGGAAGTTCCTGAGAGACTAAAAATTAGCTAAACAATGTGTAACTATAAATTAGACTGAGAAACTAGTGTGTGTGTGTGTGTACCTTGCGGAGCATGCGTTCGATGGATCGTATCTGGTTCTTGAGCGAGACGGATTTGGGCTTGGGCTTCTTCTCGACTCCAAGGCCCTTCGATCGGCGACCGACGGGGGTCCGCTCAGCCACACGCCGCTTGCCGTAGCCGCCGTGGGCCATGGCTGGCGATGAATTGAGAGAATTTCTGGGGTTGGGATTGGTGTTGGTTCGATGAATTGAATGACAGTGATTGCTTCTCTTGCCCTCGGCTTCCGCTCTCTATTGTGTTTTAGGTTTAACTTTATTTTCCTTCTCTATTTCTTTTTACAATTCGACTCCTTTTCTTTTCTTTTCTTCTTTTTTTTTTTTTTTTGTCATTTTCAAATTAACCAGTTTGATTTTTGAACACTAATTTATTTGCATGTAGGAATGTAAAAATCGTGTAAAAAGGAAAAAAATGTAAAAGTTTTCATTTTTTTTTTTTCTTTGAGATAATTGACTGATTTTATTAATTTTGAATTTGTATGGTTAATTTTTTAGTTAATGTTTATAAAGATTGCAGAGATATCATATATTTTAATCAACTCTTTTAAAAAATAAATAGTATTTGCTATTGTGAGTTAGTGGTAAGGATTTTTATTAAATTCAAATAACCACACCAAAGTTTGTATTTAATAAATATATAAATTTCAATTAAATATTAAATTTGATGTGATGAATAAATATTGTTATATGACATCTCATAATAAGGTTACTGATTATAGTTACATGAAAGGTAGTTTATAAAAACATAATAAAAACATTTAATGATAAAAATATCACATCTACGTTAATGCAAAATATATATATATATATATATCACATCTACGTTATTAAAATTGTAGATACTAATTATAATTTCTCTTCTTCGACTTCCAAACACATAATCATTCAAAAAAAAATTAAAACTTGAGAATTATCAATTAAATCAACAACATTTCTCTTCTTTTTTTTACTTTTTTATTTATAGTTTTTCAATTAAAATAATGTTTAATGTTGATAGGGAGTTAATATTGAATTGTTTTTAAAGAATAATAAGCTATTACAGCTTTCTGTGTTTTTTCTTTTCAAAAATCACAAAATTCATTCACCCATCTGAGAACGAAACAACAATACTTGAGTAAACAGACAACAAGGAAAGCCAAAGCACAAGCAGTTAGCTATTATCTCAGTGCCCATCTAGCAATGCCATGAAGATGAAATATTGAATTACAGCCTCTAGGGATATACGAAACAGAAACAACATTATGCAGTCCAATAACTATTCTAATGTCATGTATTACTTTTTGTATAACACCAGATGACTAGAAGCATTGTGTTATTCTATTCTAAATATTTAACGCTTTATTCAAAACATTTACCAGAGTAGTTCGTACTCACTACTGATAGTGCTGATACATTGCTTGAATTAATGTCGTGCATGAATGACAGTGCACCAATAAACTGCTAATCGAAGAATAAAATTTACTTAAAATTAGTAGATATATCAGATAAAAACTATCACATTGTCAGTACAATACTCCACAACAATATCACTAAAACATAATAGCATGCACATTAATGTATTAATGTATTATAGATAATATGTGATTAGTATATTCACTCGTAACTCAAGTAATGAAGCAAATAATACACTTTATTTATTATAGATTGTACATTTTCCCTTCACAATTGTAATAGGGATCCAAATCTCATTATATATATTTACTAGATAGGTCCTGAGATATATGTTCTCTCATGTACTCGAAATTATACTAACATCTTAATCCAACCAATAAAAAGAAAAACATATTAAATGAACTTGGAATTGTATTTTCTCTAGAATTTGTCTTATCATTTACAAGTTCATGGAGACCAATTGCTTCTGCACGACTGCACCTAATGCATCTTTGAGCAACTGATGTTGCTGCTATGCAAAGAGCCTCCCAACCACTTGACCTTTAGAATTCCCTCTCTAGTTCTTTTTGTTTGAAAGCTAAACAAAAACAAAGATAGTAAAAAATTGAATCTAAAAACATTATTCTAATGTAAATTAACCCCACCCGAAGCAAGAAGAGATACAGAAATTTACAAGAACCAAGAAGCTGGTAGTTGTTTTCTTCAAATTTTACGGCTTCGACACCGCGTTTTCTCCAGTTCTAAATTTTAGAGAATCCTACTACGAAGTCAAACTTCCTCTTCATACAAGATGGCTACAATGGTGCCCCTGCAACAATAAAAAAAGATACAGGGAGCAAGAAGGATGGAATAAATTAAGATTCATTTGCAATGGTGATCGGTTGTTCTCCTTCGAGTTCGGATATAACAATTAATGAGTCAGTCAATTTAAGTGATAGGGGTTCGGACTTTGGATTTGGGTTAATGACCTGCATTATTATAAGGCAAAGTTTAGATGTAGAAAATATGATTAAAAATCAATCTAAAGAATATACCTTCTTGTTGTCTTTCACATAACCAATGGCAACTTCTCGCCTCAGGTATGCTCGCTCAGACAGCTCCGAGAATGAAGGATTCTCCCCCTCTTTCATGTAAAGGTCAATATCCTGTCAGCAGGAACACTGACAAGTCAATTATGGAGCTACAAAATCCTATCAATTGGGGAAGTTCCTGAGATACAACTTAAAACCAAAGTGGGAAAGAAGCACTTGCCTTCACGTATATCTCATCGCCCTCTGCATTCAAAATGTCTTTCCACACCTCATTCAATTCACTATTCTCTGCAACTGTTATGCACAAACCGAGAATTACTTTTCAAAACCAAGAATTGGGATGCTATAGATACAGTTATAGCAAGTAGAGTGCAATAATTCAGAACCTTGAGCTGTCACAAGGCTCATAATTTCCTCTGCAGCAATATAAGTCAGGGATGGTTTATTTCTTGTAATCTGTAGATATTCCAAAAGCCAAGTAAGGGAACACTGACATGGGAATTACTCTTGCAAAATCACAAATTTTAATATAACTTGAAGAAGTATTACTTGTTTTCCTAATTTCGAGTCAACAATCTCAGCAACCAGATTTTGTGCCTGCGAATATATCACTTTTTTGAGTTTTGTTACTGTGTAAGAAATAAAAGATCTGGATAATATAATCCCAAATGTTCAAAAATTGAGAACGAAGAATGATATTAATAGAAGTTATTTTTGTGAATCACATTCACCTTCACTCCAAGTTTGTCACAGATATTTTCAGCAAGGATAAGAGAATATGCGGATTGTTTGTCAGCCCTGACTGGATCTGAAGAGAGAATTCGTTAATGCAAAGCTACAATCAGCTATTTGAAACATTATAAATTATTACCTCCAAGAAGCCACTCTCTATCAGATATAACAACGATTGACAAGGGCATATCTTTGCCAACATTGTATGAATTATGAATATTCACTATCGTTTCCTTCAAGGTTTCATAGTCCATAGGATTGCCAATCTGCAATGTAGGAAAACAACATTAAGATTAGAAATAAAGAAGAAAAGGTTTCCAAGAAAAAAGAGGAAAATGACCGAAAAGGTTTCTAACAGTCAAGAAGACAACATGACAGTACCCTATGTGAGACCCGCACGTTTTTGAGTTTTCCTTGACCAGCAGCATTGCTTGCCCTCTTCCTGTCATCTAATGGCACATCTGACAATATTTCCTGTGTAGATGATGAAAATAAATTGTGAACTATTGTATTAATCATCCTAAACAGTTTATGTGACATAAGAAAATTATATTTTCTTCTGTTAAATTTTCAATAATGTTGTTTCATCAATGCTTAGAAGTAACATGTCATATAATTGAAGATATCTTCATCAAAACAGCTAGGGTACTGCAACATGAATCTTATCCTAAATGTTGAGACATAACATCGAGAATCATAGGTCACCTAATTGATTAGCGTTAACTAGTCGGTCTTACATATCTAATATGCAGTTAGGCTTCAGTAAGAACCTTTAATAACTAAAAAATGAGGCTGGCATAACTGAAACACCAACAATGAGAATCTGGTCACACAGATAAAGACTGATGCTCAATACATGCTCTGGCTGACAAAGAAAAAGGATAAAGTGAGATGCTATTTCTCGCACAAAAAGGGCATGATTGAATGATTGGAATGACTTGATACACGTGACTAATTTATGTCTATGCTTGCAGTCCATTTCCATCTTTAAGTTTGATGAAAATTTCTTGCAGAATCCGTTACACTTCTCCTTTTATCTAATAATCGTCAATCAACATATATCCCAGATCATTGACCACCTCAATTTCCAAATTAAAAGATTATGCATAGAAGTATAGTTTATTTACTTAAGATGAAGACCTCCAAGACATGCAAGTTTCTGCGAAGTTGTATGCCTACAACCCTATTTATACCCTTTGCCAGAACTTGCTAAACCAAAAACCTAAAGCTATTAGAAAATAGTCCTAAAAAGAAGTTTTTAAACACATCCCCTTACATGCAAAATCAATCGGCTTACCATGTGATCCAAACCCAAACACAAATGCATAAAAAATCATATAATAATTAGCAATTTCAAATATAATCATGTAAGAGGACTTGAACCCGGTCACTCTTGGCTTTGATACACGTCAATACCCCCTCAAAAATTTAAGCTATTAAGAAATTACCCAAACAATGTTATATAAACTTATAAAGCTCTTTAACACCCTTGAATTTCAAGACTGCAATAGAGGATTGGTTAAGGTTAAGATATAAAAGCATACCAATACACTGCCAGGTCCAAGATAGTTATCATACTCTTCAACCATTTCCACAACATCTGGGCGCCACCCAAGCAAAAGTATGCACTCCGTTGGTCCCAAAGTCCAGTCTGATGCCTTCATTCAGAAGCCAAGAAGTTACACAGAATAACATCTAATATATCCCAAAGCATAATGCAATTATAGGGATTACATAAGTTATACCTTTGACCCTGATTTGCTAGGACGCTTCACAATTATTTCAAGTCTTGTTTTTCTCAATTCTACAGCATGATTTGAAGTATCACCACTATTTTCTTGAATGGTATTAGTTCCCTTGACGGTATTTGAATATGCAATTTGTGGCTTCTTTTTTCCATGAACAGGCGCAACGAACAAAATCTAACATGAGAAGAGAAACAATATTATAGAGAGAGCATTAACAAGATCAGATAAGCAATGCAATCAACTCAAAAACGAAAGTGAAGAAGAATTAGCAAAGTTACAATACATAAGTTCAACTGGATAAATGATGATCAAGAAGACTGCACCATTTGAATGGTCAAAACTGTCCATTTTTCAAGTACCATCCTTTCTTCCATATTTTTGTAATCACACTTTATCGCACTAACTTTTGCAGTACTAAAAGGTTATTTTAAAATAAAAAGGAATATGAAAATTCCAAAACCCATAATGTCTACATACTTTGTCGGTTCGCTGCACGATTTCATCATCATTGGGGTGGAAGTATACCTTTCCATTGCGATAAAGACCACAAACCACTGCCTGAAGGACAACCATTTGGAGAAAAAAATAAAAATTAGCAGACTACATGGAATTGCTCTACCTACAGAAACTAAATAGGGTAGATAGGATTCACCTCTTGAAACCCACGTCTTAGTTGCCTATAGGACATCCCTGCTAAGTTGGGAAAACTGCAGAGATTAAATACATTTTCTGCAATGAATAAACATGATACTAATTAGTTTCCAAATAGAAGTTACAACACCAAGACATGAAAAGACCACGCCAGAAATTCATAAAAATTGTTTGTTTCCTTTCTCTTTCCCAACATCTGATCATTGGGAACAATGTTCTCAGGATCGGATACTATAATAATGAACAGAACTATTTATATTCATGCAATTTTTTTTCAGTTGAACTAACATGGCATCATCTCAAAACTGAATTAGTGACTGGTCTTGTCAACAAAATTACATAACTATGTTTCCAAAAACTTTGTACTGGTCTAACATTCTGTCCTGAAAGACTGGACAAAGCCAACACAAATAATTTGCAGGCCATGACAGATAAAGTATGCCATGTAAAGGGCTCCTAATTCTATCTCTAAATATATACTCTTTCCCACCCTTTTGCCCTCTCCCTATATCACATCCCTTTCCTTGTAGGAGTCATCCTGGTAAATATAAAATTAAAGGAGAATTCATACAGTACTTCGATAGTTAAGCAAGTGTCTGTAAATCTTTACAAGCCCTTGCTGCCGAGAACACTGAACAAATAATTTGGATGCGACATTTTCCACTGGCTCTACTTTCAATCCTGATATTGACTTTAAGAGCTCACATGTACTAGATTTTGATACCTGCAATGAATTAAGTGGAGAAGAAAAGCCAATTCAACATTATGCACAGAACACCTGATTAAATAATGCTATAAAGAAGTAACATACCTCAACAATTGTGGGAACAGATTCCATCTTTGGAATGGTTTGGAGGGCTAGTACAGATAGAAATGCGTCGGTGTCAACTTCATACCTAATCAGTTGAGGATATAATATCAAAAGCAAATTCTTAGTTAAGCAATTGTTTTTTTCAAGTTGATCAAGTTTTTACCTATCTCCTTTGGTTGGCAGTATGATGATGGCACGTGCTTTACTGGCCGCAGCTCTTTCAAATGATTTTGTTAAGCTGAGGCTGCAGCTGCAAACTTAGAAGTGCAACATGTAAGAAGTGGAACCAAACCAAGCTTGAATAGTTCCATCTAATCTAGCTTCAATATAAAATCTTCATTAATCTAATGCTCAGAAAAATAAACTGATTGTATATTGGACAGGCAAGTGATACCATTTTTAACAAACAATATCCCCATTCTCATATCAATAAATAATAAACATGACTAACAAAAGATAAAACTTGTATGACATTATGACCAGAATCAAGGAGCGTACCCAACCAAGAAGGTGACAACCAAAGAAGAAATATTTGGCATGGTTCTAATGAGGAAAAGTGGGTCTCCTCTGCAAGGTACTATTGTATTTAGAGGAGACGAATAATGTAGAAGTGTACCTCTTCGTAAGGACATCAATGTGGTTAAGGTCTTTGGTGATAGTGTCAGCTAGCTTGTCCATCTGCTTCCTAGGAAGATCAGACATAAGAAGAATCCTCTGCCTCCTGCAACCAAATACAGAACAAGAGTCATAGAACCCAGTATTTAACAACAATAATAATGATAATACAAAACTACACCAGAAAAATAAAAATAAAATAAAACAATTTACCTAGCCGTAGCAGTACCTAAGCGGACAGCAAACTCATGATATTTATTTAGCTGTTTTAGTATGAAATTGAGATGACTGTTTACTCCACAAATAATTATATGATCAGTCTCCAAAACTTGCATTTGTGCCCCTTCCCTGAGCCTTTGCATATTATTCTGTCCAAATGATAGTCTCAATACAACATTCACACATAACAAAGCACTGGATGTAATTTTTCTTTCAGGAACTTACCCTGAACTGCTCTGTCATTGTGCTCAATAGCCGAGAGTAAAACAGAATGCCCCATATAGCAAGAACAAACCCAATAACACGTTCAATGCGTGTTCTTTGCTAGAGTCCAACACAGGAAGATGGTTTTAGATGCAAGGAATATTATTTAAAAATGACATAAGCAACATGAAAGCAAAGGTAAATCCTCAAATGAAACAAAAATAAACTTCATTATATAGCATCACACTTTTAAGTGAGTTGATGATGAACATAGGCATGCCCATGCTTCCCACAAGCAGTCCTCCAATGATTGAGTACTACCCCTGTGTTATTCAAGATATTAAACATATTGATTACTAAACAAGCATGAACACAAGAGGCAGTATGAGATGATAAATAGGAAAAAAAACAATCAATTGACCAGGGTAATAGCAAGTTATGTTCTCAAGAGAATTGTGGATTGACGGCAAGGTGGAAAGAGGATTATTCAAATAAATGCTATTTAGATGAAGACAATTTAAAGAACTGCTACATTCAAATGGGTTTGAGGTTGAAAGAAAACAACTCTTACATCAGTATAATGATATTTCTCCACACTTAACCCGGCTTGAACCAAATAGATCCCTAAAATTTCACATGTGCAATTTGTCACTTTTTGGAGCCATGCCGCAAGATGGAAGCAATTCCCAAGTCTTGTTGTGCATAGGGCTAGATCTAGATATAAGGACCTCTTACACAATTCTATAAGACTTTACCAACTAAGCTAGCTGGTTGAAGAAATGACTCACCTAATGTTTTATACAAGTTTTAACTTTAATAATATATAAGGAGCATAAAAATATAATGAAAATATAAACCATGAGGTTTCCAAAGGTTGAATTTCAAAAACAAGTTTCTAGGGAAAGATACTGATAAGCAGACACCTTTACAATATTCACTATTCTTATAATATTTACAACTTCAGGGCATATTTATATTTTGAAAAGAACTAAAACAAAACATAAAAGTGATACTGAATAGTTATATGTTATCAAGAATTTGCTGGTTCTAGCTACAATAATGCACATCATAGATACTGAGTCGGATGCTAGTATTATAGTTTTAGAAGAACAAAAATCAAAAAGCAAGGTTTATATGTGTGTTTCTAGCTCAATTTCTCTTTTGTATTTTCATCAATTGTTGTAAATGAAGAGGGGCAAGAGCGAATATCAGTAATTTTTCAAGATAATACCAACAACAGAACAGATTCCAGAGAATGGAAGTCCTTACTGCTTCAGGTACTAGATCAAAACAACCGGACATTCAATTTTCCATAGAAAAAACAAAACTGATGCTACATCACAATTAATCGAAATTGAGTTAGTTTTAGAGTACCTGAACTTGAAGAACAGAAAACCACCAATGACAACAAATGAGAAGCATGCAACAAGGAGCACTACTAGGAACCTGCAAACAACATAATAAATAAACCACAAATCAAACCTGATAAAATGACTGAACATTAGTATTATTTAGATTCATGAAGCAGAAAAGAGGCAAATAGCGGAATAATATGCAACATAACCATAAGCATAATTTACCCAAATGAAAACGTTGAATCTATGTTATGTTTTGAAGTTGTGTGTGTATCTGATCACAGTTACAAAGGACATGTATGGTGTAAAAAATAAACTAGGAAAGGAAACCCAATATATACAACTAATGCATAGCTCATACACAGCTAAATAGCTAATGCCTAACTATAATTTCCATAACTAGCTTTAACAGGTTTCACTGAGATATACCCAACACTGTAAACAATGCAGATCTCAAACATGCAGACCTCACCTCTTCTATTTAGTTTCAGATGCAACCTTCAGTATAGGAAAGCTGAAATATAGTTTACAGTCCCTGGGTACTGAAAAATTGTATTTATTGTAAGTCTGCTGCAGCCAAGAAGATTTCAACACCAAGAACCATTCCAACAGATGGGTTTTTTCATTCTTCAGTCCACCCAAGAAATCAATCTTAATCTTTCAATCCTACAAAATTATTAACCTAGCATAGCCGTTCTATTCAGAGTATGCTTTCTACATTATTCCCTATAGAGAATCGTTCATGAACAACAAAATCAAGAAAAACTGAACTCGAGTACTAAATTCAACAAAAAACCTTCAGTGTCAACAAAAAAATATTTGGCAAACCTAAACCTTGGTTGATAGATAGAGTATGTATGATCACATCTCTACCTCAAGGAAGAAGGCAACGCAGAAAGTACATCTTTAACCAACAGTCACATCATTTTGATGATGTCGCTAATAAGCATTTGTTAAAAAATATTCACGGATTTATTAACTAGAATGAAGTTAACTATATACTTCACTTACGTGGCAACATTTTTCTCAAGTTGGATGTTGAACAAATACAGTAACCGTGCAAAGCTCCATCTAACATCTTGAAGTGAAGGCAAGGACAAATCCAACTTTAGAGGCACAGGTTTGCTCAGGGAATTAGACATACAAGCAAAGGGTAAGCTTGTAGCTCCAAAAGTTTGAATCACTGATGGAAGTAATCCTTGGACTATCCTTTGAAATGTACCCACAAACTTTGCTTGTGTAAATCTGAGTAAGAAATATGATGACAATGATGCAATCATCAGTTTCGTTTGGTAACCCTGCACATACAGCGAATATATAAAAAGATTACAACATATCATAATCACCAGCAGCAGAGCACAGCATAAATCTAACTCATAATTTAAACCTTGTGTCATGGGTATGCCTCCTGAGATGAGGAGGATGATTCATAGGACAAATCAATGCAAAATATGGGGAAATAACCACATTGCACAAATTGTGGATATACCTCACTGTTTGTCAGAGCATTTACAAGTGATTCAAGCAAAACAAAGCTTTCTAGACCAGAAAAAAAACATATTTTACAGGAAGACGACTTGTCTGTACAAAGGCCGCCAAAAGTTTTCATTCTACAACAGCCATCAGTCAAATTAATTGACGAAAATCACATCACGGTGAACATTTTAGAGGATTGCAAAACTAATTTAGTTTAGAACTAAATATAATGTTCTCATAAAGCCAAGAATCAAATGACATGCAAAGCTCAACATCTTGAAATTTTCAACAAGACGATGATGAATGCAAAAAGATAATTCATAGTCACATCATGTTAAGCATCTTTCTTCAACTTTTTTCTCCATATTACACAATATTTAATTAGATGCTCACCTGAGAAGTACCATTCTGGTCCATTCTAAAGAATTTAGAATTCGAATCAACCGAAACAGGCATACATATATCCATCTTATTCCCTGTCCTTTGAGAACCAGCCTCCCATTTCCCTGGGGGGAAAATTTATCAAACTCATTTATCATCAAAGAATACATGCAAGACTTAATATTCACCTCTAGGAAACTAAAACAATGAGGAAACAAAATAATAATAATTCATAATCTTAAGTTAGTTATATTGTGACTCACTTGCATTGTATAGTTTGAACCTCTCGGCGTGTAAAGGCCACTGCTGGATCCACCAAAAATGGCACGATGTTGTTTTCCTGAAAATTAATTTAAAAATAATAAATATGTTGATTAAAAGTTTAATGAATCAATCC